>JAYESA010000002.1:115913266-116258689 GCA_036927795.1 Iris macrosiphon
AAAAATAACCGGGGTCAAAATTGGGTGGCTCAAGCATCATGGACGTAGTAGGCTTAGAGTATAATAATGTCATAATTGGTGTTGGTCAAAACGGGTTGAGGTTGGGTCTCAATTTCGATTGGAACGAACAACGAACGTAAATATGCAATTAATTAAATTTACGTACGGACGTTTGTAACGACTTTTGTGCGACTAAAATCAGGCACAAAAATGAGTATCTGTGAGTTACACGAAGGTCATTATGGTAGGTTGGTATGTCTAGGCAAAGTGTATGAAATTTTTTTGAGGGTAACAGCTAGTGTAGTGTCCTAAATATCAGAGCAACGGTAAGGTGTCCTAAGTAATATAAGCATTGCACAATAAATAAAACTCTGCATAAAAATTCTAATTTGTACCAAAATAACCCTAATCTCTCTATCTAAGTTAATTAATTAAAAAAAAATTCGTCGAGGGGGCTTACAATCTACCCAACTTATAAGAATTTCGTTCTCAAAATTAACATAACACATAATAAGCTATATATCATCAAGCAATGCTACGGACATACCTAGGGCTGGTGGGGCTGGTGTTTGTACTATCTGTCGGGCTCTATCGCTATACTGGGAATACTCCTGAGCTTGATGTTGGGTTGATCCGCACCTCAAGCACAGTCCTAATCTTCTTCTGCAATCTTTCTGGACATGTCCCTTCTTTCTGCAAAAGTGACACGTCGGTAGCTCTCTCTGCTGATATGGCATAATCTTCTGTTGCGTCTGCACTCCTGGATGATGAATCAGTCCTCCTGCTCCGGGCTGAGCTCTAGCTGGTGCAGTCGTGCTGGAACGTCTCGTTCCTCTGCTAATAGCCTCCTGGATCCTAGCTTCTGACAAAACTTTCTCATAAGAGATCCTCGCCTGAGTAGTAGTGTACCTCTACAGCTCGAAGTTAAGGCCGTGATGGAATCTTCTGGCTTTCTCCAGGTCGTTGGGTATCAGGGCGGCACCAAATCGGCTAAGCCTACTAAACTCTGCGTCGTATGCGTCTACGGACAGATTCCTTTGCTCCAGGTGCAGGAACTGGGAGTAGAGGGCATTCTTGACCGTAGCCGGGAAATACTTTACATTGAAGTACTCTAAAAACTGGCCCCACGTCTGCGTCTTGCCTACGCTGCGCTTTATGGTGTCCTACTAGTGGTGGGCATTGCCCTTCAGTTGGGCTCTCACTGCGGTCATCCAGAGGTCTGGGTGTAACTGTGAAGCCTCTAGTAGCATCTCCGTGTTGGCGACCCAATCAGAGATCTCTTCTGCGGTCTCGCTGTCCGAAAAAGTATCCGGGTCCATCTGGCGGAACCATCGCACAGTACCAACTGCCTGAGCTGGTGGAGGTGCTGGTACGGGTGTTGGGGCAGGTGTCCTCTCCATTACTGCCATCAAATTCTGTCTTAACGTCTCAGTTTGATGCCATTGCGCCTGCATCATAGTCTGGAAGAGTTAGAACATCTGCGACTGTTCCTCTGGACGTGGCATCTGTGGTGGAAAGGACGGAGGTGATGGCAATGGGGCCTCTGGTTGCGTCGTAGGAGTCTCCTCAGACGTCGGTCTCTCAGACTGAGGCATCGGCGTAGCCCTGGACGTCTGGCCCTCGAAGTGCTGCGGGACAATCTGAGAAGTCTGGCCCTCCGGCTGTTGTGTCCGATCGTCAGGAGAAGCCTGGTGCCAATGTATCATCGGAGCCCGGGGAATCACCGGTACCTGTGGTGGAGGCTGCTCTCCGGGTGCTCCAGGGGGTGTATCCTCCCTTGGTGCGGTGGTGGATGGCACAATAGCGTCGTATGCCTCGCTTCACTGCGCAAGTTCATCTTGCTGCAAGAAATATAACTTCATTAAAAGAGTACGAGAATAACAAGCAGGATGCAGATATTTAATTAATGTTCCCAATGGAGAGCTTCGGCATGAGCTGATGGGACATTAAAAGAGTACGAGAATTGCACATTCATGCTGATGGGACATTGAGATGTGGTAATCGTCTATATGTTCCCAATGGAGAGCTTCGGTATGACCTGATGGTAGAGGCTCATAGCTCGATATATTTTATTTATCCTGGAGGCACCAAGATATACTACGACTTACGATAGCACTTTTGGGGGCATAGGATGAAGAAGGAGATAGCTCGATTTATAGCCAAATATTTGGTGTATCAGCTGGTCAAGGCTGAACACTAGAGGACAGCAGGGTTACTACAACCACTTTCGATCCCTGAATGGAAGTGGAAGCACATCACTATGAACTTTGTCACGAGTTTTTCGAAGAGTCCAAGTGGGCGAGATGCAGTATGGGTGATAGTAGATCGACTTACCATGTCAGATCATTTCTTGCCTTTCCGAGTTGGCCATATGTAGAATCTTTAGTTGATTTGTATATGAGGCAGATCGTGAGATCATACGGGATTCTAGTTAGCATTTTGTCAGACAGAGACTCGTGTTTCATGTCTCACTTTTGGAAGAGCCTGCAGGAGAGTCTTGGGACTCGTCTGAAGTTCAGTACTTCTTATTATCCGCAGACAGATGGGTAGTCAGAGTATATTATTCAGACGTTAGAGGATATGTTGAGGGCATGCATGTTGGATTTTGGAGGATCATGGGAGAACCACCTACATCTTATGGAATTTTCTTACAATAATGCTATCAAACGAGCATCCAAATGGCTCCATTTGAAACATTGTATAGAAAAAAGTGTAGATCTACAGTGTGTTGGAGCGATATGGGGGAACGTCAGATCTTGGGACCAGGGTTGGTTGTCAGCACCATGGAGAAGGTGAAGATGATATAGGGCCACTTGCGTGCAGCGCAAGATAGACAAAAATAGTGGGCATATCTTCATCGCCGTCCTTTAGAGTTTAAGGAAGGCGACCATGTTATCTTGAAGATCTCGCCAACTAGAGGCACTATTCGATTTGGAGGATGCGACAAGTTGAGTCCAAGGTACATTGGACCATTTGACGTAATAGAACGAGTTGGAGAAGTTGTGTATCGACTGGCACTACCACCTTCACTTAAGGGAGTGCTTGACGTATCTTATATGTCGCAAATGAGGAAATCTGTCACAGATAGCATTCATGTTCTTGATCACTCCGAGATCACCATTGGGCCAAGCTTGGCTTACCAAAAGCAGTCCATGGAGATTCTTGATCGAGGAGAGAAGGTATTGAGGAATCAGTCTACTCTTTTGGTTCGTGTGGCATGGAGACATCACTCGCTAGGAGAATCACTTGGGAGCACGAGGATGACATACGCAAACACTTTCTGTATATATTTGAAGATCAAGTTACACAATTTATAACCTGTTCTTTTTACCGTATTGTATACATTACCCTATCGTGCTTTAGTTTTAATTTCGAGAACGAAATTCTTGTAAAATGGGTATGATGTAAAACCCCTCCAATAATAAATTAGATATATATTAACCAATAAATAAAAATAAAAATAGTAATTAACTAGAGGCGACTAAAATGAGCGTAACCATATTTTTCTAGGAATTTTTTGGGTATTTATATTAGTCGTTATGTATTTTTAAGTATTAATAATAAAGAAAAATAATAATAATACTAATAAAACCTTAACTAATCCTAAACTTAAACCTATTACTAACCCCCCTACTTCACCATGACTACAGCACCCGCGGCTTAGGGACCCAACCGAACCTCGTTACTTATGTATAAATACACCTACATATGAAACCCTAACCGAATACCTCTCAATCTTCTCAAACACCAAACCCTAACCCTACCTTTGAGCCCGATGACACCGCAGCCACATCCAGGACCACCGTCGCCGCCCGTAGTTGTCGGCCGACAGCCCGAACCCGCTGCAACCGGCGTGCCGCATGACAGCAACCGACCCCTAGGCACCCTCCTTTGTTGGTTCGTTGCTCCCTCAATTCTCAATAAAATTAGATTTTGTTTCATTTTCTGGAAAGCCTATGTAACCCTCTTCGACACTAAGTAGGTATATTTTTATATATGATAATAAAAACTAGGTAGAAATCGAAGCCAAGTTGAGAAATTCCATGTTTTAAAACTGTCATAAAAATGTCGAACTACCCTACTTTGCACTCAGTTTTCTTTTAAACCATGGACAATTTTGATAATCTATTTGACGGATTTTATAGACAACATATAGAGTAACAAAACCTTTATTTTAGTTTTAATTAACTAGTTGTAATCGTGGAGTTATTTCTATTAAAACTTGACCAAAAACCTATTTGTTTAACACTCAAAACTTGCGATATGGGGTGCGTTCCACCAAACCAGGATGTCTCATCGTGTACCAGTTGCACCAAAAGGCGCGTATGGTATATCTTGATGTGCAAAATTTTGCGGAAGTTGATTTGGACGTGTATGCACGCCGGAATCAACCTGTATCCGTAAAAATTCTCCAGTATCGACATTTTGCAAAATACCCTAGAAGTTTGTGATCACACATCGGATTACTACAGAACTTGCATCGTTGGACTCACAGCGTCTGACTTGTCATGTGACCATAGTTTCGCTCAATTCTGTGTCAGTCGACGAATCGCCGTTTCGCGGGACCCACGATTTGACTTGACGAGCGAATTTGTGATCGGCTCACCGAAATCCAAAATTGAACATACCGTTGAGTTCGTATCGTCGATTAAAATTTGTTTGACCTATAATTTATCTAATTTATAGACCTTTACCCCTGGAAAATTTTTTGGTGCAAAGTGGCCCATAGGTGGATATTGCTTTGACCCAAAATTACCATTTTAGCCCTTTTGTCCAAATTGAACGATAGGGTAGTGATTTTTGACTATCTTACTTATACTTGAGACATTGGTGATATTTATTTTAGCATCCAAAGATGTTCAGTCTGTGTCCCTACTTTTTGGTTCCTTGTGCTTATCGTCTAGACGTATATACTACACTGATTGCTTACCAGGCAAGTATACCTTGCCACAGTACTGTTTGGTTACATTCTTTTTATGCATATTTATTTTCTGTTTTTATTTTTTTTATATAAAATTGTGCATCCAAGAAAGACTTGGGTGCAACAACGGTTGCGTCGTCTCTTGTCTCTTATTTTTATTTTGTTTGTTAACCTAGTTTTATGAGACCACCCTATGGAGATGATGTATTCTTATATCTCTCTGGCCCTGAAATATTTTGTGAGTCGCATGTAGGACATAAACTTGCGTAATAGGATGGTCCCCTTTACGTAAAGGTCGTACGTCGGATAAGGAATAACTACTAATAGAGATATATTATTTCAGCAGACTTAGCAGTTACTAGAAGTGTTGCGTGTTATGGATTTGACACGTTAGTAACATTGGGGGGGGAAAACAATGAGTAAGTGTATGTTACTCCTTTATACTTTTCCTTCATTTGCCCGTAAGCTTCGTTGGAGACACGAGGCGTTATGACCCTTATATATATTGCAGGCCAATGATGATCGAAAGACATTATGTCTGAGGTCCCTGGATCTCCAATAGAACTATACAAATCCCATTATTTAGCCAGATAGTCCATATGAGGAAAACTTGTTCTTAAACTGCATATCACATATACTGGTTAGGCGACCATGTTGGATGTTTACTTTCAGTACATTATTGGCATACTTTTATGTATCTTGTTATGTCCCTTTGAGGACCTGATCCCTTTCCAGGTATAGACAATCAGGATTATCTGCAGGTGTATGGACCGGGACCTGACGCATCATTTTCTGTGGAGGAGGTTTTACCCTCTGAGTACCCATGACTACTTCATAGCTGATGGATCTTTTAGCTGTTATTTCTTTATTTAACATCTTATCTTATATTGGAGTTTCGTTCTCCTCTATTATTTTAGCTGATATAGTCATTTGGTAGTGGATTTGTCTCCACCTGACTATTATTTCTTTTATTGCTTCATACTTGAGACTTTTAGAATTAATTTTCTCTACTTGTATCTGTGGATGAGATATAGCTATATGTGACTTGTGTTGACAATATATATGTACCACTTGTGAATTATTATTCATAATACAACATTCGTATGTGTTATAGTTTCCATATATTAGAGTTTTCATATACATACGACTGTCATGCTTACGTATTCCTAGTCCTACATATTTTGGGACTAGGGGATGACAATACCTTACTTAACTCTAAGGTAATACCAAAACCATAGTATCTACCTCAACCCATATTATGACCCAATACTCAGTGCTCAAGACACCCTAACTTAACACTGACAATCACCCTTAACCAATACCCACTGATACTCTCAACTGTCAATATAACTGTCACATTAGTGTATCTAGACTGATACCCTTCATTACTCCCAACTGGTTTTCTACCAAAACTTAGTCCTAGTACTTGCATGTAAGTCTTGGTATCTCAACTGCACAGACACATGCACCACTACCCAAATCAGCACACACTAGCGTGCATGCCTGCACATAGGATTTCCACAGGCCTAATTGAGAACCCCCTGCTACCATAGTCTCTGATCTGCACTAATATCTTAAAATACAATTCTCAACTTGACTGAGATCCCAGTATCAATCTCCCCTACTCATAGACTTGATACTCTTAACTGAAACATAGAGATACTCCTTTACTCCCCAGTTTCACAATAACAAGTGCCCTCAATACCTATCTCTTAGCTGCACTTAAAACCCCGAGCTTGAAGTTGTTCCTTCTGCTACTAAGTTCCAGGGCAAAGATCCCCAACTGATATTAGTATCAGTCATCTGATACCACTTGACCAACTGGCACATAGCCATTCTCCTCAGACCAGAGCTTCATGATCATACCAAAGTACACTGTTACTAGTAGCATATACACCAACACAGCAGGTTCCACATCCTAGGTTACCCGAGATCATAGCTCTATTACTGTCACTCCCATATTTCCAGCTAGGGGTAATTTGGTAATGTGGTCTAGTTATTTAATTTTAAAAATATAATATTAATTTTAGTGGGCCATATATATTTATTTGATGCTTGTATTAGTTACTTAATTATTAGAGTCCATATTTAATTAGAGGCTTGTAGCATTTAATTTAGTTAGCAGGCTAGCCTATTTGATTTGACTTGACATTAGTGGACCTAAATTAGATTTGTCATGACAAATAGTCCAACATGGACTAGGTCCAATGAACCCATTTCCACTAATTAACTAAGAAGAATTAATTTAATTATAATTAGTGTAGAAACTTTCCAAATAGTCCTTCTTTAATCCTCTTCATAATTAGATGGAGAGGGGCAACTTGGTCATTATATATTGCTTGGAGAGGGGGAACTTGGGGATGGCTACATATTGGCTATTCTTCTCTCTTTTTCCTCATTTGTATCTCATTTTTGATCCAAATTCTAGATCCCCAATTTTAATTTTTTCTACTATTGATTTTCTACACAATTCACCATCAATTCCTTCTCAAATTTATCACTCTTGGAGCCTTGGAGTATGGTGAAGCAAGGAGCACAAGGAGGAGGAGCTTTGGAGCTAGAAATCGTGTCCAGATTGTGTCCAATTGTATTTTTATTGAGAATCTATCTCCCAATTGGTAATTCTTGAATTTTTCTCTTATTATAGCTTCTTAATCATGCATTTGACCATTAGGGATGACTCCATGGCATAGGATTACCTATAGAAACAAGTTCTAAGTTATTTGACTATGTATTATGAGTTCTATGTGGTATTTTGTGTTCATGTTGGGAGAATTACGAGAGTGACACATCAAGTGTGTGTCATGAGACAAACTAAATCTAAATAGACTTAGATAGGGGTTATGAGACTAGTTACATTTCTACAATTGGGCACGAGTAGGTCGTATCATGATACACCATGATATGGAGTAAAATTGGGTATTTTCCTTTAACACTTGTGATACACATGTCAATTTATTCACAACACTTGCTAATAGCTATTCATTGTGCTAATTAGACTCTAATATATATATAATATGTTTGCATAGCTTTAGGGGTGCTTGGTGTAGTTGAGAATGAGTATCATGGGGGTATCCTACATAAATGAGTGTATCTTGAGCATTGCACACTAGGTGTTTATTGAAATGACATTAGTGATTGGAGTGTGTTTATTTATAGTGTCCTACAGCTGTGCATACAAGTAGTTATATTAGCAATGCACATATATCTGGGTAATAGTTATGGGTTAGTCATGATTGATAACATGTGTGATATGATTGTGCATATAGAACTATAAATGTATTGAGGTTTAGGAAATTAATGTGCTATGATGTATCACTGGGAGGTGAGTAGTTGTGCATTATAACTGTACTGGTGGAGTATCAGGTGCACTGCAAATGACAGTGCAGTGTTAGTAGATTATGATACGGATTGGGCGTAAACTGGACTGTGAGGGGATGCTTGGTTGAGCCCTGCATATCACTGGGAAAACATGCTATCATAAATGGGTATCTGTGAGTGTGTGTTCCTGGTGCATACTGGTTTTATACCTGGGCTTGTGTATGCCTATGTGTGCACTATAGATGTTGTGAGGAGCAGCAATAGGTCGGGTAGCTGCTGGATTAGGGCAGTGTCTGTTGTTGTAGGCAAGTGGGAGAGTTTAGACTCAAGTTCTGAGTGGAGTGTGGTGGCCTGCACTAAGTATAGTCTAATTATGACAGTACAGGCTCGGGTCATTTGGTATAAAGGTTACTACAACATGGGATAGTATTGGGTTGGTTCCATATGAGTGTTGGGGTAATTAGGAGTGTGGTTGTATATGTGTGTGTTACAGTTTCAGTTGATAAGAATGGGATTTCAATAGAGTGTTAAGGATGAGGTATAAACTAGAGTGAGATGAAGTTAGCAGGTTATGGGTATATATATATATATATATATATATATATATATATGTGTGTGTGTGTGTGTGTGTGTGTGTGTATATCCTATATGTTCGAGTATCAATGAGCTATGGGTGTGGTGTGTGGTCAGATTTGTACCCTTGCAACATACCTGCGATAGGTTGTTACTGCTAGCAGCATGATTGAATTTCAACATTTGAAACAGAGAGTTCGGCAATATGCATTGTAGTGGCCAGGTCGGAAGGAGGGAAGTCTGACCTAGGTTAGTTTCCATAGGAGTAGTGTGCACACAGTAGGTAGGTAGTAAGGGCAAGGTGTGTGGTAAGGTTAAGATCATGCATTGGTAAGATATCAAGAACCTGGGAGTATCAAGATATATGTGTACAATAGTGTATATGTATCATTATAGGATGGAGTGATCTGTAGTGGTGTACAAAAATGGGTACAACAGTTGGGGATATCCATAAAGCAGATAAGTGAGTATATGTGCAACCTGTGTGCACATAGGGACAGTGGTACAAGAGTGTTAAGTAGATGGAAATGGGTTTAGAGTTATGAGTGATTTATGTTAGAGATGTTAGTCTGGATTGGTGGAGTGTTTAGTACCTTGAGGAGTGATTCTTGGTCTAACAAGTGGGTGCACTTGGACTGAACATATGTGCCAGTGCACACATTCATGTATGAAGGATATTAGCAGTAGGATGTTAGTGTGATTGGGAGATGTCAGTAATAGACTTGGGGTTCAAGTGTGGACTAATGAGGTACTAAGAGGAGAAGTGATGAGCTAGAATCTGAACTCAAGTATTAGCAAGAGTGTAATACTGAAATCCAATGGGATATTGTGGGTACAAGTGGTTGGGATACCAGTGTATCAATGGAGGTAATGAGTGTATATGATTTCAGGTCATAGTGTATAAGATAGGTATCAGGGAAGTGGGTGAGAGGAAATTTTTGGTGTCCCAGTGTATCGCTAGAGTGTTTATGGGTGTTATGAGATGTAGATACTAGGATATGTAAGATATCATAGCTATCTTAACATATTAGTTGAGTATTAATGTTAGGATAAGGTTTGGAGTAGAGTATTAAGGATATGAGAAGATAAGTTAGAGTAGGTATCATTGTATTATCAAGGTAACTAGAATATCAAGATACCTAGGTATTATATTAGTTAGTGTAGTATCTTGATACAGGTTTTGATCAAGGTATTAATATTACCTTGAGTTATGTGAGATATTAGAGTGATATAGTAGTATAGCTAAGATATTATAGATATTGATTATATAGAGTCTATATTATAAGTATATGATCTATTATATTTGGCAGTATTGCCTAAAAAACCTAGAGATAGCTTGGTACAACCTAGTATCACCTAGTATTTACTAGTTAGACTTGTAATCAACCTAGAAACTAGATTTGAACATAAAACCAAGGTAATGACCAAGTCTTGACCTAGAACATCATATTTAGTGCATTTATGGCTCATTTATTATTTTTTATATTATATTGACATGATATTCATATATAGGGTTATGAGACACCAACTTGGACATCGAGTTACATCTTTTACTCAGGATCAGAGGCGAGTATATTTTCTGATAGTTTTTGTTATTTGATAATTACTATAATACAAGCATTTGGAAATATTTTAGTTGATTCCGACACAGTGGTTACATGGACTGGTACTATATGGATTCTGTCAGGAGATGTCATCTCATTATCGTGTACTTTGGATACTCTTTCACATGTACTTTATTGTGTGCATCGGGTATGCCTTGTGCTCGTGTTCATTCGTATATATTTATGCTCTTCGTGTACTTATATTATATTCGTGTTCGTGATATGTCATGATTGGATCCATGAGTATTGGTTGGGGGCAGGAGAACTGTTAGATAGATATGTGATCAAAGCCTAGACAATGTTCAATGTTTAAGTTAGACAATGTTTATCCAACATTAAGTAGACAATGTTCAACCCAAGCCGATCACATATCTGACTAGTATTTTAAACACTTAGTATAGTTACAGTTCTTCACCATATTCTATTTTATTATCTTGTTCTATTTTATTTGATCAGTGTATACCCTATTGCTCTTGTTTACATGTTTCTTTTACTATAGCATGATATTGTTCATTGTTTCTTGTCTTATATTATATTCTCTATTTCTGTTTATAGTCATTATCAATTAATTGGAACTGCTATTGGGTTGTACTTCGCTCCAATCTTGACTAGATATATTTTTCAGATGACTGGTTAGTGAGGATGTGTCCCACTTACTACATGCTAACAGATGGAGTGTTACCTGAGGATGTAGTGCCTAATACTGAGGCCATTTAGATTTTTATATCTTGTAGTGGTTGTTTCTAGTTAGACTTTGGATTGTATTATTATTTTGAGATCTTGAGTTGTGTTTAGATGTTGAGTTGGACCTCTGATTTATTGAGACTTGTATTTATTTTTCTTCTATTCCATATCGTGCTTACATCTTCCTTTAGTTTTTATATGTGATTAGTATTGACTACCCTTTATTATATCATCATATTGTTCCTCCATTTGGAGTTGAGATGGCATGACATGTATTATATATATATATTATGTGATATGTTAGATAGTATAAAAGATCGAGACAACATTCTACCACCGATACTGCTGCGTAGGCTGGACGTACCCACGTACTCGTGCCCCTATATCGGGTATGGGTCGTGACACGTTTTAGTGGTAGCCCATGCAAGTCGGCTTCGTAATAGTGCGATATCGTGGTAGTACAACGACTTAGTTGTACTACTGCGAGCCTGTGATATGATAGGATATAGGATACTAGGATAAGAGTGTATACTCAATCACAACTAGGAAATAATTCTAACCCAATTAAATCTTGCCATCTTTATCGTTCTGAATATTGCTTTCCTTGTAGTTTTCTTTCTTCTTTGATGATATCGTATCTTGCTCAATATTGATTCCTTATTTTTTTATCTACCTTCAAGATGCCGTCGAAGACCCGTTCTCAGCTCTCAGGCGCAATGTTAATGAGGTCAGTCACTTCATCGCCTATGAGGGCAGCACCAGCAGATACTTTTCCAGCAGCTATATTCCATAGGTCCACTTCACCAATCCAGGTGGGCTTTTATGCAGCAACTTTTGTAAACCCCCTCACCCAAAATATGTATTTTGTGTGTATTTTATTTTATTATATTTATTATAGATTATTTTAAATATTGGATTTCTTTAGAGTATTCTCTTAGTTAATTAGAAAATAAAATTTTTGATATATTTACTTATATAAATATTTATTTAGAATCATTTTTAGGCTATTTTAGATTTTTGGAGATTTTTCTAAATTTTTTTTGGGTAATTAAAACATAGAAAACATAAATTTCTAGAACTTCCATGATTTACTATGAGACCATACTTGCATGTTATTTCTACCAAATATTTATTTTAGGTTAAAATATTTAATTATATTTTTTGTAATTTATTTAGAATTAAGAAATTTATTTAGAATTTTGAAATTATTTAGGATTTATTTGGATATATATGGTCATAATATTAGATAGATGCTAATTTAGTGTTAATAGATATTAATAAGATTATATAAATTATTTGTATTATCTTTAATTCTATTTAAGATTATAAATTATTGAGATGAACTCAAACTATATTTTAAATTAATTCAAATCCTGAGCCTACTAGGAAAGCAACTTCATGCATATCATATCCTTATTTAAACCCATCCTAATCATATCCAAATTAGCCAATCCTAGTCGTATTCAATTAAGTAGTGTCCACAATTATAAATATCTCATCCTTCATTTTTTTTTCTTCCCCAAATTTCCCTCTTTTTTGTCCAAAAATAGTCAAAATTCATCATAAATTTAGCCACATTTTCTAATAGTTATGACGACTTAAAAAGATGATATCTCCTAGCTCCAGACTCCAAATATGTTCCAATTTTTTTTTGTTAGAACCATATAAAGGTTAGTTTTTTGATTATATAAATTATTTTAATAATTTATAAAACTATTTTTCTAGAAAATTCTAAAAGTGACAGCTGTCCGAAATCAGATGCGTTTCTGTATTTTCGAGATTTCGGGAGATCCCGAATTTGGAATTATGAATCGTTTGAAGTTTCAGAAAGTTGACTTGATGAAATTACATAAAATAATATTTCCAAAATTTAACAGGTAATTTTAATTTACTGTAAAATTTGTGCAACGTAGACGTAAATAGGAAACCACCGAAAATTATCATCTGTGCTCCCTTGTGGACATAACTCTTTACCGACTTATAATTTTATGAAACTGTCAATTTCGGTGTTCATGTAGCACTAAAATCTATAGAATTCTACACACAAATCAAGAATTTGAGCTAGTTGACTTTTTGGTCAATAGATTGCGTCAATTTGCGTGCCATAAATCACAAATTCGTAAAGTTAACTTTCTTTGGACCAAAATTAGGATTTAACAATAAAATCAGATTATAATAAATTAAAATACTATTTTAAGTTATTTATTCAGAATTAAAATAGATTAAAATGGAGGAACCTATCCACCCACTTTTGTAACCTAACGTGTTTAATTTATGTGACGGGTAGATCGGACGACGCCTTGAGTTGGGACTTCATTCTTTTCAGACCAGGCAAGATACCTTATCCAATTTATTACAGTACTTTGCATGCTTATTATATTTTTATATATTCATTGCATGTGTATTTTCTTTCAGTCATAATTATATACTATATATATGTTGACACACACTTGACACATAGTATCATGGGAGGGGAGGACAATCAGTAGGCGTATGGGCTATAACCACTCTGGTAAACTGTAGTAACTAGCACGCAGTACGGTAGTTGTGTCGTGCTGGTCGCTACCCTCGAGGTATGTCGATTTCTGGTGTCGCGCTGGTCCCTACATTTGAGGTATGTCAATTTCTGATGTTCCTGACGTGTATGTGAGTTGTGAGATTAGATAGAGTAGCCTACCCATGTCCATACATCAAAAAGTTATCCTTATTATGCATTTCATATAGATTGTCTAGTACAACGTACTTATATATGTTTTATCTATTATGCATATTTTACTGTATTCAATTGGCATGCTTCTATGTATCTTGTTATGTCCCTCTGAGGACCTGGTCTTTCCAGGTGTAGACGATCATGACTATTCGCAGGAGCACGGATCAGGACTTGCTACTTCATTATCTTTCGAGGAGGTCTTCTCTTTGAGTCTCATTGTTCAGTAGATGTACTTATTTTATTTCTCTTATATTCTAGTTGGTAGTGGATTTGTCTGCACCCAACTACTTGTTCTTATCAAGCATTTTATACTTGATTCAGTGATATAGTTGATTGGTTATTTGATTCTGTGGATGAGATCTAGTTATGCCATGTGACTTATGACATAAATCTATACCACTTATGAATTGTTATTCATAATACAGCGTACGTATATGTTATGGTTTTCATATATTGGAGTTGCTATATACATACGGCTGTCATGCTTACGTATTCCTAGTCCTACGTATTTTGGAACTGGGGCATGATAGCTTTCGGGGGTGCTCCACCTGCGGTACAGAGGATAGCACCGATAGTTTCAGGGAATCTTCCATTTTTGCCACCCATAGTCGATCAGACGTAGATGTTTGCGCTCTTTTATCAGATAATAGAGGCGCAGCGATGCCAGTCAGAGTTTATGAGACAGGGCATTGAGAATGCTCACCAGATTGCGCTCGCCGCAATCGAGAGAGTCACCTTAGTCTAGCCATAGACGGCACCATCTCAGCCCGATCCGCAGTAATCGAGGCAGAGGACTATCATTGACTTCAAGAGAATGGGGCCTAAGGACTTAAGGGAACTGAGAGAATCTTGTACGCAGACGACTGGATAGAGGACATTGAGAGGGACCTGTGATTGACGCAGATTACTGAGAGCTTGCAGGTAGAGGCGACAGGTAGTATGATATTCGATATTGCGCTGACATGGTTCCGAACAGACCCCAGGATATCAGTACCGAGACTTACTTGGGAAGCTTTCAAAGAGCTTTTCAAAGAAAAGTTCTTCCTATATATGGCTCAGAGTACTTTGGAGAGTCAATTCCAGAACCTCATCCAGGGAAACTTGATAGTAGACGAGTATGCGACAGAGTATTGCTGATTGGGATAATTTGTTGAGGGGCAGAATCCTCGGGCCAAGACTAGGAAGTTTAGAAAGGGACTGAACAGTGAGATTAAGTCCCATACTAATGGAGACCGCACCGCTATATTTGAGGAAATTCTGAGACAGGCACAGCGGGCGGAGGATGATTTGGAGCTCGGCTCCAAGAGGCCAAGAGACACCGGAGGAGTGAGTAGTAGTGCGGGCCCAGCGAAGCGCACCCACTCTCAGCAGCCGAGAGTATACCAACATCAACAGTATCTTGTGCCATTTATGGCACCATCTCAACAGATACAACAATTTTATTTGCTAGTTTATCAAGCACCGTAGCAGCCTTAGAGACAGACTCAACAGACTTTTTCTTGTGCCTATTGTGGAAGGCATGGGCATGATTGGGAGAACTGTCGGAAGAGGCTCAGACTATGCTTGTATTGTGGTTCCCCTAACCATTAGGTAAATGAGTGTTCCAACAACCTGTATGGACTAGATTCGGTCAGAGAGGTAGAGTTAGGCCACCTGTGGCATCGCTAACTGCTCAGCAACCGCATAGGGAGCCACCCCAGCAGGACGGGACATTTATAATGGCAGTCGGAGAGGACGACACCTCAGGTGATAGGTTAGCTTATTTTGTCATGTCATGTTCTGTTCCTTTCCTTTCTACCTGTTGCTTGTGTGTTTATTTAGTACCTTATAGACTGCTTGTGAGTTATTATATAGTTAGTATACCCTGTCAGAGACTGCAAAATCATGATGGACAAAGACCATAGTTAGTGATTTTTTTTAAATTGCATGTTGTATGTTTTAGTTTGGACTGGGGTTGACCTAGAGGGGGTACGATCATCTTTAAATTTCAAGGACAATTTTTCTAAGGTGGGTAGGGTTGTCACCCCCACTTTTTCAGCTAGGGATAATTTGATAATTTGGCCTAGTTATTTAATTTTAAGAATGTAATATTAATATTAGTAGGCCATGTATATTTATTTGATGCTTATATTAGTTATTTAACTATTAGAGTAGCATATTTAATTAGAGGCTTATAGCATTTAATTTAGTTAGTGGGCTAGCCTATTTGATTTGACTTGACATTAGTGGACCTAAATTAGACTTGCATAACAAATAGTGAGCCAACATGGACTAGGCCCAATGAAACCATTCCCATTAATTAACTAAGAAGAATTAGTTTAATTGTAATTAGTATAGAGACTTCCCAAATATTCCTTCCTTAATCCTCTTCATAATTAGATGGAGAGGGGGCAACTTGGTCATTGTATATTATTTGGAGAGGGGAGAACTTGAGGCCGGCCACATATAGGCCATTATTCTCTCTCTCTCCCTCTCCTTATTTGCATTTTATTTTTGATCCAAATTCTAGATCCCCAATTTTCTATTTTTCTTCTATTGATTTTCTACACAATTTACTACTAATTTCTTCTCAAATTTATCACTCTTGGAGCCTTGGAGCTTGGAGAAGCAAGGAGCACAAGGAGGAGGAGCTTTGGAGCTAGAAATCGTGTCTAGATCGTGTCCAATTGCATTTTTATTAGGAATCCATCTCCCAATTGGTAATTCCTGAATTTTTCTCTTATTATAGCTTCTTAATCATGTATTTGACCATTAGGGATGACCCTATGGCATAAGATTACCTATAGGAACAAGTTCTAGGCTATTTGACTATGTATTATGAGTTATATATGGTATTTTGTGTGCATATTAGAGGAATTACGAGAGTCAAGTGTGTGTCATGAGACCAATTAGATCTAAATAGACTTAGATCGGGGTTATGGGACTAGTTACGTTTCTACAATTGGATATGAGTAGACCGTATAATGATACACCATGATACAGAATAAAATTGGGTGTTTCCCATTGACACTTGTGATACACATGTCAATTTCTTCACAACACTTGTAATAGCTATTCATTGTGCTAATTAGACTCTAATATATATATGATATGTTTATATAGCTTTAGGGGTGCTTACTTGGGAGGCTTTCAAGAGGCTTTTTAAGGAGAAGTTTTTCCCAGATGTGGCGCTCAGTGCTTTGGAGAGCCAGTTTGAGGCACTCGTCCACGGGAGCATGCTGGTGGACGAGTATACAACAGAGTTCTGTCGTCTCGGTAGATTTGTAGAGGGCTTGAGTGAGGCAGCAAAGGCGGGGAAGTTTTGTAAGGGCTAGGTCATGGCGGTCAAGTCTTTGACTAGGAGTGACCGTGAGGCGACTTTCGAGCAGATCGTCGGGGACGCTCAGAGGGCAGACTGGTCTATAGTGGTGTACAGAAATAGGTGCAACTGTTGGGGGTATCCATAAAGCAGATAAGTAAGTATATGTGCAACCTGTGTGCACATAGGGACAGTGGTACAAGAGTGTTAAGTAGATGGAAATGGGTTGAGAGTTATGAGTGAATTATGTTAGAGATATTAGTCTGGATTGGTGGAGTGTTTAGTACCTTGAGGAGTGATTCTTGGTCTAACAAGTGGGTACACTTGGACTGAACCTATGTGTCAGTTCACACATTCATGTATAAAGGATATTAGCAGTAGGATGTTAGTGTGATTGGGAGATGTCAGTAATAGACTTGGGGTTCAAGTGTGGACTAATGAGGTACTAAGAGGAGAAGTGATGAGCTAGAATCTGAACTCAAGTATTAGCAAGAGTGTAACACTGAAATCAAGCGGGATATTGTGGGTACAAGTGGTTGGGATACCAGTGTATCAATGGAGGTAATGAGTGTATATGATTTTAGGTCATAGTGTATAAGATGGGTATCAGGGAAGTGCCTGCAAGGGAATTTCAGGTGTCCCAGTGTATCACCGGAGTGTTTGTGGGTGTTATGATATGTATATACTAGGATATGTAAGATATCATAGCTATCTTAACATATTAGTTGAGTGTTAATGTTAGGATAAGGTTTGGAGTAGAGTATAAGGATATGAGAAGATAAGTTAGAGTAGGTATCCTAGTATTGTCAGGGTAACTAGAATATTAAGATACCTAGGTATTATATTAGTTAGTGTAGTATTTTGATACAGGTTTTGGTCAAGGTATTGATATTACCTTGAGTTATGTGAGATATTAGAGTGATATAGTAGTATAGCTAAGATATTATCGATATTGGTTATATAGAGTCTATATTATAAGTATATGATGTATAGTACTATATTTTCCAGTATTGCCTATAAAACCTAGAGATAGCTTAGTACAACCTAGTATCACCTAGTATTTACTAGTTAGACTTGTAATCAACCTAGAAACTAGATTTAAACCTAAAACCAAGATAATAACCTAGTCTCGACCTAGAACATCATATTTAATGCATTTATGGCTCATTTATCATTCTTTACATTCCATTGACATGATATTCATATATAGGATTGTGAGACACCAGCTCGGACATCGAGTTACATCTTTTGCTCAGGACCAGAGGCGCATACATTCTCTGATAGTTTCCATTATTTGATAATTACTATAATATAAGCATTTGGAAATGTTTTACTTGATTCTGACACAATGGTTATACGAACTGGTACTATATGGATCATGTCAGGAGATGTCATCCCATTATCATGTACTTTGGATACTCCTTCACATGTACTTTATCGTGTGCATCGGGTATACCTTGTGCTCATTTTCATTCATGTACATTCATGTTCATCATGTACTCATATTATATTCATGTTCGTGACGTATCGTGATTGGATCCATGAGTATTGGTTGGGGGCAGGGAAAGTGTTAGCTAGATATGTGACCAAAGCCTAGACAATGTTTAATGTTCAATGTTTAAGTTAGACAACGTTTATCCAACGTTAAGTAGACAATGTTCAATTCAAGCCAATTACATATCTGACTAGTATTTCAAACACTTAGTATAGTTACAGTTCTTCGCCATATTCTATTTTATTGTCTTGTTCTATTTTATTATGATCAGTGTATACCATATTGCTCTTGTTTACCTGTTTCTTTTACCATAGCATGATATTGTTCATTATTTCTCATTTTGTATTATATTCTCTATTTCTGTTTATAGTCATTATCAATTAATTGGAATTTCTATTGGGTTGTACTTTGCTCTAATCCTGACTGAATATATTTTTCAGATGACTGGTTAGTGAGAATGTGTCCCACTTACTACGGGCTAACAGATAGAGTGTCACCTGAGGATATAGTGCCAGATACTGAGGCCATTTAGATTTTTATATTTTGTAATAGTTGTTTCGAGTTAGACTTTGGATTGTATTATTATTTTGAGATCTTGATTTGTGTTTAGATGTTGAGTTGGACCTGTGATGTATTGAGACTTGTATTTCTTTTTCTTCTATTCCATATCGTGCTAACATCTTTCTTTAGTTTTTATATGTGATTGAGTATTAATTACTCTTTATTATATCATCATATTGCTCCTCCATTTGGAGTTGAGATGGCATGACAGGTATTATATATATATATATATATATATATATATATATATATATATATATATATATATATTGTGTGAGATGTTAGATGGTATAGAAGACCGAGACAGCGTTCTACCGTCGATGCTGCGACGTAGGCTGGACGTACCCATGTACTCGTGCCCCTATACCGGGTGCGGGTCATGACAATTATCCCAACCACTCACTGATTATACCTACTCAAAACTGAGCATCATTTCCTTCCATAATATCTCATCTGGATATCATTTACCCAATCTGCTGCCTGCAACTAGCAACTAACACCCCCAGTCTAGTAAGTGCTCATTTCAGTCCTCACACCAACTGATCACCAAGGTACACGCCACTAACTAACTCAATAATCACTTCCACTAAATATAACACACACACAATACTATATGGATAGACATATAGTTAATCACATCTAACATGGATACCAAATAAATATTTAACAAACACTTGGAATGCATTACGTCTACACACCATACTTCACCAATATCCATATGATACACATTCTCCATATCACATACCCCATGATACAACCCCCAATTGCACAAGAAGCAATCCAATAGATCACATTTAGTATGAATAAGCTAATAAATAACTATTTAAATGCAATAATAGGAATTTGATATGATGGATCACAATATACAAAAGAAATACCATAAATTCACTCTGTATCATGGCGTATCATGATACGGCCTACTCGTATCCATTTGTGGATATGTAGCTACCCTCATACAACCCATACAAATTCAAATAGTCTCAATTGACCATACGATAAATACTTGATGTCCTAAATTCAGAATTCTCCAAATTGGACACAAAACTTTATGTAACTATCACAATAATGCCTATTAGAACCTAATTCTTCCTCCTATAGGTAGTCCTTAGCCATGAGGGTGTTCCTATGGGTCAAATATGACAATTATAATAGAAATTGATAGAAATTTTGGGATTATACCTATTGGGAGATGGATTCTCAATAAATTCCTCCAAATGGACACGAAAAAGAGGATTGGACAGGATTGGACACGATCTCCTCTCCAATTGGATCTCTTGTATTCTTTAAGCTCCTAGGCCTCCTTGATAGTGAGAATTAGTATAGATTAAGTAGAAATTGGTGGAGAATGGGTTGCTTGGGGAAGAAGGAAATAACTAGTGAAATTAAATGAATGAGTGAAAAATGTTTTCTCTCTCCTCCCCTATAGTGGCCAGCCCCCTTGGGCTTGGGTTGGGTAAGTGGGTGAGTCCACTAGTTGCTTCTACAAGTTTCCATCAAGTTCTAGTTGGTTCATGTGTGTTCTTAAGGCTTCTTTTAATTAATTAAGGAAGGAATCACTCAAATGAGAGAAAATATTCTATCCTCTAACTAATTCTAATTAATTATGAACATAACTATGTCATGACTAACCAACTGGATCATGGACCTACATGTTAGGTGCTAACTAGGTCAATGCACTAGTCAAAACTAACTAGCTAACCCAAAGGCCCAAGGAATACAAATAAATAATAAATAATACTAATAACAATAATAATAAATATTATTGTTATTAAAATAATTACCAAATATTTATCGAATGATAAAAATACCCCTCCCTTAGTAATAGGTGGTTATAGATGGTGCCTCGGGTTAGAGAAATCCTCAGAAATACTAAGTCTCTAGCTGCAAACTCTAAGAGTCTCCAACTACTGTTTGCCCAATGCTTCTGTCTGTCTTGAAAAATTCTGAGTATGTCCCTGATCAACTTGACCTTGTCAGCAGCATCAACTATCATTTCTGGTCCAAGCAAGGCTCTCCCTCCTACATTATTCCAAGATAAAGGTTTACAACATATGCACCCATATAATACCTCAAATGGTATCATGCTAATACTATCTTGGTAACTGTTATTGTAGGCAAACTCTACTAAGTGCATGTGGTCTTTCCAAGACCCGCCAAAATCCAGAGCACAAGTCCTCAACATGTCTTCTAGTGTCTGGATGGTCCTCTCAGATTTTCCATCTGTCTGAGGATGGTAGGCGATACTAAACTTTAGCTGAGTACCCAGACTCTCCTATAAGATCTTCTAGAAGTGTGAAGTAAACCCTCTATCTCTTTCTGAAACAATGTTGACCAGAACTCCATAAATTCTCACTATCTGTCTCATATGTAGTGGTCTATGCAGGTCAGGCTTTGCATTTAGTATGATGTCATGATTGTGCAATGGCTTAGTTGTACTACTGTGAGCCTGCGATAGGATATAGGATGTAGGATGAGATAATACTCAATCACAAACTAGTATTTTTTTAGAGATTCCTGGGACGACCCTTGAGAATCTTACTATAAACTCTAATTCAAAATTTGTTTCCACTTGTTCCCGTTTACCCTCACTTAATCGTTGTTGAATTTAATTCTTGATGTTTGTTGCTGGCTTTGATTCTTATATCGAAATAAATTTTATGGACTGAATTGAGGTATACTATGATAAAATATTTTGATGAGGACAGTGAGAAATATAACCGTCTATCTTGGTTATGGAGCCTAGAGTTTATCAAAGCCATACTATCTGGCATGACGAAAACGTAGAGACCTGATTTTTGGATATACATATCATAGTTACGGAATTTAAAGTTTCTCGCAATTATACTAGTCAGCACAGCGAGGATTCTAGATAACATGATTATAGAGATGTATACCTTATTTATGGACTATATTGTTTATCACAACTATGCTTACTGGCCTGACGAGGATTCTGAGTAACATGATTTCAGATAGACGTGTATGATTATCATATTGTAACTTCAATTGGTTCTTAACATATCGTTTATATCATTCAACCATGTTATCATTGAGTTTTGTTTCATCACCATACTAGCTCAGGATAGAGATAGCTTTAGTTCCTCTTATTAGTTTCTTATAGAGCTTAAAATTCATTAGTTCCTGAGGCAGCTTCCTTGGATAGTGTAGTAGTTTAGTAACTTGTAGATAGGTTGTGTCAAGTTGAGTATTAGTATTAGTTGTAGGGAGTTTAGCTTGTGAGTCTGAGAGTGGTTCTTGGTTGGGTATATGAGCATCAAGTATCAGTGTATAAGCCTAAAAGTAACTCATAATGTAGAACCATTTGTAATAATAGATCTAAGGTTAGTATCAGAGTATAGTTAGTGATTGGTACCTTGGTATTAGAAATAAGAGAGTTTTGAGAGGGAGTAGCATACCCATTGGTGATTCTAAGTATTGGTATCATGTCATCATGTATGTTTTAGATGAATATAAGTTCACATAATTGAGGGATCCAAGTAGCAATTGAATATCATGAAATTATTTTGAGTATTAATGGGGCCTCAATGTTCTATTAGTGCTTGACATTTGGCTATGTGAAAATATGTATTCATGAGATGTATTAGTGAGTGTTCCATGATAGAGTGGTACCCATAAGTGTATAGATGAGTGTGATAGTGTTAGTATGTATTATGCTAGGTAATAGAACTTGTGCTATATGTTGAGAATTATGCATTAAGTGAAGGTAGATATAAGTTCACAGGTATGTGTTTAGTATGGATGTATCACCTAGTACATGGGGATATGGATGTGTTAGTGAGTGATGTGAGTGAGAGCATGAGTGGTAAAGTAAAGTACAAGTATGGGTATTTTATGAGTATCATGTATTGGGGTTTAATATCAAAAGTATCAAAAGTGTGCCAATGGGCAGGTTAGTGTTAAGCAGGTATTATAGAGTATTAAGTGCATGAATCGAGGACAGTTATGGAGTTAGTGAGAGTGACTAGAGTGTGCAAGAGTCCAAGGTGCATCAGGTTTAAGATGAGTATTATGTTGTATGTGTAGTGTATCAAATTAGTATCAGTGAATATCTTGAGAGTGATAGTATTAGTTAGTGTACCAATGTAATACTGATGTAGAGTATGTATTGGAGTAGGAATGCAGGTGCTTAAGGTTGGGAGAATAGGAGAATTAACCTTTGTGAGAGTAAGTTCAATGGGTAGAAGTATCTATATATGTTTATATTGATACCAAGGTACAAGTGATTGGACTAGAGGAATTGTTAAGTGTCAGTATATTGGTTAGTATCAGGATACCAAGATAGGAGTATTTTTGTCCAAATGCAGAGCATCTCAAGTATCAGAAGTATTCAAGATATGGATAACCTATTGGTTAGTGTAACAGATATAGAAGATATCCTTGAGTACCTTAGTAGGAGAGTATCTCATTAGTGTCATGTATAGGAGTTAGTAACATGTGATAGATAGTGTCAAAAATTTGGATAGGTATCCTATAGATAGTAACTTAGAAGTCTTAGTATAGTATTCTAAGTGGTACGTGCCAATGAGTTAAGTGTGTCTATAGCCTAGAACCATAGTATATCATTAGTATTAAAAATGGTAACCCTTGATATTAATTATTTTAGCTAGATTGATGTTTAGTGCATAAATGGAGTAAGTATCAGAGATGGGTAGGGAGTCTAGCTATGCCACTTGTGGCACCGCAAATGTCCAGCATTGGCAGAGGGAGACACCCCAGCATGGTAAAACTTTTGCGATGACGGTCGAGGGACCGATGCTACAGGTGATGGGTTAGCAAGTTCTGTTCTCTCTTCATATCATTTTTCCATCTATTGATTTGATTGATTCCTTAGTACCTTTTAGTTGCTTTAGTAATTGTGTGTTATATAGTTAGCATAGTGAGTAGTATACCATTTATAGAGACTGCAATATCAGGACTAATAGGATTATAACCGTACATGTTTGATAAACCATGAATATTTACTTTTCAATGGAATTGTATGTTGTATAAGTCGGATAGGACTTTCTTGGACCGTAGTTAGATGAGGGTTTGACTATAGCCAAGATTATGATGAATAGATTATAACCAGTTACAAGAAACCAGATGGGATTATCTTCTGGGCCATGAGTTACCCTTTCAGTTCGTGCCTACTTTTATCCTTAAATTTTGAGGACAAAATTTTTCTAAGGGTGGTAGGATTATAACTACCGCTTTCTACCATATGAATATTTTGGTAATTTTGTATGTTGTTAAATTTTTATATATTATTTTATATTAGTGATTGTCTAGAATTATATTAGTATTAGTTAGTGGCTAGCCAATTAGAATTTGTAAGTGTTAGTTAGTGCTAATTATTTTAGTCATGACTTTAGTAATTAGAATTAATAAGTTTAGTTGTCATGAAGAAAATATTCCTCTTAGTTGTAGAGATTCCTTCTTTTAGTTAAATAGATTCCATTCATGACAAATGGAGAGAGACAAACTTGATATTTTGGCATGACCAAACCTTACTATAAGAGATAAGTTCCATTTAGGGATCATCCATTCATTCTATTTCACTCATTAGCCTCATTTTCCCCAAAGTTTATTCCTTCCATAGCAAACCCAATTCCCTACCAATTTTACTCAGTCTACTTCAATTCTACTCATTCTCACCACCATGAAGGCCTAGAGCATTAGAGAGCACAAGAAGATCCATAAGAGATGAGCTTGCTAGGAGATTGTGTCTGACTCATCTCTTCCGTATCCAAATTTAGAATTCTCCAAGGATACCACCAAAATACTAGATAATTCTCTCAATTTTATCAAATTTATGGTTAGTAACACCCCTTGGTCATGTAGGAACCTTTCTATGGTTAGATTTGACTTCTAAATGGTACATCTAGGCACTAGGAGCCCTCAATTTGGTAGATCTAAGTTGGTATCATAACTTTGGGGCTCAATTTTGGAAAAACCCCAATTGTGCCCATTGAGTGTGTGTATTGTGTCCTAATGAGGACTATTAATATTTTTAATGGTGTGAAGGTGTTCTCATGTCCAAAATTGGACACATAGAGTCTGTATTATGATACATCATGATACGTATAGGTGGATTTGATAAATTGGGTCCATACATGTGTTCTTTTGTCCAAAATAGCCCAAATTTGTCATAGTATTCAGGCTCATTTTTAGTAGTCAGAGGAACTTAGAAATATCATAACTCCTAACTCAAGACTCCGATTAATCTTCTATTTTTTTAAAAGAACCGTATCGAAGTTAGCTTTCTAAATATATAAATTAATAGAAAAATTTCATTCAAAAACTTTCTGTAAAACTTTTTGAGTGTAAGATATCCAAAAGACGAACATATTTCAGTGTTTTGGCGATTTCGGGAGCTTCCAGACACAAAAATGTGATCCGTTTGAAGTTTTGAAAAGCTAATACGAAGGGCTATGACATATGTTAACCCTAGAATTTATTGAATAGGTCTAATAGGTACAATATTGGTTACAAGTAGAAAATAAACTATACGATATAGGCATTTTGTATATCATATGAGCCTAGGTAGTATGGATATCAAGTGAGTATAGTTATCATAGGTTGTCAAGCATATATATATATATATATATTTGTGTGTGTGTGTGTGTGTGTGTGTGTGTGTGTGTGTGTGTTAGCATTGATACAAGTGGTTATCAAGTGAGCCAAGTATAGGTAAGTTATGTGTCAAGGTATTAGAGTTTGGGGCAAGGTACTAGTGTGATACTTGGGTACTATGAGGATATTGGTATCATAACACTCAAGTGTCATGAGTAAGGATAAGTGAGTATTGGGGCTTGAGTAAGATATCATATTTGATATCAAATATTAGTATTAGAGTTAGTTGGGTAAGTATCTAGGAGGATAAGGTATTGGTCAAGATACTAAGATATTGGGTAATAGAACTAGGTAATGGGTAATATCATGATGTCAAGTGCCAAGAGTAGGGTGAGTATCTTGGATGTAAGGTAAGTATAGGTTATGGTTATGGGTTAGTATCTTGGGGGTTGGTATCATATGATACTTAATATGGTACCATGATACCATGTACAAACAAGTGAGATATGTGTGGGGTAAATTAGAGGGTGGTATCCTAAGATGTATCAAGGTATTTAGAATACCAAGATAGCAAAATATTAGAACTAGTTTGAGGTAATACTAGGATACTAAGGTAAGGTTATGATATTATATATTGGATTAAGATACCATGGTAAGGGTAGTGTCTAGCTTGGGTAATGGGTTAGGTACCAAGGTATGAGTTAAGATATTGGATATTAGTCAAGGTAATCGTATTAGCTAAGGTATTAGTCTAGAATCTATGATACGGGATAATATGTTAAGGTATTGGTAAGGTAATGAGGTAATACTAAGGTAATAACTAGGTAATGAGTTAATACTAAGGTATTGGCTAGGTATTAAGTGTTAGACTAAGTTATTGTATATATTAGTATATCTTTATTGTATATATGATATTATTATATCATAGCTAATTAGTATGACTTTAAAACCTAGTATTATCAAGGTATTGACCCATAGTTAAGGTATTTGAGATACGGGCTAAGGTATTAGGTAAATGTGTGATACGGGTTAAGATACAGTAATACGGGGTAAGAAAAATAGCTATAGGCAAATGTATTGACCCTAGAACTAAGATATTGACTAATAGTTAAGGTATTTGAGATATGGCTAAGGTATTAGGCAAATATGTGATACATATTAAGATACCATGATACGAGATAAAGTAAATAGCTAGGCCAAGGTATTGCTAGAAATTATAGGTAGAAGTATATATTAGGGTAATATATGATATGAATTTATTAGTATAGCGTAGAAATCTAGTATTGGTCTAGTATTAACTATTATTGACTAGTTTAACCTAGTTAGCACCTAAAAAACCAAATAGTGACTTGTTAAGACCTAGTATAACTTTATAAACCTTGTAAATAGGTAAAATCAACATAAAAACTAGGAAATGGCCTATTTGACTGTGTTAACCTAGATTTGATATAGTTTGACCAAATTTAACCTAGTTTGACTTAGTTTGACCTAGTTTGACTTAGTTTGACCTAGTGTTAACTTAGAGACCTAGTTTTAAGCTAGTATAGCATATTTATGATTCTAAAATACTGTTTTAACTTGATATTTCATATTTAGGTCTTTGAGGCACCGATACAGACACGGTTAGATATTCATTGGTCTGGACCACAGGCGAGTACATTATCTGATAGTTTTCTTATTAGATAGTCTCTAAGTTATATTGATTTAGTATTGAGATATTTGTTTCTTGACACATTGATTACACGGATTGGTATACTTGGATCCCCGTCATAAGATGTTATTATTAGTGATTACTCAGTAATTATTGTATTGTTCTTCGTGATTACTCAGTGATTATCGTGATTATATAGACCGTGATCATCGTGCATGATATTATAGACTGTGTATCATGATTTATGTGTTATAACATGTCATGATTTGGATCCATGTACTAGTCAGGGGCAGAAAAAGTATTAGTGGATATGTGATCATACCTTATAGCCCGTGTAGTAGTGTAGTCCATGAAAACTAGCCAATCATGCATTACAATTGTGGTTGAGCTAGTTTTCTTTATTTATATACCATGCTAGGCCCAAGCCGATCACATATCTTACTAATATTTTAAGGCACTTATTGTTATAATTTCTTTTACTTTTATTTTTTTACAGTGATGATTCTTATCATATTGCTCTTGGTTATTTATATTCCCTTGGCGTGATGTTTACTATCTTAGTGACTCTCCATCATTTATTTTTATTGCTATTACTGTTTTATAGCTTCTGTTATTTATTGGAACTGCTATTGGGTTGTACTTTGCTCCAATCCTGAATGGATATATTTTTTAGATGTTTATTTAGAGGACTAGTGTCCTACGTATTATAGACCATATGTTGGAGAGCTAGCTGAGATAGCACCGTAGTCTAGGAGGACCAGTACCAACTGTTGAGGAGATACTTGGCTAGTATTATTCATTGTACTAGATCTGTCTTCATCTTCTAGACTATTGTCATATTGTTGATACTTTAGCCTTATTGTGTTATTGCTAGACTCATAGACCTGGATATTTTCTTGTATCTATTCTAGTTTGAGACTTTGTGATTCCCATTTCTTATTTGATATCGTGACATTATCTTATTCTAATTTTATTGTGATTGAATATTGATTATTATTATATTGTCATATTGTCCTCCGTATGGAGTTGAGATATCATTGACAGTTTCATATATTATTGTGTGAGATGGATATATGGTATTGTCGACCTAGACAGCAATCTACCGTGGATGTTACAGCGTAGGCTAGACGTACCCACGTACTCGTGCTCTCACTCCAGGTGCGAGTTGTGACATCATGTATAGTTCTGCTAGCTTCTCCGTCGATAGTCCAACCTTGAAGTGAATAAAGTGTGCCAACTTGGTCAACCTGTCTATAATCACCCATATAGCATCCTTTCCACCAGGTGATCGCGGTAATACTGAGATAAAATTTATAGTAATATGCTCCTATTTCCATTCTAGAATGGGTAAGCGCTGAAGCAGTCCTCCTGGTCTCAGGCATTCTGCCTTTACTTGCTGACACACTAAGTAACTTGAGACGAATCTGGCTACGTCTCTCTTCATCCCGTACCACCACACATACTCACTTAGATCCTTGTACATCTTTGTTTCTCCTGGGTGAATAAAGTATTGAGATTGGTGAGGCTCCTGCATGATCTTCTTTCTCAAGCTTCCGTCGGGTACACAAAGTCTGGTGCCATGCATGAGTGTCCCATCCTCTGCTATGATAAAATCCTCAAGTAACCCCACATGTATTTGGGACCTGATATTGCGAAGACTCTCATCTAGAAACTGAGTCTCCTTGATCTTCTACATAAGGTTGGACTGGACTTGTATGTTTATTAGATGTCCTTTTCATGAGGTTCATGAATAATACTGGGGCATTGGTAAGTCCAAAAGGCATTACTATAAACTCTTACTACCCATATCTAGTGTTGAAGGCCATCTTTGGAATGCATTTCTCCCTAACATTTATTTAGTGGTACCCAGACCTCAAATCTATCTTGGAGAATACTTTCGCACCACTCAACTGGTCAAAAGCTCGTATATCTGGGGTAGTAGATACATATTCTTAATTGTGATAATATTCAGGGCCCAGTAGTCTATGCACATCCTAAATGTCTCGTCTTTCTTGGGTACGAAGATAATTGGCGCTCCCCAGGTGGATGCACTGGATCGAATAAAATATTTCTCTACAAGTTCATTAATCTGCTCCTTCATCTCTTTTGCTTCCTTAGGATTGATCCTATAGCAGTTCTGCCAGATGGGGGCTGCTCCTAGAACTAGGTCTATGGAGAATTCTATGTCTCTGTCCGGTAGAAGACCGGGTAACTCATTTGGAAAGAAATCCATAAACTCTGAGAAGATAGGATGAGGTAGTTCCTTCTCTTCTGTTACTGATCCATAATTAACTCCTTCAATCCAGGCTTTAGCTTCTCTACTAACCTCGAACTTTGGCTCTTCTGGCGGGAAGAAGATGAAACTCCCACAATGGTAGTCGATAACTACGAAGTGCTCACTCAACCAGTCTATCCTAAGGACTATGTCGAATCCCGAGAATGGAATTATGAGGATATTTGCTCTAAATTCTATACCAGCAATGGTAATAGAATAATCACACATATCGCTAACTGATATCGTACTGCCACAGTCTTAATTCTGTAATTCTTCATAGAGAAGGCTGGTACTATATCGTGTCTATGCATAAACTCAACTGATAGAAAACTATGTTGTTACGATCCGCACTCGGAATAAGGGCACGAGTAGTGAGTAATGCCCAGCCTACGACGCAACACCAGCGGTAGAATGTTGTCTGGGTCAAACATACAATCTAACATCACACACAATATATATAAAGTACCTGTCAATGATATCTCAACTCCAAACAAAAGAATAATATGGTATATGATAATGGTAAACAATACTCAATCACATAGCAAACTAAGGAAGATAAAGCACGAGATAGAATAACGAAGAAAAAGAGTCACAATATACCCACAAGTCCAGAATAATATATATACATGCCAAAAACCTCAAAAAAGTCTAATACAAGTCTAAACAATAAGACTGAGCCTCCTCAGCCTCTGGTACTAGGTCCTCCTGCTCTAAAGGAGTATCCTCTAATGATACACCGTCCTGCGGCCCGTAGTAGGTAGGACACAGCTGGTCCACAAGCCAATCCTCTGCAAAAATATATCCAGTCAGGATTGGAGCGAAGTGCATACCTCTCAAAGTAGTTTCAAATACATAATCAAGCATATATAACAATTAATAGAAAAGATACAGGATAACTAAACATCAGAATGTAATGAACTAGAGTGAATAGGTAATATACTTGAATGAAGAACATGCAATAAAATAACTATAAATAAAAGAAAATAGATAAAACTAGCTAATGTGCCATGGAATACAAGTTTATTATATGATAGATTTGGGTTAAACACGAATACAATATGGTAACTCGATTACACGTGTAATATATAATCAATATGTACACGAATACACTTGGGCTTGATCACATAATCAACTCCTACTCCTCCATTCCCAGCCAATACTAATGGATCCAATCATGATACGTTATGAACACGAATATGAGCACACTGAACATGAGCAGTGTGTACATACGAAGTACACGATAATCATTACCCGATACATACGATAAAATACATGTGAAGGAGTACCCGCTGAACACGGTAAGGGATAACATCTCCTGACAAGATCCATATAGTACCAGTCCACTGTGTCGGAATCAATTATAAAGTTCTAGAACATGCAATATATACACTATTATGAAATAAAAACTAACAGAGAGATGTACTTGCCTCTGGTCCTAAGCAAAGGTATCTCACGATGACCAAGCTGGTGTCACACAATCATATTTAAGAATTATCAAGTTAATTGGTGAAATAAAGGAGAAATGGGTTAAAAAAACACTAATGCATGCTTCTAAGTCAAATCCTAGGTCTCACTTAGTTATACTAAGTCATTACCTAGGTGTATTGGTTAACACATTAACTAAAATCAAGTGATCAATTAACTGATAATACTATATTCTAACTATCACTGTTACCACTAACTACTGACTTCTACTTATACTCACGAAGAAATCTAGCTAATACATGGACTAACTGGTACTTACATACTTTACTAACTGATACTCAAATACTGACACAATATTCCACTTCTTCACTTACACACAACCAACACTTATCCTTCACCCTCACCCTGCTGTAGATAACACCTATTGATTCTAACTGAATCTCCCCCTTGCCTTAACTGCACATCTAATACTTTACTAATTCTGATGCTTAGCCACTGACACTAAGGTCTAAACATACTAATCTGAATATACTATCTTTATTGTACTAGCAGTCACTAATCTAAACTAACTAGCACTTAAAAAAACTAACTAATCCACTAACTGAACTTGTAGTGTAATGTCACTGTTCAAGCTCTCGTATACTATCTGCATCAATACTGATTTTCAAGTATCATTAACTGATACCTCTTTTAGTCAGTGACTGATACACTCAACTATATCTAGCACCCACACTCACTGCTCACTGCCATGTACATGGCTTCCCCACTGAACATAATCTACTTTATTTCCTGCTGATACCAGATCTTAACCTTGACTGTCAAGCCAACCTTATACATAGGAAACTAACTACTACTGATACTTAACAAATATGTACCTGTCACCCTTGTGCATCTTACTGCAACCTTACCCATCTATCTGCACCTATCCTCTACAGTCAATGCAAATGCCACTACAATGAATACCTGTAGGGACCTTAGTTATCCTCTCCCATCACCACATACTAATGCTCATAAAACTGCTGCTTGTTGCTGCAACTGCTTCCCATACTGCTGCTACTGTCTTCTAATATTGTTGTTGTAACTGCTTTCCATACTGCTGCTACTGTCTTTTAGTGTTGTTGCTATAATTGTGAAGCCTAAAACAATGTCACCTGCTGACAATAACTGGATTAACACCTAAACTAACACACAACTAAACTCAGTGTTCATCTCCTGAACAACTGTACAAGTATCCCAGTTTTCCCCCTATGTATCAGTGGACTGATACTCCTCAGACTTCACCCAAGTCTAACACTTGCACTTGTTGCCATATCCAACCAATATACAAGCCTGCACATGGAATAGACTTTCCCTCAACCTGGTGCACAACAAGTGCACACCAATAGCTCTCCCTACTCAACTCGAGCACATCACCAACTCCCTCACACACACATCACACAAATATTTTCCACTGAACTGACAGTCTCAATGGAATGCACACTAATACTTCCAGTATCAGTGTCTAATACACAGTCAACTATAAACACAACCATCACACCACATCATACCTTGCATCACTCGAGCAACAACACCCACCCACAGGTAATAACATCCCCTCTTCAATCCAGATCTGCACATATTGTACAGCATCACCTCACACATAGTCACTAAATCATTCCTCAAATTCAACTCATACACTGAAACACATCCTATATATATATATATATATATATATATAGGCACAAAATACCATATACTTATGTATCTATGTGCTTTTGTGTCAAATAGTCAAACACCTTGTGTGTAAAGTTGTGAAACTCATGATACGTGTCCAATGAAGAACCAAACCCAAGTTCTTCTACAATTAGCAATTATATATATATATATATATATATATATATATATATATATATATATATATATATATATATATACATACATCACAATGCAATTAAAATAACTTACTACCATGAGAATTGAGAAGTAATTTCATAAAACACCCAAAATGAGCCCCGTATCACATAGTATCATAAAATACTGTGATACGGTCTACACATATCCATTTGTGGACACGTACCTAGTCCCAAAATCTCGATCTAAGTCTAATTAGATCTAATTGCTCTCATGACACATAATTGATATGTTAAACTCGTAATTCCCCCAACATATACACAAATTACTACATAGAACTCACAATACATAACCAATTAGCCTAGAAATTATTCCTATATGTAGCACTATGCTTGGGATCATTCCTAGTGGTCAAATGCATGATTATAAAGCTACAATAAAGAAATTTTTTAGGAATTATCAATTGGGAGATAGATTCCTAATAAAAATAAAATTGAACACATTTCAGACACGATCTCTAGCTCCAAAGCTTCTCCTTCTTGTTCTCATTGCTTCTCCAAGCTCCAAAGCTCTAAGAGTGATAAATTTGAGAAGTAAATGAAGGTGAATTGAGTAGAAATTCAATGGAGAAAATGATGAAAATTTTGGGATCTAATTTCTAGATCTAAATGAATGCAAATGAGAGGAGAGAGAGAGGAGAGCCCCCTCTAATAGTGGTCGGCCCCCTTCCCACTTTCCCAAGTCATGTGCATGGTCCAAATTGTCTCTCTCCATCCAATTATGACTAGGATTAGGGAAGGGCTATTTTGGGAAGCTTCTAACTAATTATAACTAAGCTAATGCTCTCTAATTAATTAATGATAATGGTCTAATGGGCTTGGGTCCAAGTTAGGCTCACTAGCTGTCATGACAAGTCTAATTGGTTCACCAGTATCAAGTCTAATTAATCGGCTAGTCTACTAATTAATAAATAAATAATATAAGACACAATTAAATATATAGCATACTAATAACTAATATTTGTTTCTAAAAAAAATTAAATACACATGCCAAATTACCAAACTACCCCTAGTTAGAAAAGTGAGGGTGACATATGTGGTGTACCCGAGTCAAACAATACAGTAGCAGAAAAAGAATAGAGTAGAAGTGAACCTGTGATGACATATGTTGCAGTCTCTGGCTCCTCCACAGCCATAACAAAGGTTCACCCCTGGGTGGTGCTCCGCGCTGCTGCTAGTGCTACGCAAACTTCTGCTATTGAGTCGGTCATAAGCGTTTGTAAGGAGATGCGGCATAATACTAAGAAAATAATGATAAGGGCAATAAAATACTAAAGTATGAAAGTGCAACTCCAATATGTTTCTATGATGTGTTGAGTTCCTAGACCTACATGGACCACCACTAAAAATATGTCATAATCCGCTCCCTAATAATTGGATATGAATCAGTCATGTCCAGCCTACGCTGTCGTTAACAGCGATAGTCGGCTGTCTAAACCTTAGTAATCGCTCAAAATAAATATCAATTCCTTATCACAGCAACTAAGTACGATCTCATGTATACAATCATAATACACCAACATATTTCACTATTTATTACACCTTTACATCAATATATCCGGAAACAAATTCGGTAAAACTAAAGGCAACATCCAACCGACTATACGTACACATCTACAATCGTTATCATGATATAACATCAATTATAGAAAGGAAATCCCTAAACTACATCCTCAAGCGTCAATAAAAAACTTCTGAGCGGGGGTGTCCTCCAGACTGGGCTCCACTACAGTATCATCACACGGGCCATAAAAGCTAGTATACAAATCTCCCTCGGACTCACCTACAACAGATCCAATCAGGAAAGGAGCAAAGTACAATCCTACGAATGTACTCAATACTAAGTAAAGACTGAAATACAAAATGTCATGATATGCACTAACCTATGAAATGACAATGGTATAATAACTGAAACAATGAAAAAGTACAATTATGTAGAAAGTCAATGAAGTATTAGTCTAATACGTGACCGGTTGGCGAGTACATTAGCACAATAGAAGGGTACGGCTCAACCACACATACACGATGTGTGATTAAGCTTGGCACAATATTACACTAAGTGTTTTGGTCATGTATAAACTAAGTACTTCCCCGTCCCCAATAATATAATACAATTAATGCACAACGTCTCATGTTAGCAAGTGTCCAATATGTAGTCATGCAAAACTTAAGTACAAATTAAGTGTCAATCATAGTGTACTTGCCTTGCTCCAAGGATGATAGTCGGGTTAAGTCCTCCTAGAAGACAATTTTCAAGTGTTAGCTTCTAGCACAAAGAATTCTTCTAGAATTCCCTAAATATTCTTTAACTATTAAATATCCCTAACCACTCCTCGTTACTACTTCTAACTAATTTTTTGATTAGTACTAACAATCTTTCTTACTCAATTAACTAATTTCTTTAACTAATAATACTAATTACTAAAATAGTTATTCCGATTTGTTTACAAAGGCTGGACTCCAACCCACATATTTTAGTTTTATCAATAATTTGCCTTTATCTATGACCGGGCCTGCAGTCCAAAGCCCACAACTCACTCTCTTTTACTAAATTATCCGTATTTGAATGTTATAAGTTTAATATTTTTAATTATTATATTCCTTTTATTGACTCCCGCCCACTAGTTCATTTAAAATAGGATACTAAGCAGAGATCACCTCTGTGTCCACCCGACATTGTGTCGAACTTGAATACGGTTTACAAATGGACTCTATTTGGTCCAGAGCCTAGATCTAGACATAGATTCGTGTCTAAACAAGGAGCACAAGTATCAGTGTCATTTCTGACACAAATACTAGTGTATGACTGATATGGTCTACCAAAACTACTGAATCAAAGTAGAAGAATTGTACCTTTAGCAGAATAATATTTGAGTTCCAACTCACGGACACGAACTAGAGCTGTGGGCTAGAGCCCCTGAACTGTAGTCCAAGAAGTTTGAATCAAGAACTTGCCTCTGAGACATTTTATCGAGCATTTCCCATGCACACAGGGAAAAGGATGACCAGAGTTTAATTTGAATTTGGAGATGAGTTTAAGAAGAAAAGTAGAGAATTCAAAGGATCAAGAAACTCATTGATATTGTGCTGCGACTTCAAGCTTATTGATCAACGATAAACAGAGCACTCCACTGGTTCAGTTTAAATCTGAACTAAATTGGATCTCGAAGTCGCTCTGATCGCGATCTTCACCGAATAGATCGAGTTCTCGAATCTTTCTTTATTCGATCAGGGAAGAGGATCGAGATGAACCGTCGGAGAAGCTCATTCATGGAGAAACTAGTCATCGAAGAGTCGGGAGGTGCTCGCCATAGGAAGCTCAGCGTTGGATCACCATTGTTGGAGGGGCTTCGACCGCCATGGTTGTGCCGCTCTCAACTTTACTAAGGAGGAGGAAGAAGAGGGTGGGAGGATTAATGGCGAACAGAGCAGGGCTTCACCGGAGTGGTAGAGTTGGAAAAACTAGGGGGTCGGGTCTCCTATTTATAGATGTGGGAGGTGGTTGAGGCGATAGTTGAGACGGTGGACGAGACTTCTAAGTCAGTTTGAAAGGCCTAGGAAACTTCGGTGGAGACGGTGGTTAGGATGCTCCGAGAAACTTCAAGAAGCTCCAAGGCTCATCGGTGGTGGTTGGAGGAAAGTCGAGGAGGTCGATTGTTCAGTCAGAATTCGGTGAAGGAGGTCGGGGATGAGCACAGTAGGGGTCCAGTTGATTATAACGTTTGGGTTTAACGCTCACTCTAATGGGTCAGTTTGGGCTAATGGGACAATTTTGGGCCTAATGAGTTTTGGGTTCTCAGGCTTTAGAAAATGGTAAGGGTTTTGTATTTTATTGTTGGAATTTACCTAATGGACCTTGGTTAGAGAGTGATCAAAGGGTTCATTTGCTATTATCTAATTTAGAGTTGGCTTATTTATCATTATAGTTATTATCGTTAGTATTACTGTTATTATTATTGCTAAAGAGTTACTTATTACCAAAATTATTAGGAAAATCCATTTATTGAATTTCTATGAGAGATGAGTTACAAGTATATCATACATGAAAGTAAAGAGGCATCTCAGAATACATATCATATATGATCATAAAGCTAGTGAATACAAAATGCTGCACTGGTAAAGTTCAAAATACATTATCATTATACCAACCATGGTCTAATATATGTTGGAACAAGGGTTTTGTGAACCCAAATATGATATAATATTGCTTATTATATTATTGTGATGTCACTTAATGTTTTACAACAGCCTTCTTTATGCCTTTGATGGATGATTGCATGGGATTTGCCGTCCCAAATGGATACAGTTGTTAGCTGCTTTATGTGTGGTCTCAATTTTTTTCACAATGCTTATTTGTCCACTTCATGTAGTGGAAGGTGACCTTTAAAAGAATGACGTGGTCCCTTGTATATTGTTATTTTTATATTGTGTCCATTATTTTGTTAGCACTTAATTGTTAATTGAAAAATATTGTATTATAAATGCAGTAAATAATGATCGATTCATTGTGGAAATGCATCATGGGAAGGGGGTGCCTGTTCTTTGTGGCTTGGAGATTATTGTTACATTTATAGGGGTGGAAATGTACTTTGGATATATTGGCTTCAGTAAAAATATTTGAGTGTGCCTGATTTTGTTAATCTTGGGAGAAGTATAACTTTGGGTATGAGGGTTTGCTTGATCTTAGGTATCATTTGAAGGGGGTGTTCCTTTCCTTGATCTTTAGTTTAAGGATTTTATTTTTTATTTTTTCCACTATTCATTATGTCTACCATTGCTGGGGTGACCATGCTTTCCTCTTCCTCTATAGCCACCTCTGTTGGAGTTGTAAGAATGTCCTATGCCTCTACCTTTTCCTCTTGAATATCCATAAGTGGTATTTACTTTAGGGAATGATAGTGTTCCAGTAAGCCTAGAGTTATGATTTTTTATGAGGACCTTGTTATTTTTCTCAGTGACTAGCATCAAAGAGATATGTTTAAAAAATTTAGAATATTTTTGTTGTATATACTATTGTTGCATAATACATTTATGGCATGGAATATTGGTAGATTTTTGTCTATTATTTGCTCTTGAGTAACTGGTTCTTCACACAACTCAAGCCTTGATTCAATGTTGAACATAGCCTAGTTGTATTCAGATATTATCTTGAAATCTTGGTAGCAAAGATTGATCTAGTTATTCTTTGCTATTGGGAGGATGACTGATTTTTTTGGTCTCAGTGACTTTTATAGAATTTTTGGAACTTTTACAATGAGATATTTTCGAACAGAAAAGAAAAGTGTATCTTTCCAAAAAAAAACTTTTATAAGACTTATTATAAAGAATTCTGATTACAACGAATACAAAAATTCAAAGTACAAGTCTTAAAATTCTGGAGAGTGTAGTGGTAGAGGTCGAATCAGCACATGATTCATTTACGCCATTGGTGATCTAACAAACTTTCATAATCTTTCAGTATGCACAAACACAGTCAGGCAGGCTGCTCTTAAAAAAAGATGTTATAACTACGGATAATAAGGTGATAATATGATGTGTATGCTCTGGATTTTAAAGCACAAAAATCAAAAAAATTTATATGTGGGAAGCCTATACGTGTAACCACGTAGCTTCCTGCGGTCGTAGCTATATCCTCTATAATGAATACGATTTGACAACTATTTTGACGATCTGCTTCAAAATATATGAGATTCTCTACACATTGTCACATCGTATTTTGTGCATACAGTGCATTAAATGTGAGTAGACAACTATGAGATTCTCTACACATTATCACATCGGATACTGATATAAAAATTGGGAGTTCATGGTGATGTCGTTTGGGCTTACTAGTTGTCACATTTGTTCCCGTATTTCATATTTTTGAATTTTTGAATATTTAAAATTTTCTTGAAAATAGAACTTATATTGTGATTTTCTCGCGTATTTTCGTCTATCGTATTTATGTGTAATTGGTTTCTGTTTGCCTTGTGAGACTACCCTGAACTAGTAGAATATATTTTTGCATTATCAAAGACACGTGTTGGGAGCATTTAGTAGAATGAAGAACCCAAGATTTTCCCGAAATAGAAATTTTCCTTCTTTTGGATCATCCATCAGTATTTCACAGAACTTTACCGAATTTGATGTCCATAATATTTTTGTGAATAGTGTTCGAATATTTTTGTGAATAGTATTCGGTTCACTCTATTATCTATTATTTTTTTTCTGAATCACTCTATTATCTAGTGGTTTCTTGGTTTTCTTTCAGTGGATGAGATTGATTTGGGAAGTAACGTGGATCGTTGATATGGCAGATCCAACGACCACGATTAATTCCCTTCATCTATATAAGACCCTTCATTTTCTCTTTTTTCTCTCTTCTCTCTCTCTCTCTCTCTCTCTCTCTCTCGACTTTATTTATTCTTCTCTCTTCCTTTTTTCTCCAAAGTTCTTGGTTGGACTTTTAGCTTGGAGCTTGGTCTTGAGGCATGAGAGTGTGGTTTCTGAACCCCTCTTGGTGGTGGAGTAAAAGAATTAGGCTAGGATCTTGACCTACGCAAGTACATGTTGCTCAAAGTGATAACATATTTTCTTATATTTTCGTTCCCCTAGGTTTCATGCTTAAGTATAGTCAAAAATGTCTCTCTTCAAATTGTTTACATCATTTGTATGTGGCATTTTTTTGTCGTTGGTTTTGATTTTTGTCTCCCAAAACCCATTTTCATGGAGTATTTCATGTTTTTTCATCTTTCAAACCTTAGAATTAATGAAATATAATGCTCATATGTTGTAGGAAATTTAATTTCATGTAATTTTGACCTTTGAAATGTAGAATTCCAAGTTAAAATGAGGTTTTTATTGCCAAAATAAGTTTCGAGATTTTTCATGTCCCGGCTACTATGTCAATTCGAAAAATCCGACGGTAATTCGCAGAAATCTGACGAATTTTTCAAATTTTTACCTAAAAACTTGTTGTTTCGTATCGGATAATCTGACGGTAATCTACAAAAATCCACCAGATAATCTAAATTAGGTTGTTTTGGCTAAATTAGGCTACTTTTGTCCGTTTTTGCCCTTTTTTGTCAGTTTTTACTATTTTCTTTGGTTGTTTTGATTCCTTAGCATAATATTATAATTTTATATAGTTTTGGGAAGTTGTTTTCCCTATATACTTGACACGAGTTTATGTTCTTCATAACACCGTGGAATGTCTATTATTGCATCTTGGCATTGGGCAATCTAGTGTGAGTATTACCCAATGTATCCCGTGTTATGAGTTACAAGAACATTAATTAATAATAACTCATGAATTACTCGTACACATAGCTTATTATTTTAGGATGATTCTCGAGTATCCACAACTTGAGAAATGGAAATAAATTATGTAGGGTAATTGACTAGTAAACTCATATAGATCATTGGGAGGGAAAGATATTGGAGGACCGAGTATGGCAACTCTAGAGGGGGTGAATAAAGATTGTGTATGCAGCGATATAAAATCACCTGTTAATAACTATGTTTCGTGTAGATGGTAATCAACTACTAATTATAAGTGAAGCAGATATATAAAACAGTTGTAGCTAGCAAGATATGTAAGTAAATGTAGTAGAGTGTAGAAGAGAGCAAACGCAAACACCAAGATTTTATCCTGGTTTTCCTCTGAGAGGACTAGTTCAGGCCCGAGAACTCTTGCTCGGAGTTGTATCCACTATAATCACTAATAGTAAATCACAAGATTTGATATGAAGGCTTGCCACTTCTTTACAACCACGAGATTTGATCTGAAGTCTCGCAACTTCTCTCATACGCACGTTTGATATGAAGAACATGCAGAATTCAAACAGAAGAGAGGCTTGATAAGCAAAGCTATTACAACTCAAACAACTTCTAACCGAGATCGCACTTTGGCACTTAGAGAGCTAAGAAGTTGATCTTGGGGATAGGAAAGTTTAGGCTCAATGTATTGCTCATAGTAGAATAGAAAAATGAAAGATTGGATGATTTGAAATGTAGAAATTTCAATCATATTTATAAGTTAAGAGCAAATAGAATTCGGTCAGAGTTCGGGTAGGTTTCAATTTAAATTTTTCGAACGTTAGGCCATGAAATCAGGGATGTGATAACTAGGTTGATTTCATAATATATAGGTAACCGAGTTTGATCCGAGTTTGGCACGAATTCAGTCTGAGTTCGGTTGCCTATTCAGGTAAGGTTTGAGTATGAATTTGAACTTGTTTGGTGGATAGGTTCGATAGTTTATTTGAGTGGACTGGGTAATCTTCCTGAGATGGGTATCTGTGGGTGGACAGGTACTTCAAATTGCCAGTGTGACTCGACTTACATCGATCCTAGACTCAATAAATAAAAGATTACATTTGCTAAAATTATATCAGATTAGACACATGAGATCCAGAAGCTGGTGCAGATGTATGTCTTTAGTAGTGATGCAGTTTGATCTCAGTCATTTTTCCTCACATCTAGTATCTACTTCTTTGTATTTATTTCTGATGTTTTATCGATTGTCAGAATCAGGTTGACCGTGACCACTTTGTGTCAATAATCTTCCACATTATGATAATTGACAAACTGTGCCAAAATATAAATTGATGTATCCTTGATGTAGTATTTAATGCGAGCTTTTGAAATAGAATAGCTTCCCCGTAAGAAGAAATTTTCTTAGAATGAGTATTGATTTCAAAATCATCTATAACCTATCATTTCCTTACATCGAGTATGAGTATCACAGTCCAACTATTATTAGTGGTTTCATAGTCATAATATGTGTCACGGTCATAATATAATGTTAATTATTCATAGTAGCATCATGCTGATATTATCATCCATATTTGTATTGTATTTGTATTGTATCATATTTATATTTGGTCATTTCTTCTCCTTTGTCATAATATCATTTGAAGAAGTCATAGCTCCCCCGAAATGAATGACTAGAATGAAAGAAAGTAAATACATCATAAGACAATATAAAGCATGTAAGATAACATATGTCAAGACAACATAATATGTCAAGACAGATAAAGCATAAAATATTGCAGATAGACTAGTAATGCTAAGATCATATGTCAAGACAACATAAAGTCTCAAATAGCAAAGAGTCACAAATAACATATCATAGATGTTTTTAGTACACTGAAATAAAAGTCTGCATAGCTAAAAATATAAACTAAGACATAAGTGGCAATCTCCTGAGAAATCATAGATCATCATCAACAACAGGGTCATCAGCAGTGGGTGATCATCAAAATAAGCTCCAGTGGGATCAAAATACTGCTAGACAAAAGGAACATCAATCCAGTAGCCTGATCGAGAGGGATCATGAGCTACTGGATGTGGTGTGGTAGGATAATGAGCATGGTGGTAATGAAGATCTGCAATGGAGTTGGCCAATGAGTGGGCCTGAATGGTGGTGTGATAAGCATGGTCACAAAAACTAGTGATGATCATCTTGTTCTGCTCACGATGCTGAGCAGCCATCATCTTATTTTTTAACCTAAACTGCTCGTGGAACAACTCTTGGATAGAATCCAAGGAAACAGGCTGTGTAGAGAAGGATGGTGAAGGAGGAGCTGGTGCTTGAGGAGTAGGGACAGCTGGATCGACAGGAGCATCAGAATCAGATCCAGGGAAGTTACCCTCATCAGAAGGAAAAAAAGTAGGATGTGTCCTGCAGGCTTTGGTTAGGTAGGTTGGCTTGGACAGAAAGGTAGGTTCTTCTATAGGAATATGGAAGTGCTCAAAGATGATAGGTAAGTACATAGAAATAGGAAGTTGGCATGAAGGCTTGCAAAAGTTTATCATCTGTTTGATCATAGTCTTAGGAAGTCTAAAATGAGTGGAGGACCAGAAGTGATACATGACTGACATCTCTCGATAAGTAACATCATCTTTTGAGGTTTGCTTGAGCAGAATAGTAGAGTAGATGATATGGTAAAGTTCATAATAGTATTTGTCATGACCCACACCCGGATAATCGGGGCACGAGCACGTGGGTACGTCCAGCCTACGCCACAGCATCAGCGGTAGAACGTTGTCTAGGTCAACTATTTATAGCTAGCAATCTCACTATATTCAACTTCATAAGGAGACAATAGTAAACAACATATAGCATACTCAATCACAATAATCTAAAATAACGAACGAACGAGAAGGTTACCTAATAACATTCTATAAGAAAGAAAACTAGACAAAATATAGAAAGGAACCCTAAACTAGATCTCTATAATTGTCACATCAAGTCCACTGTTTAAGAGCAGTCATGTCTATAGCATCACTCTGAAATCCCAGAATGGAGAGCACAACCATCACTGAAAAATATTATCCAATCAGGAAAGGAGCAAAGTACACCTCTAACAGCAGTTTCAATAAATGATAAAGACTATGTAACAGTAAATAGAGAGCATATACAAGATGAATAGAGCATGGCTGGAATATACATGAATAAGGAAATACGGAAAATATATACAAGAGGTACGAACATCATATACAAGATTCAGGAAAATATAACTAACATCATATACAAGATTCAGGAAAATATAACTAACAAAGTGAGTGAGTACTAGTTTCAACATGTGATCGTCTTGGGAACATGTATAGGAATCATGGCCTAGCTAATCATACGTGAGGTGTATGATTAATACTATACAAGAAACAAGAACTGTAACCACAAGAACTCCAGGGTATGATCACATATCTACACTAAATACTCTCTGCCCCCGACTGGTATAGTGGATCCAACCATGGCACGCTATGACACGAAATTCCATAAGAAGGGCGCTAATCTTCTCACGAATTAGTGTCCATACATGTACAAGAACAACGGGGCTCGCACAAGGAATACGCCAGAAACTACCAGGAATAACATCTCATGACGGGATCCAGGAATACCAATCCGTGTAACCATGTGTTAGAAAATCAAGAATATTTATACTAAATACAAGAACATAGAGGATATCATAAACAAGAAACTGTCAGAGAATGTACTCACCTATGGTCCAGAGTAATGGATGTCAAACAGTGTCTAAACTGGTGTCTCACAACCTATATATGGAATATTACACAAATACAAGATTTTGAAATGATAACAAGTTAAACTAGTCAGTTTCTAGGCCATAGAGCCATTTTAAGGTCAAAACAGTCAAACTAGGTCAACTCTAGGTCAAACTAGTCAAACTTGGTCAACTAGCTATTTCTAGGTTGTATGAGTCCATCTCTAGGATATTTGGTCCATACGCTATGTATCTAGGCTATACTAGCTATATTATGATACTAGTATTATACCGTATCGTAATATATAATAAAAAAATAATATGCAAAATATACAAATATACTATTACTAATATCCCCCTAGCTCAAACTAGTGCTAAAGGATATCTTGGCTTTGAGCCAATATGGTATCACACTACCTGCACCCATCTTGATACACAATACCCAATATCTAGAGATAAACTTAAATACCTAACAATTATCTTGATATCACAAGGTAATACTTAACTAACTAGTTACATATTAACTCAGGTATCTAAAACTCATAAACTAACTATTTAACCTATACTCATATCATATACAATACACTAACATCAATATCTAACAACTGACAAGACCCACTAACATTAGCTTCTCACCAATATAACATTCTAACATATACTTAATTAACAGTTATTATACTAACATGTGTCAACTCTAAACTAACCATATCTAAACAATATACAACAAATATCACATAACCATTTATGTGTACTAACCTTAACATATATAATATCACCTATTAGGTAACAAAAAGACTCCTTACTAACATACAACTATAACCATATCATTCATAACTCAACCACACTATTTAATCAACTGATATTAGTAACTTAAACATAACATATACTTCATGCTAATGACTAACATGAATTTCTAACTTTAACTCAAACTAACTAACTAATATCTAACCTATATCAACTAATAATAATCTTACACCAACATCACAGACCTTAACTAATAACTACCACATAAAAATACTAACTTATCAACTAAATACTAACTAGCAATCAACCAACCCATCATCTCATATACTAACACAAACCACCATCTAACTAATCCATCAGACAATAACCAACATCCCATGGACTGCTGTACAACACCACTGGTCTGATCTGGCCTTTCCACCACTTGCTGCTAAGCAACCATCTGATGTGTTTGCTGCTTGCACAACAATCTAGTTGCTATCACACAGCAGGACACCCCCCCTGGACTTCCAGCACTACTGTGCACATTTATGCACAGCCCGACAACATCAACATGTTGTGACCAATAGATCACAGCCCCCCTGACTTATTGTGGTCAAAGCATAGCTTCTCAAGCCCTCAAAGCACTCCAAAAGCAGTTGGTACACTCCCCATTCAAATCCACCTCAGTGACACAAGTGCCCTCAGTCCAAAATAGTGACTCAATCACACCATCAGTCCATTATTCTCCCAAATACACAATACACACTCCAACACATCAATACTTGGTATACACATAGGTAAATGGTATATAACCAATCTATATATAACATATATAATAATGAAAAGCTAATAATCTAACCACAACTCTAAAACAGTTCCACAATGGACCTATATCAGCCTCCACATGACACACATCCTCATATACATCCCATTCACCACTAACACCTAGTATAATCACAAACAAGGATATATATATATATATATATATATATATATATATATATATATATATATATATATATATATATATATACTCTAATATATGTATACATATTAACAGATATCAAATATAATGTAGAATATATATAATAATACTAGAATATAGTAGAATATATTCTATCAAACACGTGAAGTGCATTGTACCCGTATCACACTCAATCTATGATACGCTTGCGATACAACTCCACCACACCACCAAACGTATTCTGAAGGACACAAGCAAGTCTAGAATAACAATTAGAAGTAATACAAAGAGCTAGCTACTCATCTACGTGCCCGTGTCAAAATGTAACATGCTCAAACCCCCGTGTCGAAGGAAAACCCCCCAAACTATCCTGTATCACCAAATTAAAATGATAGACCTATATGTATCCAATTGAGGACACGACACTAGTCTCACACAATCAAACACATGTCAATTTTTTCTAGTTGAGCCATTGACAAACACATGGTGCACCAATCTCGTATTTCTCCCAAATTGGGCACAAAATAAGCCATAACTTCCAAAATATGGGTCCCTAGTAGTCAATTCTTCTTCCTATAGGTAGCCCTAATACAAGAGAGGGTTCATAATGATTAAACTGCAGATTTAGAGTCTAATTAGAAGGGAAATTTTAAGATTTACCTATTGGGAGATGGATTTCCAATGCAAGTATCTAATTGGAAGCAAAAAGCCCTCAACTTGAGCTCCTTCATTTTCCTTGTAGATCCTTGCCTCATCATTGTTCTAATAGTCTTCAATAAAGAAGTAGGGAAGAAATTGGGATGGCTTTCGCTAGGTTTAGGTGGAGGAAAGAAGAAATTTGGGGAAGAACACTTAGATCTAGAATTTGGGAGCAATTGGAATGAATTGGAAGAAGAGAGAGAAAGTCTCCCTTTTTATTTGTGGCGGCCCCCTTTGGTTGTTGCCCAAGTAATGTCAATGTACTAAAATCTAAGACAAGAGCGGTTAGGCCTCTAATCCCAAATTACCCTATGGGCTTGTCATGAAGAAAAAGATTAAGGAAGGAAGGTTCTACTCCTAATGGTTTGACTAATTAAGTCACCAACTTAATGAATTGGGCTAGTTAATTGGGCACAAGTCTAATATAATTAAATGGTGGTCCAAGGGTCAAGTTTAGTCTAGTTAGGTCCACTAACACTAGTCCAAAATATAATGTAACATGCTAACAATATTTTAAATACTATAATAAATAATATATAACATGCACCATAACTAAATAATTATGAAATACCATTTAATATAATAAATTTTAAAATGCCAATATTATAATATTACCAATAATAGGAAAAGATAAAAATATTCCTCTCCGAAAAAGCGGTAGTGACAAATCTACCCCCTTAGCAGAATTTTTTCCTCGAAATTAAACTCTCACCCCTCTATTGGGCCAGTCATAACCTACTCATAAAAATTATACTACGGTCAAACCCCCAACGATCATAGTCCAAAACAGTCATATCATACAACCTTGCGATTCTACTGAAGAAAAAACCATGCTTGGATATATTCTCTAACTATCATGAATCTCAGTCTCTATCAAGGTTTTCACACACCATAGCACAAATTACTAAGGCAACTATAATCCACCAGGTATTACTCTAATCAACTAGATGTAAAGAAACAAAACCCGCTAACTCAATACCTGTAGCTTTGGTCCCTTTGGCCCTCATTTCAGAAATCCCTGCCCCGCTAGGGTGTCTCCCGCTAGGGTGTCTCCCTCTGCTGGTGCGAAATAATCTTCTATGCCATCGGTGGCCTAGTTCATCTCATACTAAGCATTCACTAATCATCACCCAGTCAAGATATTTTAATATCGAGGGTTGCCAAAAACTGGTGGTATACTATAGTTCTATGTCATGGACATACTTAACTTACTAGCACTACCTCCTTTATCTTTTTTGGTTCTTGAAATTACCCAAAATTTTTAATTATTCTTTTGCAAGGAACACTTGTATACGACCTCAATCATGTGCTCTATTGTACTCCCTTGTCCATCTTGAATATCCTCTATAGGATGCCTACTCATATCTTAATATTGTCTACACAAGGCACTAACTCTTATATGGCACTTTAGAGGACATCCTCATACTAGATTACTCACGTCTCTCTTCTATATCTAATATACTAGTCACTAAAATATTTCTGCCTAAACTTCCATAATTATTGAGATACTCTGGCTCTTGCTAATAGGGTAGTCCTTATATCCTAATACTTGGTGCAAACGCATACTCTAACACCTATTAATCACTATAGGATTCTCATCTATTCATTATTATCATAATACATATGCAAATACCTCTAGCCATCATTACATCTTACTGGTATCCATATCTCTCTCATACTATTCCTGATACATACAACTTTTATGCTCAAACTAGCAAGATACTATACCTACTAAACTTACTTCTATAGGGATTATCCTTCTCCCTACTACCTGGATCACTTGTACTCTTACTTTCAACTATCCTTCATCTATATTATCTGATACACCCATTTAATACTATCATACAAGATATTTACTTATACTAATTCATTACTCAATCAATCCTTGATATACTCTGAATACTGCTACTCTCCCTAGGTACTCCAGGTATAAAAATACTAGCCTCTAGTTATACACATCAACTGTACTTAATATTCTAGGACACTAACAGCTTATCCCAATACTACTATCATTCTGGACACTAGCTTCATCATTAGATCACCTCATTATACTCACTAGAACTCATGATCACATCTGATGCACTAATTATCAACTTCTATATTATAAATGTTTTACTTCACTCCTTATCATATCCACAGCCTCAAGGTCAAGTGATATACTCAACACCAGTTATATATCGATGTACTTCTATCTATTCATATCACTGCTCTACTTCCATATGTAACACAAGTCCTACTACTTTAGCACAAAACACTCCTATTCCCCTACACTCTTCTATACTTATAGTTACCACTCTACTATGGCACACTCACTAATACCCTCATAAATATACTTTTCTCTACTCTTGACTCATTCATGTATCAACCTCTCAATATTATGCTCCATTGATTTCCAAACCATTCCCGTGATACTTAATTGTTTACTTGGATAACCCAACTACATGAATTTGTGACTATCCAGAACTTGCATGCTGACACTAATACTACCTCCTGGAACCTCCATTGATACTCTCTACTCTCCCTTCTACCCTTAGTACCAATATTAACTATATTGACACTTATCACAGAATTATTGCTATAAGGTACTACGCTATGGATTATCTCTAGATTAATACCTATTACTCACATGTCCAACTAAGAACCACTTACAGACTTACAAGCTGCAATCTCAATAGCCAACACTGATACTCAAGACTTAGAACTAATTATAAATTACCATCTACTATAATATCAAAGAACCCTAATAAAATGATGTTCCATAAGGAACTGAACTAAAGGTACTGAAAGTATTTCAATCTCTAAACTAAGATGATGGAACAGAACTCTATAATAACATAAGTGGAAAAGGATTGAGATATGCATTAAAAACCAATTTAAGATATAATCTAATAATCATACGCATCTGTCCAAAATCATGATACTCAGAATCCTCGCCACGCCAGTAAGCATAGCTGCGATAAACGATAGATTTCATAACTAAGGTATGCACCTCTATAATCATGTCGTCTAGAATTCTTACCCCGCCAACCGGTATGGCTGCGAGAAACTATAAATTTTATATATAACTAAGATATATACATTCAAAGTTAGGTCCCTACACATTCAAAGTCAGGTCCCTACGTTTCTATCACCCCAGCTAATATGGCTGCGATAAACTCTAGACTCCTTAACCAAAGCAGACGTTTTACCTTTTTTAGTGTCCTCATCAATATATGTCATCAGAAGATACCATAATTTAGCCCGTAAAATTTATCTCGATATGAAATCAAACTCAACAACGAACACCAAGAGTTAAATTCAACAACCGATCATCAAGAATAAAATTCAATAACAATAAGTGAGAGCAAACTAAAACAAGGAAAAAGATTTTGAATTAAGTTCAAATAATATTCTCAATGGTCGTCCCAGGAATCTCTCAAGATGTCCTAATTTTTGTGATTGAGTATTCTTATCCTAGCATCCTATATTATATATCATATTAGACTCACAGTAGTACAACTAAGTCGTCGCACAACCAAGACATCGTACAACTTACAAAGCCTGACCTGCATGGGCCACCACTAAAAATGTGTCATGACCCGCACCCAGATGATCGGGACACGAGCACGTGGGTACGTCCAGCCTACGCCGCAGTATCGGTGGTAGAACGATGTCTAGGTCAACTATCTATAGCTAGCAATCTCACCATATTCAACTTCATAAGGAGACAATGGTAAATAACATATAACATACTCAATCATAATAATCTAGAAGAACGAACAAACGAAAAGGATAACTAATAACATTCTAAAAGAAATAAAACTAGACAAAATATGGAAAGGAACACTAAACTAGATCTCAACAATTGTCACCTCAAGTCCACTGTGTAAGAGCAGTCATGTCTATAGCATCACTCTAAAATCCCAAAATGGAGAGCACAACCATTACTAAAAAATATTATCCAATCAGGAAAGGAGCGAAGTACACCTCTAACAGCAATTCTAATAAATGATAAAGACTATGTAACAGTAAATAGAGAGCATATACAAGATGAATAGAGCATGGCAGGAATATACAGGAAAGAAAATATGGGAAATACATACAAGAGGTACGAACATCATATACAAGATTCAGGAAAATACAACTAACAAAGTGAGTGAGTACTAGTTTCAACATGTGATTGGCTTAGGAACATGTACAGAAATCATGGCCTGGATAATCATACGTGAGGTATATGATTAATACTATACAAGAAAAAGAACTGCAACCATAAGAACTCCAGGGTATGATCACATATCTACACTAAATACTCCCCGCCCCCGACTGGTATAGTGGATCCAACCATAGCACGCTATGACACGGGATTCCATAAGAAGGGCGCTAATCTTCTCATAAATCAGTGTCCATACATGTACAAGAACAACTGGACTCGCATAAGGAATACGCCAGGAACTACCACGAATAACATCCCATGACGGGATCCAAGAATACCAATCTGTGTAATCAAGTGTCAGGAAATCAAGGATATCTACACTAAATACAAGAACATAGAGGATATCATAAACGGAAAACTGTCAGAGAATGTACTTGCCTGTGGTCTAGATTAATGGATGTCAAACAATATCTGAACTGGTGTCTCATAACCTATATATGGAATATTACATCAATACAAGATTTTGAAATGATAACAAGTTAAACTAGTCAGTTTCTAAGCCATAGAGCCATTTCTAGGTCAAAACAGTCAAACTAGGTCAACTCTAGGTCAAACTTGGTTAACTAGCTATTTCTAGGTTGTATGAGTCCATCTCTAGGATATTGGGTCCATTATCTAGGCTATACTAGCTATATTAGGATACTAGTACTATAATGTATTATAATATCTAATATAAAAAATATTATTCAAAATATACAAATATACTATTACTAATATCCCCCTAGCTCAAACTAGTGCTAAAGGATACCTTGGCTTTGAGCCAACCCGGTATCACACTACCTACACCCATCTTGATACACAATACCCAATATCTAGAGATAACTTAAATACCGAACAATTACTTTGGTATCACAAGGTAATACTTAACTAACTAGTTACATACTAACTCAAGTATCTAAAACTCATAAACTAACTATTTAACCTATACTCATATCATATACAATACACTAACATCAATATCTAACAACTGACATGACCCATTAGCATTAGCTTCTCACCAATATAACATTCTAACATATACTTAATTAACAGTTATCATACTAACATGTGTCTACTCTCAACTAACCATATCTGAACAATATACAACAAATATCATATAACCATTTATGTGTACTAACCTTAACATATATAACATCACCTATTAGCTAACCAAAAGACTCCTTACAAACATACAACTATAACCATATCATTCATAACTCAACCACACTATTTAATCAACTGATATTACTAACTTAAACATAACATATACTTCATGCTAATGACTAACATGAATTTCTAACTTTAACTCAAACTAACTAACTAATATCTAACCTATATCAACTAATAATACCCTTACACCAACATCACAGACCTTAACTGATAACTACCACATAACAATACTAACGTATCGACTAAATACTAACAAGCAACCAACCAACCCATCATCTCAGATACTAACACAAACCACCATCTAACTAATCCATCAGACAACAACCAACAGCCCATGGATTGTTGTGCAACACCACTGGTCTGATCTGGCCTCTCCACCACTTGTTGCTAAGCAACCATTTGATGTGTTTGCTGTTTGCACAGCAAGCTAGTTGCTGTCACATAGCAGGACATCCCCTCCGACTTCCAGCACTGTTATGCACATTTGTGCACAGCCCGACAACATCAACATGTTGTGACCAATAGATCATAGCCCCCTCCCCCGACTTGTTGTGGTCAAAGCACAGCCTCTCAAGCTCTCAAAGCACTCCAAAGTATACTCCCATACAAACCCACCTCAGTGACACAAGTGCCCTCAATCCAAAATAGTGAATCAATCACACCATCAGTCCACTATTCTCCCAAATACACAATACACACTCCAACACATCAATACTTGGTATACACATAGATAAATGGTATATAACCAATCTATATATAACATATATAATAATGAAAAGCTAATAAGCTAACCACAACTCTAAAACAGTTCCACAATGGACCTATATCAGCCTTCACAAGACACACATTCTCATATACATCCCATTCACACTAACACCTAGTATAAACACAAACAAGGATATATATATATATATATATATATATATATATATATATATATATATATAAAATAACCCTAGAATAGAGTAGAATACATTCTATCAAAAATATGGAGTACATTGTACCCGTATCATACTCAATCTATGATACGCTTGCGTTACAGCTCTACCACACAACCAAACATATCCTGAATGACACGAGCAAGTCTAGAATCACAATTAGAAGTAATACGAAGAGCTAGCTACTCATCTACGTGTCCGTATTAAAATATGATATGCTCAAACTCCCGTATAGAAGGTAAAACTCCCAAACTACCCTGTATCACTAAATTGCCATGATACGGCCTACACATATCCAATTATGGACACGACACTAGTCTTACACAATCAAACACATGTCAATTTTGTCTTGACCCATTGACAAACACATGGTGCACCAATCTCGGATTTCTCCCAAATTGCACACAAAACAGGTCATAACTTTCAAAATAGGGGTCCTTAGTAGTCAATTCTTCTTCCTATAGGTAGTCCTAGTACAAGAGAGGGTTCTTAATGATTAAACTACAGATTTAGAGTCTAATTAGAAGGAAAATTTTGAGATGTACCTATTGGAAGATGGATTTCCAATGCAAGTCTCTAATTGGAAGCAAAAAGCCCTCAACTTGAGCTCCTTCCTTCTCCTTGTAGATCTTTGCCTCATCCTTGTTTTAATAGTCTTCAATGAAGAAGTAGGGAAGAAATTGGGATGTATTTGGCTAGGTTTAGGTGGAGGAAAGAAGAAATTTGGGGGAGAACACTTAGATCTAGAATTTGGGAGCAATTATAATTAATTGGGAGAAGAGAGAGAAAGTCTCTCTCCTTATTTGTAGCTGGCCCCTTTTGGGTGTTGTCTAAGTAATATCAATATACTAAATTATCCCTATGGGCTTGTTATGAAGAAAATAATTAAGCGAGGAAGATTCTACTCCTTATGGTTTGACTAATTAAGTCACTAACTTAATGAATTGGGCTAGTTAATTGGGCTCAAGTCTAAACTAATTAAATGTTGGTCCAAGAGTCAAGTCAAGTCTAGTCTAGTTAGGTCCATTAACAATAGTCAAAAATATAATATAACATGCTAACAATATTTTAAATACTATAATAAATAATATATAACATGCACCATAACTAAATAATTATAAAATATATTTAATATAATAAATTTTGAAATATTAATATTATAATATTACCAGTAATAGAAAAAGACAAAAATATCCCTCTCCGGAAAAGTGGTAGTGACAGTATTGGTTCAGGTAGTGAACACGAAACTTCCCGTCGGGACAAGGGTATAGAGCACACAAAATATTCTTAAAAGAATCAATAGTCGTGTCATCCATAAAATTGAGTTGATCAATTGGAACTAGGGCTTCACCCTCGTTTAGGATCTTGAGAATCTTGTCCAAAGTTGTATCGTCAAACTCAATGTCTATGTCGTCGACTCTTGATGAGATAGTCCTTTGGTCATGGGATAAATTACAGTAAAACATATGAATATCATTAAAATAGATTGGTCTCCTAGTATTGACTGGACGATCAAGAATTTGAGTTTTCAAGAATATCATTTCCACAAAATTTTCAAACCAAGAATTTGAGTTTTCAAGAGATGTAAATATGAAGTCATCATATTCTCCCGAAGGTGGCAAAGATGGGAAAAATTATAAACCCCATCACCCAAAAATAGATATTTTGTGTATATTTTATATTTTTTGTATTTATTCCTAATAATCAATTAAAACCTAATTATTTTATTAGGATACATCACCGTAGTTTGGACATTAGTGACGTAGGACGACCCCAAAATCTATATCGTCCTTCATAGGAAGTAGCCTACACGGGAGACACAACTCGTAGGATCTTTGCGTAATACAAAATTTGATCATTTAACATTAGTATGGCACTAGTGTAACAACCGTAGTTTCTTGTATTTAATATTTAGAGATTTTTATACATATAATTTATTTATGGTTATTTTCTAATTCAAATACCTAACCCAAAGCCATAAATTAATTTATTGGATACTAGTGGCTTAAAATAGGATAATTAATTATATATTTATATTTATATATATATTATATAGAATTTATTTTAGGAGGATATAATTTGAAACCTTCTTGAGATAGGGTCAACATTTGCACCATATCCACTTTTAGAGCCAATCCAATTCTAATATTTCCATATTTGGAAACCCTCTAATTTAAATATTTTATCCATCCATTTTTGTTAGAATCCACCTATTCAAATTCATAAATCAAATCTTTGATTTATTCTCCTACAAATTAGGATCTTAATTAAATATATAGTTTCCAAATTAGGAAAGACTCCTATGCATTCTTGTTGCATATCAATTTAAATCTAAAATAAATATTTTAGAATCTAATTTAAATATTCTAGAGCAATCTCTCACCCTATTTTATCCTCTTTAAATTCTATCCATAGATGAAAATATTAAATCAAATCCTAACCACTCACCTATTTAAACTACTTATATTTATCAACCCCCCAACACCTAAACCTAATAGCCGACCTCCCCCTCTCTCAAACCGACAACCAAGAAGCCTCCCCCCTCCCTCTATTCTCTCTTTTTCATCTTTTTCCTTTCCTCCATATTTTTCCTCAAGGCCGACCACCCAAAGCCATTGGCCAAACCCCTTAAGCCAACCAAAAAAAACCCTTGAGGTCGGCTACTACTGCAACAGATCTGGGCTATTTATAGAAGTAAAATATCCCCCAATACTTTATATTCTTCATATATTAGAAGTCATATAGAGTACCCTCAATTTTTGTGGAGTTTGGAGTCTGTTTGGCGCTCAAAAAGGTCCGTGTCGCAAGAAGAAGCTCCGCCGTAATCATGATCTAGTAAGTTTTGGAATTTTTTTAAATATTTATTTTTTCATATATAAACTCTTGTGAGAACTCATAAATATGTTAGATGACAAATAAAAAAATCCTTATGCATGTAAAACCCTAATTTTTACATAAAAACTGTTCTTAGATGACACAAAACCAATTATTGGCAATATCGTGATCATATTAAATTAGTATTGTTGCATGTTAATATTTTATTATTAAAATATAATTTTCCAGAAATTAAATATTTAATTTCAGAATATAAAATACTATTTTATTATCAAATAAAAAATAATTTTGTTAGTAATTAAACTCCATCATTGATGTGCCATCCTTTGACATGTATACTAGCAAAGATTGTTGCCAACCTTAATAGAATTGTTATTGAGTAAACCCCGACCAGAAATCCATATTTTTAGAATTTAAAATTAATTTATTATATTTTAATTCTGAATTTTTAAGTACTACTCCAGATTTATTTATTTGTCAAAAATTAAGTTTTGGTGACTAGTAGGTAACCCGTTATGACCAAGTTTTGGTTTTTACTTGGTTTTGGACTCATAGAATTTATAGAAGACGGCTATATCACTAAAAAAAATCCTATTTTTTAATAAATTAAAGAATTAATAGTCTTTATTAAATAATATTTTTAAATATTTTTTGATAATGTTTGATGGTTAGTAATGTTTTGGTGTGGAGTTACTTGCATGTGAAATCAATGTAGGAGTATTAACTAAATAATAACTTAATTTGACTAGAAGAATAAGAGTCTAATTAGTGTAATAATTAATTGGTAAGTATTTGAGACGTTTCTGTAGATAGCTTCGGACCAGATTTATTGTGCTCGCAGCTTGGCTTGGAAGGCAAGTACACCTTGCTTGATTGTAGTGTTCAGTTTAAACTATGCCTAGTTTTTATTTTGCTAGATGTGTGCACGCGTCTTAGAAGTAGTTGACTTACCTGGTATGTTGTAAAGATACATGGTATCTTCTGACCTGACACTGTTTCAAACACGTTCACTGTCTGAGTGAGGGAGTGCATGGACTAGCGTATCGATCGTGCATCGATACGTTAGTTCGCATCTTATGTTAGTAGTTGGTGTTAGTTAGTTCTAGATTTCATCGACATCTTGCATTATGTATGCACCGTGTATATGGTTCGAATAGTACATTATGAGGGGAGAATCTACTAGTAAGCGTATGGGATTTCTGTTTCTAATGGTGTAAATGGTGTATATCGTGCACTCCCGAGTTCTGCAGAATGACTGGTGGGATGATTATTCTTCTATTTCTCCCCCCCCTCATGCGCCATAAGAGATATCTCGAATGCATTTCACATAGATGGTTTAGTTATCCTATTTACTGTTTACTACTTTACTTTTATGCATATCAATTTTTTGTGTACTTGTTATGTCCCTCTAAGGACCTAGCACCCTTTCCAGGTATAGAAGATCATGACTATTTGTAGAAGCACGGATCAGGACTTGTTACTTCTTTCTCTTTCGAGGAGGTCTTCCCTTCGAGCTTCTTGATCACTAGATGATGTAATTATTTTGTTGTCTTTCATATTCTAGTTTGGTGGTAGATCTGCCTCCACCCGACTATTAGTTTCTTCTCGACTATTTCATACTTGGTTAATTATCATATTTGGTTATTTATTACTATTTGGTTTTGTGAATGAGATTAGTATTGTGTATGACTTGTGTAATTATATACCACTTGTGAATTATTATTCATAAAACATCGTACGTATTTATATAGTTTTCATATACATACGGCTGTCATACTTATGTATACTTAGTCCTACGTATTTTGGCACTGGGGCGTGACAAAAAATAAAGAATATTGAGTATCCTCTTGGGGAGGATGAGAAGAGGAGGCTTCTCCAGTCTTTCTATTTTTCTTATAAATTTTAGGAGCCATAGAATAATATATATATATATATATATATATATATATATATATATATATATATATATAGAGAGAGAGAGAGAGAGAGAGAGCGAATTCGGAGCCCCGCGGGAGCCCCGTTGCTCCCAACAGTTGGATCGCAGGGGCCCCACGTGTGGCCCCCACGCGCCCCCCTGATCCGATGGTGCAGGGGCAGGGCTTTGGCGGGGCTTCGGGAGTGAGACCCGCTCCCATATATATATATATATATATATATATATATATATATATATATATATATATATATATATATATATATGTCACGCCCCAGTCCCAAAATACCGAGGGACCGGACACGTGGCAATGGCCAGCAGTACACACCGATGGACAAACCCAATTTAATGGATCCTTCGGGGCATACTTAAGCTGTAATACAACAATAAGTAGTTCCACTGATATAAGTCACAGTCTAATCTAATCTCATCCACAACAGATAATCACAGATCAAATGCCAGAATAAATACAAATAAATATAAACTAACAAGTCTCAATAAAAAGTGTATCGGAGAACAATCTGAGAATAAGTCTGATACATCAATGCAATAGACTGGAAATAAAGTAACTAGAAATAGAAATAAATGAGTATCTCAAGCCAATACTCAGGAGAAGTCCTCTGGCATAATCTCGTCCTCTGGTCCTGGTTCTGCTCTAATGTAGGCACCTGCTTCTGCTAATGCTAATGCTCTGGTCCCGTATACCTCGGGATATATCTCGTCAGCTAATCCTGGGGACATAATCCGGATCCAGGTCCTCAGGGGACATAGCAAGGTACAGATAATACAAGCAAACATAAATGCAGTAAAATAGTAAATAAAATAAACAGGGTAAATATGTAACCATCTATGTGAAATTCAAGTTGAGAGCATCACTAAAACTCAGGCTGAGCCACTACAAGCTCTGTGTCGGAGAGCCGGTAGCAGAAATATCTCTAGTAGAGTGCCTAGCTCTGATATAGAGTCTGAGGCCTCACAATAAATATAACAATAGTAGAGTGCCTAGCTCTGATATAGAGTCTAAGGCCTCACCATAATAAATATATATATAAATTAGCCTGTAGCATATGTGTCTCTTCCCACCCAATGTAATCATACGTCTCATGTCCATGACATGCAAGATCAAAACTAATGCAGCAAGTCATAATAAAAATCTAAGCATATGTAATATCTATGTCTCAAGTCCTGTATCCTATACAGAATCATCATGAATATCTCAGGAAGATTCTGTCTCATGAATAGTGTCAAGTATCCTGGGTTATGATGTACTTGATAAGACAAGTACGAGAATGTGAAGGGTCCCGATATCCATGTCTAGATGACGTTACACAACTCCGCGTACGGTGTTGGCACCCGACTATTAATCGGACGCTAAGTAAGTCACACGGTCCTAGGTCAAGCATGTACAAGATATAAATAAATCAAGAAAATAAGTAACAAGAACTGCAATGTTTGCAAGGTACACTTGCACAACAATATATAAATAAGTCAAGGGAATAAGTAGCAAAACTGCAGGATTTGGCAAGGTACACTTGCCTGGGGTTCTGGCCCCAACTGTAGATCTGGTCTCAGTGTGATCTGCAGGTACTACTCCGGTTGCTGAAATAAACATTACCATTAGATTCAGAAAATATCAAATAGTTAGAAACGCCTGTCCTTAAGTCCAATTTGGACACAGGGCAAAAATGACAGTTTCTGGTCAAAGCGGGGTCCACATGTGGGCCGCTTTGCACCGAAAAACGTGTCAGGGTCAAAGGTCTCCAAATTCGTCAAACTTAGTGTCAACAAGTCCAAAACGATGATACGAACCCAACAGAACTTCCGGAATTGGATTTTGATGAGCCGATCACAAAATCGCCCGTCAAGTGGAGCCACGGGGCCCAAGATACACGATTTTGTCAACGTTCTCAGAATTGAACCAAACTTGGGTCACAGGACCAGCATATTACTACGAGTCCGATGGAGTAAGTTTCGTTTCGATCCGACGTGTGTACACAAAGTTACAACATATTTCAGAATGGGCAGATACGGGACGTTGTCGGCGGATACGCGTTGATTCCGGTGTGCACGCACATCCAAATCGACTTCTGTGAAATCTCACACGTCCGTATCAACGATGCGCACGTTTCGGTGAAGACCGCGCGTGACCAAGATGTCCCGTTTGGTGGGACGTACTCAGTTCCGGGGTAAAATAGGGCGTTGGTTTTCCTGTTTTTGGATCGCGGGTTGCGATCACCACAGGATGCGACGCACCGAGCGGGTTGTACGAGCATCGAGAGGGTTATACAGTCTACGCGACGCAACAGACAGAATTGAAAATGGAACAACGAGGAGAGAGAAAATGCTACCTGGACAGGGCTCCGTGAAGACTGATTCTTCGTGTCTGAGTACTGTTTCGTGTCCTGTGTCAACCGTGTCCGGTACTGTGCTGTGTCCTGTACTGTACTGCGGTTAGGGTTTCGTTGCTGGGACGCCGGGGCTGGCCGGAGGAGAGCGGAGATGGTCGGCCAGGGCGTGGCTAGGCGGAGCTATGGCTGGATCGAGGAGAGAGGCGTTAGGTTTCAGGGGGTCGGAGCTAGGGGTTTCGTCGTGGTCGGTGTCAGAGAAGATGGAGGAGATGGGGGTGCTGCTCGGGGTGCTGGCCGGCGAGGGGCTCGGGGTTGAGGGCGGAGGATAGGGTAGAGGTGGTGAGGGGATAGAGCCGAGAGGGGGTCGTCGAGGCGGGTGCTGCGGGCGGACTTGGGTGGAGCGGGGAGAACGGAGGGAGGAGATGGAGGAGAGGGGTTGCAGCGGGCCAGAGATGAGGGAGTCGGAGGCTGGGCGGAGCAAGGCGAGTCCGAGCCGGTGGTCGAGGGGAGACGGATGACGGAGAAGTGGTCTGGCGGCGGGGATATGAGAGAGAGAAAGGTCTGGCAGCGGGGCTCGGCTTCCGAGGGAGTTTTATACGCGCGCAGCCGGGTCGGAACAGTATTTCCGACCCGAATTAGGATTAGGGTTCGGAATTCGGGTTTCGGGTCCGGGTCAGGTTCGATACGGATCCGACCCGACCCGTTAAGAAATCGGTTTGGTTCGGGTTAGTTTGGCGGTGGTTCGGTTTATTTTGGTTCGGTTTTTTTAAAAATAAACCGGGTTCAGGGTTTAATTAGGTTTAATTCTACAATAGTTTTCAGGACTTTAAAAATGATTCCGGAGTCCAATAAATTCGCAGAAAATTACCCTATGTCCGATTTTCCATTTCACACCATAAAATATTATTTTCATAATAATTTAACATTAATTAACAGCATTTAAAAATCTTTTAATCACCATCATCTTAGTTTTAATTCCAGAAAAATTGCCGAAAAATTACAGAAAATTGTAAAAAATCCAAATTAAAAATTCTTGAAAAAATTAGGAGGTTTACAATCTACCCCCCCTTAAGAGGATTGCGTCCTTGCAAACAAAGAATAATCGGTCAACAGAGATGACACGGTTGCAATTATTGTTCGAAGCACATCATGATCAAGAAGATTCAAGGTTGAGGGTGTAAGAATAATACAAAGGAAAATATTTTCCCTAAGCATTAAAAGTTATACAATTTTCCGAATGAAGGAAATCTAGAAATCTACTATTCATTACTTATAAAAACATATTAGGTTATCAATTATAAAAACATTCTAGGTTATTAGCAAGTTCAACTTTACTAGGTTAAGGCTAGGGTCACGAACCAACAGGCACGAGCTAAAACAATACTAGAAATATAAAACTATAAAAACTTACGTGCATTAGCTACTCCATGAATCTGTGCGTCCTCCAAGATCATCGCATAAGCTTGTCCGCGTCCTTGTAGTGGATTCCTCTGCTGCTGCTGGGCCTGCTGGAAGAATGCTGCTTGTGGTGCCAAGGGTGGCCTCGGCTGATATCCTCCCGGTGCTGGTAAGGCTTCTCGGTTAATCATCAGTGGTTCTCCTCGATGTGTTGTGCAATCTCTGGCTAAGTGTTGTCTGGATCCGCAAATTAAGCACATTCCCAGCTTGCGTCTGCATTCTTTTTCAATATGGCCTATCTTGCCACAGTAGTAACAAGTAGGAAGGAATGAGGCTCTTGGTGCTGCTCTCGGTGGTGGATTTATCTGTTGATGCTTTGTAGACTCCTCTTGTGCTGCTCTGGTTGGGGCGGATGTGGAAGGCCGCTTCAGGTTGGTCTCTCTCCTGATGACGCGCTCTATGCGTCGGGCTGCTGCAAGGACGTCCGAGTAAGAAGTAGGTGCAACAGATCCGATCAGTCTCTGTAGCTCGGAGTTTAGTCCATCGAAGAACTTCTCGGCCTTCTCTTCTTCTGTCGGGATCAAAGTAGGGGCAAAGCGACTCAGACGAATGAACTCTGCGTTGTACTCTTCCACTGTCATACTGTCCTGAGTGAGGCGATTGAACTTGTCCCGAAGTTCTGATCGAGCGGTAGCCGGAATTTATATCTCCTGAAAGAGCCTAGAAAACTCTTCCCAAGTGACTCGGTCTGGTCCGAGCCGTGTCTCCTCAGATAACCACCAGTGATGTGCATTATCCGTTAACTGTATTCTGATGGCAGTTATCCAACGTTCTCTTGGAAGCTCAGCTGCTTCTAATTGATGTCGTATGTTGGTGAGACACTCATGAACTTCTGTGGGCTCCTCCTTGCCTGAGAAGGTACAGGGCTTTAGCTGGCGAAAATCGGTGATAGAGCCCATCGGTTGCCGTCGAGTTGGTAGTGCTTCAGTGCATTTACTAGACTGTTCCTCAAGTAATCTGCCTCGCGACGCTGAGCTTCTTGATAAATATGCTGTTGGGCTTGCATCATTGCGTAGATTATTTGGAAAATCTGTTGCCCGTCCATAGGCTATCCTGGTGGGAATACAGGCATTGGTGGAATGAACTGCGGAGGCGGTGGGATGTCATCACGTCGAAATCTAGAAGCATGCTGATCTGCTTGGCTGCTTCGGTGAGTAGAGGGATCTCCACTCATTGGCGCCACTTCATCTTCTCCGTAGGTGGCTACCGCACCTATTAGTGTGTTTGCTGGAGTTTCGTCATTTGCTCTTGAATCTATTACTCTGCATCAAAAATAAACTATAAGAGGCGCACTGGAATCAAGACATGATACAAGAAAATTTAATTCGAATATGATATAGATATCAAGAACGTTTTCAAGCAAGTAGATGAGATCCTAAAAACTTATCCTATTCTTATTGCAGGCTTGTTCGGTCCCTAAGTTGAAACCGAATAATTTAGTAGTTGAACTGCATGGGCCACCACAAAAACCAAGTCACACCCCAGTCCCAAAATACCGAGGGACCGGACACGTGGCAATGGCCAGCAGCACACACCGATGAACAAACCTAATTTAATGGATCCATCGGGGTATACTTAAGCTGTAATACAACAATAAGTATGTCCACTGATATAAGTCACAATCTAATCTAATCTCATCCACAACAGATAATCACAAATCAAATGCCAGAATAAATACAAATAAATATAAACTAACAAGTCTCAATAAAAAGTGTCTCGGAGAACAATTCGAGAACAAGTCTGATACATCAATGCAATAGACTGGAAATAAAGTAACTAGAAATAGAAATAAATGAGTATCTCAAGCCAATAATTAGGAGAAGTCCTCTGGCACAATCTCGTCCTCTGGTCCTGGTTCTGCTCTAATGTAGGCACCTGCTTCTGCTAATGCTAATGCTCCGGTCCCGTATACCTCGATATAGATCTCGCCAGCTAATTCTGGGGACATAATCCAGATCCAGGTCCTCAGGGGACATAGCAAGGTACAGATAATACAAGCCAACATAAATGCAGTAAAATAGTAAATGAAATAAACAGGGTAAATATGTAACCATCTATATGAAATTCAAGTTGAGAGCATCACTAAAACTCAGGCTGAGGCACTACAAGCTCTGTGTCGGGGAGCCGGTAGCAGAAATATCACTAGTAGAGTGCCTAGCCCTGATATAGAGTCTGAGGCCTCACAATAAATATAACACTAGTAGGGTGCCTAGCTCTGATATAGAGTCTAAGGCCTCACCATAATAAATATATATATAAATTAGCCTGTAGCATGTGTGTCTCTCCCCACCCAATGTAATCATATGTCTTATATCCATGACATGCAAGATCAAAACTAATGCAGCAAGTCATAATAAAAATCTAAGCATATGTAATATCTATGTCTCAAGTCCTGTATCCTATACAGAATCATCATGAATATCTCAGGAAGATTCTGTCTCATGAATAGTGTCAAGTGTCCTGGGTTATGATGTACTTGATAAGACAAGTACGAGAATATGAAGGGTCCCGATATGTATGTCTAGATGACGTTACACAACTTCGCGTACGATGTTGGCACCCGACTATTAATCGGACGCTAAGTAAGTCACACGGTCCTAGGTCAAGCATGTACAAGATATAAATAAATCAAGAAAATAAGTAACAAGAACTGCAATGTTGGCAAGATACACTTGCACAACAATGTATAAATAAGTCAAGGGAATAAGTAGCAAAACTGCAGGATTTGGCAAGGTACACTTGCTTGGGGATCTGGCTCCAACTGTAGATCTGGTCTCAGTGTGATCTGCAGGTACTACTCCGGTTGCTGAAATAAACATCACCATTAGATTCAGAAAATATCAAATAGTTAGAAACGCCTGTTCTTAAGTCCAATTTGGACACAGGGCAAAAATGACAGTTTCTGGTCAAAGCGGGGTCCACATGTGGGCCGCTTTACACCGAAAAATGTGTCATGGTCAAAGGTCTCCAAGTTCGTCAAACTTAGTGTCAACAAGTCCAGAACGATGATACGAACCCAACAGAACTTCCAAAATTAGATTTCGATGAGCTGATCACAAAATTGCCCGTCAAGTGGAGCCGCGGGGCCCAAGATACGCGATTTTGTCAACGTTCTCAGAATTGAACCAAACTTGGGTCATAGGACCAGCGTATTGCTACGAGTCTAATGGTACGTATATACACAAAGTTATGATGTATTCCAGAATGGGCGGATACGGGACGTTGTCGGCGGATACGCGTTGATTCCGGTGTGCATGCACATCCAAATCGACTTCTGCGAAATCCCACATGCCCGTATCAACGACTCGCATATTTCGGTGAAGACCGCGTGTGACCAAGTCATCCCGTTTGGCGGGGCGTACTCAATTCCGGGGTAAAATAGGGCGTTGGTTTTCCTGTTTTTGGATCGCGGGTTGCGATCACCACAGGACGCGACGCACCGAGCGGGTTGCACGGACATCGAGAGGGTTATACAGTCTATGCGATGCAACAGACGGAATCAAAAATGGAACAACGAGGAGAGAGGAAACGCTACCTGAACAGGGCTCTATAAAGACTGATTCTTCGTGTCCGAGTACTATTTCGTGTCCTGCGTCAACCGTGTCCGGTACTGTGTTGTGTCCTGTACTGTACTGCGGTTAGGGTTTCGTTGTTGGGACGCCAGGGCTGGCCAGAGGAGGGCGGAGACGGTCGGCCAGGGCACGGGCTAGGCGGAGCTGTGGTTGGATCGAGGAGAGAGGCGTTAGGTTTCACGGGGTCAGAGCTAGGGGTTTCGTCGTAGTCGAGGTCGGAGAAGATGGAGGAGATGGGGGTGCTGCTTGGGGTGCTGGCTGGCGAGGGGCTCAGGGTTGAGAGCGGAGGATAGGGTGGAGCTGGTGAGGGGATGGAGATGAGAGGGGGTCGTTGAGGCGGGTGCTGCGGGCGGACTTGGGTGGAGCGGGGAGAACGGAGGGAGGAGACGGAGGAGAGGGGTTGCAGTGGGCCGGAGATGAGGGAGTCGGAGGCTGGACGGAGCAAGGAGAGTCCGGGCCGGTGGTCGAGGGGAGACAGATGACGGAGAAGAGGTCTGGCGGTGGGGCTCGGCTTCCGAGGGAGTTTTATACGCGCGCCGCCGGGTCGGAACAGTATTTCCGACCCGAATTAGGATTAGGGTTCGGAATTCGAGTTTTGGGTCCGGGTCGGGTTCTATACGGATCCGACCCGACCCGTTAAGAAATCGGTTTGGTTCGGGTTAGTTTGGCGGCGGTTCGGTTTATTTTGGTTCGGTTTATTTTAAAAAATAAACCGGGTTCAGGGTTTAATTAGGTTTAATTCTACAATAATTTTCAGGGCTTCAAAAATGATTCTGGAGTCCAATAAATTCGCAAAAAATTACCCTATGTCCGGTTTTCCATTTCACACCATAAAATATTATTTCCATAATATTTTAACATTAAATAACAGCAATTAAAAATCTTTTAATCACCATCACCTTAGTTTTAATTCCAGAAAAATTGCCGGAAAATTACAGAAAATTGTAAAATATCGAAATTAAAAATTCTTGAAAAAATTAGGGGGTTTACAATATATATATATATATACCACTTCCCTTCAGTAGAAGAAATCTAGGGGGAACTCAATAACTTCGTAGCCGCGTTTTGCAAAATTACGCCGAAGTTTAATTGGGTGGCTGGGATTCGCGAGGAGCTGGGCCTCCGGCGCGCTCGGCCGAAAAAGCTGGAAAAGCTCCACCAGCTCATGCAAGAGATATCTAATGACCCCAGCCTGAAAGGGCAACCCCAGCTAAAAGCGGCGAAACGCTTAAAAAAACTAATTAAGGAGTGGGAAAAAATAAGTGGATAATGTCTCTCCCACTGTTGTACTACTTACTACTATAGGGGGGCCGCCTTGTGCGTGCGCCTGCTCTTGGATATATATATATATATATATATATATATATATATATATATATATATATATATATATATATATATATATATATATATATATGTGTGTGTGTGTGTGTGTGTGTGTGTGTGTGTGTGTGCCTCAAAAGGATGAGAGAATGTCATTACCTCATTTCTAGAGTTGGGGCATTGTTGTCATTTGCAATATTTATATAAATGGTGTTTATAGTTACATAATATGTATATATGTTAATTATTATTATTAATAATATAGGTTAGTGGGCTAGACTTGGTGTGACCAGTAGACTCAACCTTAGACTAGACATTTGGGACCCACTAGTTAATCCCCTTTTCATTTAATTAGAAAAATTGTTAAACCCTCACTTGGAACTAAACCCCACTTATTTAATAGCTCGTCAGGACAAACCATTAAGGGCAAATAAGATATTGTATATTAACCAAACCCTAGACTAAGTGGTCGGCCCTATATAGGAGAGGGGGAGCCTCCCTCAAGTGCATTCATTGTTCATGAAATCCTAGCAGTAGTTCCTCCCCAAACCCCTTCTTTTCTCCACCAAATTTCAAAAAATTTAAACCCCAATTTCTCTTATTTCTCTTATCTAAGAAGCCTAGAAGCTTAGGTTTCAAGGAGCATTGGAGAAGAAGAGGCTTGGCTAGAGAACCCTTGGGTTGCATTGGGAATCCATCTCCCAAGAGGTGAAATTCTGAAAGCTTCCCTTTAAATTCTGTTTTTATGATTTTGTTGACCATTAGGAGCCCACCCATGGTTTAGGAATAGCCATAAGGGGAGAGAATTAGTTTTTATTGATTTCTATTGTATTTTCTTCATCAGATTTTGTTCATAGTTTAGGGTTTTTGTGTTCATGGGTGTATTTTCTTTTTTCTTCATTACAACTAATTATAATAGTTATAAATAGATATATTTAATATGTATTAGTATGTTTAATAGGGTATTAGGGTTTTGGCACGAAGATTGGTTGTGTATCATGTGTATCTTGGTTGTGCAATCAAGGTGTTCGTTGAAATGACCAATAGGAGTGTGCACATATCCATAGTATCATTCATGTGTGCATACATATGAGGTGAACTGTGTTCAGTCCCGGTGACAGTGTATGATGTGGGGAAGAGGAAGCAGTCTCGGGTTGAACCAAGGTATGTAGTAGTGTATTTGGGGGATGTCTGTAGGCCATCGGAGAGTCGAGATTCAGTTGAGTGTTCATATTTTGGGTTAGTGAGAGTGTTGATCAGTGAGGAGGGGACCTGTGGCAATGGCAATGAAGGAAATATGGCCTGGTTTCAGTCCAACAATAAGGTTAAGTGACTGGGTGTATCAGAGGATAGTGCACATTATGTTGTACACAGTTAAGTGAGGTATCAGTTACAATTCGGAGTGCAGCCATGCACAATTTCACAGGTCTGCAAAGAAGGGGCAGATTGATGTTGTAACTTATTGCACAAATGTTAAGGAGGGTAGCCAAGGGTGAAGTGTGGAGATGTTGTAGTGAGCTCGTGTTTACTGAGCAACAACAACAGTTAGTAAAGGTAAGAGGGGGAGACTAAGTACTGATACTTGGAGTATCAGTGTTGCAAACCTCTGCAACAGTGGGAGAATGTTGTGTGGTCTGATCAGTGCACTGATGTGCACTGATACTCAGAACAGGTAGCAACAGCAGTAATGAAGCTTAGCTTCATCGCAACAGCAGTAGGTAACAATGAGCTTGGGTAACAAGTTGGACACCAATGTGACTAGAATCTGTATGTATTATGAAGGTGTACCATAATACTAAGGGGGGTGTGCAGACTTGAAGGGGAGTTTGCAGGTTATTGTGTTTATCTGAGCATATAGTAGCACTTGCTATTGATAAAGCAATTATGGTTGCACATTAAGTTCTTCAGTTGGTTGAGAGCAGTGGTTGCACTGCACTTCTGAGTGCAATGTGAGGCATTGCCAAGTATCCGTGTTCAAACCTAGGCATTGAAGAAGTGATGGTGTATGGGTGGTGTTAGGCTCATGTTCAGATACCAGAGAGGGGAGGGTATTACACTGTGTAGGTTGGTGTATGATACACTAATGAAGGTAGGTATGGTTAGATACATATTTGTTTAGGTTGAGGTATCTTGGGTTGGAGTACCATAGGTAAGTTTTGAGGTTGGTATAGGTTGAGGGAGTATCAAGATACTAGATGCATATATCTAGGTATTGGTGCTAAGAGTATTGGGTGAGTCTGGTATCAATGTCTAGATATTGAAGATAGTGTATTATAGAGTTTTGAGTTATAATAAGGTATTGGTATTGGTATTAGTACCAATGATAAGTGATGGAATAAGTAGTGGTGCATATAGTATATAATAGTAACTAGTATTAGTTAAGTGCTAACCAATATAACTAGGATACTTAGTACTAAATGGTATAAATGGGTAGTAACTAGTAATGGTCTATTATTGACTAATATTAGCTAGACATTGACTAATATAGACTAGATACCTTAGTATGATCTAGAATTTGACTAGTTTGACCTAGAGTTGACCTAGTTGACTAGTATGGCCTAGATGGACCTAGAAATCATATTTTAGCTCATCTAAGCATGTTTATCATTCTAATGCACCAAATAACATTGATAACTCATATTAGGTCTCTGTGACTCCAGTTTGGACCTTGATCCTCACATATTCCTCATAACCGCAGGCGAGTACATTCTCTAACCATTTTTATTATTTTGATCATTACTATGATTCTAGTTATAGTGTATACTTGATTCTGACACAGCGGATACACGGGCTAGTATCATAGATACATGTCATGAGGAGTCATGATTAGAATCCATCGTACTAGCTGGGGACAGGAAAATATTAGCAAGTTATGTGATCATACTCTACATGCATCATAGCTCACCCCACATATCATATAGGGTGTAGCCTAACCATTTACAAGCCTCATAGCTTGTTATATATGATTAGCCTGACTATTGATCACATCATAGCTAACCAGATGGTTAGCTTGACCTTACATGTATCATAGCTAATTATATATAACAAGCATGATCTAGTCCCAAGCCGATCACATAACAAACTGATATTTTATAACACTTAGCAAGAATTCCTATTCTTTTATTTCAGTACATCTCATTTTTAGCATTCACATATATATATATATGTTCATTGCTGGTTAGTTCTATATGATGATTACATGTCTCTCCAGTATTCCTTATCTTCCAGTATTTTTTCATCATGTACTTCCTTACACTGTCTTATAGTTTTTGTCAATATAACTGAAATTGCGGTTAGTGTTTGTGCTCCGCTCTAATCCTAACTGGATAATATTTTTCAGAGGATCTTGAGGATTTCTGTCCTACCCATTATGGTCCAGGAGTAGATGGTGATTACATCCCGGAGATTCCAGAGGAGACACCACCCGCAGTTGTTTAGACATCACTTAGCCTAGTTTATTTATGTATTGGATTATTCTAAACTTTGAGACTTGAGTTGTATTATGTTGAGACCTTATTTATGTTGATATGGCTAGACTCTAGACTTTTGTTATTTGAGTTATATTCTAGACTTATGTCAGAACTTCTTTATATCTTTTTATCTTATTGTGTCATTTACCTTCTTATAGTTATTGTGATTGAGTACCTTATGAATTGATAATCATATGCATATTTGTTGTCCTTATGGAGTTGAGATTATTGACAGATTATTTTTGTGAGTTATGTTAGTAGTATTGAGGCCTAGACATCGTTCTTCCGCCGATACTGCGGCGTATGCTGGACGTACCCACGGCTCATGCCCAAATTTTAGGTGTAGTTCGTGACAGAGAATGTAGTAGAGATCCTTGAGAGAGGTCTAAATCTAAGATCTTGAAGGAGGAAAGCCCTTGGAGAAGGAAATCAAGAAACTAGGGTTAGGGTTTTGGTTAAGAAGAGGAGTTTTCGGTTTGTAAGATGAAATGAGGAAGAAGAAGGGTTTAAATAAACCAAAAAATGAGAGCTGTTGTTGTTGTCTAGAACACCCAGATCGAGTTCTATTTGAACTCGGACCGAACTCTGTCCCCTTGATAAATACTTCTGATTTGCTAATAAGTAATATGGTTCATAGGTACATCGTCTCATACAATAAGAATTTAAAACATGTTATGAGAGGTAACAATGATAATTTCTACGAGTGATCAGTAGTCAAAAATATAAGATATCATAATAATTATCACAGAAATAATAGTTTTTAAGAGCATTGAAAAGGTATTACATTAGACATTTAAGAACTAACTGTGAATCAATTACTACATGAAGGTAATGTATATATTGATATAAAAAATTAATTACTACGTATATATTCTTGAGGTTTATATCATAAATGTTAATCACAATATCATTTATAAAGAGCATTGAATACCTGCAAGAGTGTAAAACTGAATCATTCAAATCAAATAGTTGTAAGTCCAAAATAACTTGCTGAATGAATGATAATATTTGTATTTCAGAAACGTTTGTAAATAACTCTTTGTACATCATTGCTTAGTGAGGTCTTTTAATATCATTGGTTAGTTGTATGGGTCAATTTTTAGCTAGCGGTGGTCCGAAGATGCTTAAGTATCTTGTCACTTAAGGTTGTTTACACGTTTGTTGACAGAAGGACCCTTTGGCTATTAACCAAGGATAATATTAACCTTTAGAGCATAACTTCAAAGAGTCATTGACAAATATTTCTTCATAGACAGTCAAAAAAAAAAACTTTGGCATAGGATTTATGAGAATGATGATTAATTGCTATATAATGATGTAGACTGAATAAATATTTCCAAATGAATTTATTAGTCATATTTATTGGTACAATTTCTATGAAGATGCCCTTTGTAGCTTTTGCAATCACCAACATCCTTTTTTGATATTACATCTTGAGGTAGAGCATTCCACCTACATGATTAGGACAAGACTTTGGTGTCCAAGATTTGGATCCATGGTGATCAGTTTTAGGAACCCAAATAAACATATTCATATTCACCATTTTCTAGCCTTACATAAATGTGAGGTATGTCCTTTCAAACCGCAGTAATGACATGTAATAGAACTGCTTGAGCTTAAAATAGGTGCGTGAATGTGATATGTGACATAAAAAAAATTTGTGGTCTAGTGTAGATAAAGGCATGATTGTGTGATTTACTACTCATCTTGTTACTCTTTCGTGAGTATCTTGTGTTGCTAATTTTTGTTTTGGCATATGTTGTAGGTGTTTGGTGCTAGATTGGACAATAGGTTGCATGACCTGTTTACCCAGTCTGATCTCTAAATTTTGAGAGCTTGCAAGTAATTCAACATATCTAGCAGTAAGAGCATCAATCTTAAGTGAGACATTAGATTACTTATCCTTCTCCTGTTTTAAGTCCTCCTTAAGTTTAGCATTTTCTTGATTGCTTTTATCAAAGCAGTCAAGAGCTTCTTGTAAGCTAATCTTAAGTTTGGAGATTTCAATGGAGTCATTAGAAGAGGAGTTTTTTCTAGCTTCCTTAAGTAAGCAAATGAGTTGCTCATTCTTAAGATAATAAGATTTGATATCCTTTCGAGCTTGCTTATAATTATTTCTAAGCTTCTTGAAATTTTTAAATAAATTATTAAATGCATTAGATATTTCATCATAGGAAATTTTTTTTACTAATGAATCATCATTTACCTCGCTTACCATTAAGCATAAGTCTGCCGTATGTCGAGAGTTTTCGTCATTCTCGTACTGAATGCTTGTATTAGCTACTATGCCTTTAGTTTGACATAAGCATGTAGCATCTTCTTTCCTTGAGTTACTGTCATTGTTGTTGCATGAAATATCTGTATCTTTCTCCATACTTGCTACTTGCTTATTAGGACATAAGCTTGTAGTATCATGAGGTTCTTCTTCATTGCTTTCATAAGTTGCTTCCAATATTTTTCATATCTCATGTGATATTTTGTATTTGGAAATGCGTTTGAATTCTTCCTTGCCAAGAGCACAGTAGATCATGTAAATTTCCTTTACATCATCGCTTGCTGCTTTCTTTTCATCTTCGGTATATTCATCATCTGCTTTGGCAACTCTTTTGTAACCTTTAGAAACATAAGTCCGTAGATCAAGGCCAAGAGATTTTAAGAATGCACTCATGTGTGCTTTCCAGAAGAAGTAGTTAGTGCTATCAAATATGGGTGGCCTATAAGGAAGTTGACTTTCACTATTAATGGAAAAGAGTGATCTTGTTGTTGCCATGTGTTATACTCTTTGGATGTTAATCTGGTAATCAAGAGAACTAGTTCTGATACCAATTGAAGGATCGTGTATGGCAACAGTAGGGCGGTGAATAGAGATTATGTATGCAGCGGTATAAAATTACTTGTTAAAAATTATGTGTCATGTATATGGTAATCAACTACTAATTATAAGTGAAGCAGATATATAAAACAGTTATAGCTAGAAAGACATGTAAGTAAATGCAGTAGAGTTTAGAAGAGAGCAAACGCAAATACTGAAATTTTATCCTGGTTTTCCTCTGAGAGGACTAGTCCAGGCCCGAGAACTCTTGCTCAAAGTTTTATCCACTATAATCATCAATAGTGAATTACAAACTTTGATCCGAAGGTTTTCCACTTCTTTACAACCACGAGATTTGATCTGAAGTTATGCAACTTCTCTCATACATGTGTTTGATATGAAGAGCACGCAGACTTCAAATAGAAAAGATGCTTGATAAGCTAATCTATTACAACTTAAACAACTTCTAACCGAGATTGCACTTTGGCACTTAGAGAGCTGAGGAGTTGATCTTGGGGATAGAAAAGTTTAGGCTCAATGTATTACTCACAATAGGATGGAAAGATGAAAGATTGGATGATTTAAAATTTGGAAATTTCAATCCTATTTATAGGTTATAAGCAAACAGAATTCGGCCAGAGTTCGGGTAGTTTTTAACTTAATTTTTTTGAACGTTGGGCCATGAAATCAGGGATGTGATAACTAGGTTGATTTTATAATATATAGGTGACCGAGTACGGTCTGAGTTCGGCACGAATTCGGTCCGAGTTTGGTTGCCTACTCAGGTAAAGTTTGAGTATGAATTTGTACTGGTTTGGTGGATAGGTTCGATAGTTTATTTAAGTGGGCTGGGTAATCTTCCTGAGATAAGTATCTGTGGGTGGACAGGTATATCAAATTGCCAGTGTGACTCGACTTACATCGATCTTAGACTCAATAAATGAAAGATTACATTTGTTGAAATTATATAAGATTAGACACATAAGATCCAGAAGCTAGTGCGACTCGACTTACATCTAGTATTTGCTTCTTTGTATTTAGTTCTGATTTTTTATCGATTATCAGAATCAGGTTGACCGTGACCACTTTGTGTCAATAGATACTTTGCACTACCAGTGACTTGTGTCACTATGGGCCCCAAAAGTGGCAGATACAACCTCGATTGGCGTGGGTCCCTGACCACTATAGTTAGAGTGATAATGGGACTACTAAGCATTTATATTTCGTATTGTATGTTGTGCCGGGTTGCGGCATAGTGAGTTATAAGTTTCATATGTTTTACTGTATTTTTTGTCTGCTTAACATATGCTAGTTTGCCTTTATAAGTCGTTGCTTCTATGGCACCACACGAATATCTGCAGCATATGTGGTAGTGAAAATCCTCAAATTGCATATGTTAGTAACTAGGACTTGTGATAACGCTAGCTAGTTAATTTGTAGCAAGTCGTAGGAAATAATTGGCCGTGCTCTTTTGGTTGAGCGTTATTTATATGCTTGTGCTTTGTCTTATGTGTCAGTGAGTGGCCAGAGGCTAAGTTCTGCTCAAAAAAATATCTACAACCCCGATACTTATTTAGTTTAAGGATTGTGGCTCCAATTTTGAGTAGTTACTAAGATCCATTGTCGTTCACCGACTTATCTTTCTCTATAGCTATTTTTTATCTTTTATTCAGTCTTCTTTATTTTCGAGATGAGTGCATTGGTATCGCACGAGTCTCGATATGCTTTTTTTATTGTCGTTATTGCATATTGTGGGTTTTGTTGTTCACCTTGGGCTTCCTTGTGGTACTTGCTATTTGGGATCTGACCCCACTGGTTTTGTTTGACAAAATTTACCGTTTGAGCCTGAGTTTCTCCCTATCTTTCGTTGGATGGCCCGCACCAGTAGTTTAGCGGTCCCAGCACGCGAGTGGGTTTATTTTCCTTACCACTCGTTATCTACTTCATTTTGGTGGTGTTTGTTAGGGCCAGTGTTAGCCCTTTTTTTTTAGACTTTCTTCTTGACTTCACTCAGCATGTTTATATCAAATAAGAGAACACATAACAAAGTCCGAAACAAAACCGATAAGAAAAAAATGAAAGTATCTAACATGCATCTATACATCATTAAAACCAAAATGTGTTCCATTTTATGATCAAGAACTCACCATATTTTGGAGGGACCACAGAGAAATGGTGCTTTTGTTTCATGTTCATCTTCAAATCAAGCTTTCTTAACTGTAAGCCCATGTTCCAAAATTTGAGAATTTAGCTGTTATTAAATTAATCTAGTTAGATTTTATTTCATAAATATTCTAGAAACTTTAATTTGATAATTTAACTAGTAAATTAACTAATAATTCAAGTATTTATGCTTATCTAAGAATACCAAGCTATCTATAGAAAGGGATTATATATATATATATATATATATATATATATATATATATATATATATATATATATATATATATATATATATATATATATACATCCAAATCCCTAAGTCAATATTTTAATTATAAATCATATCTTATCCAATAGCTCACATAATGATATATAATTCGTTTGAAATCATGAGTCATGGCACTTGATAATATCAAACCAATCTTAGCCTAGGAGAATCTATATAAAACTAACCCTTACCTAATAAAAGCCAAACTATCAGCCCTATATATATGCCTAAATGTACATATATCTCCTTAACAAATCATATTCTTATCTCTTCCTCTCTAAAATAATTACATCATATATTCATCTCTATCCTAGGGATATGTAACCTCTGTTAACCGACTACATCCTAATTTTCCTATATATTTGCTTATATGTGGGATCTCTCTATATTCAGCAAACGTATTCCCCACATAAACTTTACCTCTATCACTATGAGCCTACCCGACACCCTGTGCTCTCCTCGAGTGTGAGAGAACCAAGGAAGCCGCCTTGACCATATGCACGGCTCTGCCAGGACCTCCTCGCCGCCATCGAATGAGAACCTCGGTCGATGTCGATTGCTCATGTGCGGCCACACCATGAGCCGTTCTTCCTGCTGCATCCCTTGTCTCCTCCAATCGGAACCTCACCAAACCCGGTGACCCCACCATCTCCGCTGACGAGTTCCGCCGAGCAATACCATGTGCAAACATCATCCCCGTGAATGCTGCCATAGCGGCGAGTCCAGTCACAGTCCCTACTGCAACGTTGCTTCCGATAGAATTTAGCGTACACGCATAGCTGGAGATACCGCCTCGCACACCTTTCTTCCATTATTGACCCATCTGTACCGACTACCTTGTACCGCTCGGCCTCACCCAACGCACCTCCAGAACTCGACCAGGATGGCACCAGCAATCAGAGGGGAAACCACCTTCTCATAGTAAGGTCTCCTTCCTTCTCATTCTTTAGTAAATTAATCAGAGTAAACAGAATATTCATATCTTGGAAACTTAGCCATGGTTTACGTAGAGTATGAATAATATAAGTAATCACTGTTGTTTTATACAAAGTAAAGGTAAGTTGCACTTTATAAATTAGCCCCTCTCTTTTGACATATTACAAAATACAATAGGTATGAATAAAGATTTAATTGGGTACCCAGACTACAAAGATGAGTTTAGGGACTTGCATCTATAAAAAAAATATAATGCTAGTAAATAGTAGAATTAATGTATATATCTAATAAAGTTAATCAAGGTTTAGTCAATATCCTAAGGTATAATTTTAAGTATCGAATAAGTAAGGGTAACTTAATTTGGTTAATAATTTGTTTGGAATATACTAGGTTTGAACAAGGACCATGGTACCCGCAACCTCAGTGTAGATTGGGACAAATCTTCAGGCAAGATACCTTGCCAAATCTTGTACAATATTATGAATGCTTATTTTACTCATTTATGTTCATGCATATTTCTTTCTTGTTTATCATATATTTCTTATACATGCTTCATGATATTTATTAATGCTTTCATATATGATACTAGTCTTTTCTTTCTCGTCACGTATTTGATATATGCTCTACCTTGTGCGTATGACTTGCTTGGACATGACTTAACATAACTTGACTTGTCCTAAGTTGACTTGACCTGGTTCCTTAGTTTCCTAGGCGAGGATACCGTTATTAGGCGTTGGCTATTGTGATCAAATATTGACTTGTTAGTGCCTCGTCGAGCTGTGATAGAGATTATTTTACTTGACCTGTCAGTCATTAGTGCCTCACCGAGCTACGATAGAGACTAGTGATATGACTGTTAGTGCCTCACCGGACTGTGGTTACTATTATCCGATTTACTTATAGCCACGACTGATATTGTTGTTCTCATGGCATGACACCCTCTTAGATGTCATATTGTCATAGTTTTACCGTTTCTTGTAGTTATTTACTTCTCTCTCTTGCATGTTTATTTACTGTACATTTGACATATTTATATGTATCTTGTTACGTTCCACTGATGACCTGGTTTCTTTCCAAGTATTTGGCAGACGAGGATTACCAAGGATCAGGACCAAAGGAGGGTATAATTACATAGGATGACTCTGCTATCATTCGGCTTAATTTTATAATAGACTTAGTTTTATTATCTTGTCATTATCTTTACGTCTACTAGCAGTGGATTTGTCTCCACCAGACATCATTTTGATTCTTGATGAGATTAATCTATTTGTATTTACATTCATCATTATCCATTATTATATTTATTTCTCGTTTGACTTTTTCTGCTGACATAGCCTAGTTTTGATAGAATTATATTATTTTTTGAGTCTATTTAAACATATATACTAGTGGGCTGCAAACCATGAAACAAATTGTTCAGTCTTGATATTTATTTTGTATGTGGACTGAGATATAGTTGACTTGCCATGCTAGATATAATATTATAGTATAGACAGCTTATATGTATTTGAGTTTGGCTGGAGCCCATTTGATACGTAGCTGACCATTGCCACGTACTCCGGTCCTACATATTTTGGGACTGTGATGTGACATTAACATAAATTGAGTACCGTATTCACACAATAATATGGACGAAATACTATTTCTGTTGACCCAAACTGGTCATACTAAACCTGATTTTGATAATCGACTAAACAATTATATGGTATGACTCAATACAACACACAAACTGAAGATCCTTGCATTGTTGTTACATCACTGAAGTCAAGCTGCTACTTGGATAAAAGAAAATATTTTTAGTCTATAATTTTCCTTTTTATTGAGTCTAGGAAATGATGTACATTGAGTTGTACTTGACAACTAGAGGCTTAAATTATTTCCATCAACCACAGTCCAATTCAAACAGACCAAATCCTACTCCAAGTTCTTCATTACCAAAACCCAAAAAGCCCAAAACCCATAAAACAATATTCTAAATATGGGTAGATCGAACTCGGGCAGAACTCGGGCAACCTTAATTTGGTAAACCCTAAAAACTAGGTCTTCCTATAGACCAGGAGCTCAACATTCAAATTTATGAACGTTGGAGACCGAACTCGGCCTAAATTTGGTCACCCCCAGCATCCTATAAATAGAGCTCCAATTTTCCATTCTTATCATCTCATTCACTTTCACATCTCTCTCTATCTGAGCTATAATCTTTTGCATCTCCAAAGCAACAGCTTCTAAGTTTCTATGTGCCAAGTTCGAGTCGGTTAGAAGTTGTTTGAGTTATACAAAGCTTGAATTTTTTTAAGATTATCTTTCTTTCAAGTGAAGTCGGCTTGCTCTTCGTATCAAAGCACGAGTTGTAAGAAGTTACAAGTCTTCGGATCAAAGCTTGTGTTTCACTTGATAGTGGATTTAACACAAAGCAAGAGTTCTCAGGACTGGATTAGTCCTCCAAGAGGGAAACCAGTATAAAAATCTTGATGTCATCTGATTGCTCTTATTTCCTTACTTACTTGCAAGCTTAGTTCTTATATTCGTCATATTTATATTATTGCTTGCATAGTTAGTAGCTGTTTATTTACATAGTCATACTCATAATTTTTTAGTTGGTAATAATTGACACAGACTGTATTCAACCTTCCCACCCCTCTATAGTTGCCTTCAATTGGTATCAGAGCAGGTTCCTTTTTACATGCTTTAATTCCTAGAGTATTACACATGGCAACTGTGAAATCTATCTTCAATGGTGAAGGCCTATTTGATGGAACCAACTATACATACTGAAAAACACGTATGTCTTTCTATCTCAGATCACTAGACTTTGACCTTTGGTCAACAGTTGAGGATGGCTAAAAAAAGCCTGCCAGAATTATTGTAGATGGTAATCTCATAGATAAGCCTAAAGACAAATATACTGATCTGGGAAAAAAAAATCCAATCTTGATGCTAGAACTGTAAATGCTTTATTTTGTGCCTTACGCAGTACTGAGTTTAATAGAGTATCTACATGTACTACTTCACATGAGATCTAAAAACTTCTTGAGGTAACTCATGAAGAAACTTCACAAGTGAAGGAATCTAAGGTCAGTAGGCTTACTCAAGAATATGAGACTTTAAGAGTGAAGTCAAATGAGACAATTACACAAATGTTTATACGTTTCCTTGATATCACTAATCATCTCACTTCTCTTGGAAAGGTTTACAGAAATCATGAAAAGATTCGCAAGGTACTAAGGGGACTCACAAAGAACTAGAACTCAAAAGCAACAACGATCATAGAAGGAAACAACCACACAACAATATCAATTGAGACGCTCATGGGAAAACTGATGACACATGAGCTGGATCTCATAGACCATGAAGAATCAGCACCAAGGGAGAAGACTATAGCCCTCAAAGTGCACAACAAGATAATCTCCAATGATAAAATCGAAGATGATGATTCTGATGGTGAGGAACAAGCACTAATAGTTAGAAAGTTCAAAAAATTCCTAAGGTTTGAGAGATCAAACTGAAAGAAGAAGAGATATCAAGACGACAATGATGAAGATCCAGTATGATATGGCTCCAAGAAGACATGTCACATAAAGAAGGATTGTCCAGCTGTGAAGAAGGGAAATTGTTCTAAACGCCCAAGCAAAAGACCGTCCTCATGAAAATATACAAATACAAGCATATGTCATAAAAGTGAAGCCAGCGACTCTGAGGAAGAATAAGAATCTCGTAATGCTACAAACATTTTCCTTATGGCTTTTGATAAGGTATCCACTAACCCCCTATATGAAGACTTTACTTTTGATAAAATTTCTGATGCCTTTAGTGATCTTCTTGAAGATTATAGGAAAGCTCTAGATAAATACAAGCATTCTAAAAAGGAAATAAAAGTACACAAGCTTCAGATTGATAGGCTTTCCTCCTTATTAAATGAAATAAGATAGACTCCTACAAGTGACACGGAAGAAATTTTTGCACTTAAATTGAGTTTGCATGATGCCCTAGAAAGCATTGAAAGGAAAGAAAAAAGAGTATACAAACTCAATGAAGTGTATAAAATAGAAGAGAAGAAGCACAACATAGCTGCACAAAGAATATACTTACTTTCTGCTAAATATGATGATAAATGTGCTAACTCTAAAAATTTAGAGATTATACTGGGAAAGCAGGTAATCCAACATACGACTTAGTCTAACACTAGACACGTGACTTGTAACACCCCGTTCCGCTCAAGTGGACTGCCGTTCCAAACGGCAAAAGTGCAACTGTCCCGACCCGCTTTGCCTCAAACGAGAAGCAAAGGATATCCAGACTTGTCCCTACAGGAATCCGACTTCGGCTTTCAGAGGCTCGCTCAGACGTATCGCTCTACCGAGGCGAATTATCGCTAAGGTGGGTGGCTACGGTGAACTTGTCTTTGCTTAGCCAGCACACATAAAATCTAGAATATTCATGCTAGTCGCTAGGTGATTCACCCCCTGCATGCTAATAAAATATAATACACCTAGCTAAGGGAATAATCCCAACCTGTATTGCTTGCTAGAACATGGAAATGAAATACTGCTTATATTCAGACCCTCGCATGCTAAGTCCCTTAACGGTTTCACTTCTCGGCTTACCTTCGGGTCCGAGCAACGTGCCTGCTTATATTTCTTAGAAACGCATGCTTGTCTGCTTGAATGTTGCCTTATTTTCATCCAACTCAGGGAGACTACTAAGTAGTCGTTCCGTGCATGTTTGACCCTACAAGTATCCCGGACCGTTAGGTCACCAGGCAGCCCCGAACCAGGGGAATGCATCAAGGCAAGATATTTACTGTACAGAATCAAGATTCAAGTATCCCGTGTACTCGTGTACTCGTGTTCCCATGCACTCTTGTTCTCGTGTTCTCTTGTTCTAAGTGCACGCGTGTTCTCGTGTTCTCGTGTTCTCGTGTATCTCGTAATAATTGGAAGACCCCAATTATGCATGTCGCGGACAACTCGGAAACGAGGTATAGTTCCACGGACGGTCACCGGGGCACTGGGACCGATCCGATCCGGATGGAACTCACGTTATTGTACAGTCCATTGTGCTGGACGGGATGGCATGTAGCGCCCCTTGTTCTTTTGCTGCATATATTCTCTCCAGTGACTGAACCATATTGTATAGTCCATTGTGCTGGATAGGATGGCATATAGCACTCCTTGTACTTTCGTTGTATACCATTACCGCCAGTGACTATCGTCCTGAATGGCTATGCCAGCGACTCCTGTTCATATAGATAAGTCATCCTCGCTTAGCGGCTATCCGCGTGCGAGTCACTGCATTGCATCAAGAACAACTAAACACCTGAACGATCATGTTAAAATGACCCTCGTGTTCGCATATGCTATGCCCCTGAACGCTTAGATGTGCCGTGCTTGAATTTATAACATTTGTCTCAATGTTTGCCTTGGACAGGGAAGGAGATGGTAAGTTGGTAAGTCTTGCCGTATTTTCTCTCATATTGCATGGTGCACTGCCCGACACGTTAGGCTATTCAATATTTGTATGAAACTGATCCTAAGGCAACTATAAAGACAACTTAATAGTTCTGCACGGAACCTGTATTACGTGTTTAGATTTGTCGAGCGGGCGAGTAGCTTCCCCACCAGTGCATTCAATGTACTGATAATCCACCAGTTTGTATGCAGGGTGCGGGAGAACCTCGTTCGGTGCGGATGCCTCCTTCGTATGTGCTAAGGCCAGGAGTTACCTCTGAAGCCTTGCAACGGTGCGTCCGGAACTGAAGCACATATACAAGACATAATGTTGGAGAGTCGCCTGATCATCGCCTGTACAATCAATCCACAGTTGTAGCCACTTGGCACGCTTTTACTATTTCAGAGAGAGAGAGGCTTGAGCGACTTGTAATCTCGGCTATACGTCACCTGTAACACATGTTCATATCAATAAAAGAGTAGCTTTACTTCAAACTTGTGTTTCAATGCTTCCGCTATATTGTCGACTCAGTGAACCTGTTACCAAATCGCTATGCGTTTATAACTCCGCTGCACTCGGACAATCTGTGCGACTCTGTGGCTTAGAACTCTTGCCGCCAGCCAATGAACCATGGCCTTGCACGGGCGTGGATCACGCTCGTGCGGTATCACGTCCGGATGGGTTGAGCGATCGTTCTGCGGGAGCGCTGGCGAGGGTGATTCCCGCCTAGCGGGAACGGCCGAAATAGCCTACGGGAGATCGGGGCGTGACATGTTGGTATCAAAGCCTGGCTTCTACGCCTTTGGCCTCAATTCGATATCTCTATTTTGAAAGCTCGTTCGTGGGTTATGTGCACGCTCTCTCTCAATGCCTCGATGGGATGTTCCAACAATAAGTCTAAATACTTTCAAAATACGTTTTGAATGATATGATTGCTTGTCTGGTTGTATGCTGCGAGTGGCCTTTGTGCCAACCTGTGCGAACCCTTGAGAGTATCGCTAGTAGCTTGTCCGATTTTCACTAACTCTAAGTTTGGTTGAATACATCTATTCGAGGGACGCCTTAAACTAGTGCACCATCCAAGACTTAAGAAAAAGTGGAACTCGAGTGCTGAGACTTCGCTATCACTAAGCTGGTTGACGTATTCACGCTAAAGGGGCCCTTCGAAAGTGCGTACGATCCAGTCTAAGCGATATGCTGATTTCGAAGCTTGTGCAAGCGAATATCCAAATGAAACAAGTACAACGACTTGTCTAGGATTGCCTCAACCCTAGATCACTTTTTATGCTTAGTAAGTCTCGAGGATGAGACTTTTTCTGCGTTGGGTAGGATGTAACATCCCGTTCCGCTCAAGCGGACTGCCGTCCCAAACGACAAAAGTGTAATTGTCCCGACCCGCTTTGCCTCAAACGAGAAGCAAAGGTTATCCAGACTTGTCCCTACAGGAATTCGGCTTCAACTTTCAGAGGCTCGCTCAGACGTATCGCTCTACCGAGGCGAATCATCGCTAAGGTGGGTGGCTACGGTGAACTTGTCTTTGCTTAGCCAGCACACATAAAATCTGGAATATTCATGCTAGTCGCTAGGTGATTCACCCCCTGCATGCTAATAAAATCTAATGCACCTAGCTAAAGGAATAATCCTAACCTGTATTGCTTGCTAGAACATGGAAATGAAATACTGCTTATATTCAGACCCTCGCATGCTAAGTCCCTTAACGGTTTTACTTCTCGGCTTACCTTCGGGTCCGAGCAACGTGCCTGCTTATGTTCCTTAGAAACGCATGCTTGTCTGCTTGAATGTTGCCTTGTTTTCATCCAACTCCGGGAGACTACTAAGTAGTCATTCCGTGCATGTTTGACCCTGCAAGTATCCCGGACCGTTAGGTCACCAGGCAGCCCCGAACCAGGGGAATGCATCAAGGCAAGATATTCACTGTACAGAATCAAGATTCAAGTATCCTGTGTACTCGTGTTCCCGTGCACTCTTATTCTCGTGTTCTCTTGTTCTAAGTGCACGCGTGTTCTCGTGTTCTCGTATTCTCATATATCTCGTGATAATTGGAAGACCCCAATTATGCATGTCACGGACAACTCAAAAACGAGGTATAGTTCCACGGACGGTCACCGGGGCACTGGGACCGATCCGATCCGGATGGAACTCACGTTATTGTACAGTCCATTGTGCTGGACGGGATGGCATGTAGCGCTCCTTGTTCTTTTGCTGCATATATTCTCTCTAGTGACTGAACCGTATTGTATAGTCCATTGTGCTGGATGGGATGGCATATAGCGCTCCTTGTACTTTCGCTGCATACCATTTCCGCCAGTGACTATCATCCTGAATGGCTATGCCAGCGACTCCTGTTCATATAGATAAGTCATCCTCGCTTAACGACTATCCGTGTGCGAGTCACTGCATTGCATCAAGAACAACTAAACACCTGAACGATCATGTTAAAATGACCCTCGTGTTCGTATATGCTATGCCCCTGAACGCTTATACGTGTCGTGCTTGAATTTATAATGTTTGCCTCAATGTTTGCCTTGGACAGGGAAGGAGATGGTAAGTTTGTAAGTCTCGCCGTGTTTCCTCTCATGTTGCACGGCGCACTGCCTGACACGTTAGGCTATTCAATATTTGCATAAAACTGATCCTAAGGCAACTAGAAAGATAACTTAATAGTTGTGCACGGAACCTGTATTACGTGTTTGGATTTGTCGAGCGGGCGAGTAGCTTCCCCACCAGTGCATTCAATGTACTGATAATCCACCAGTTTGTATGTAGGGTGCGGGAGAACCTCGTTCGATGCGGATGCCTTCTTCGTACATGCTAAGGCCAGGAGTTCCCTCTGAAGCCTTGCAACGGTGCGTCCGGAACTGAAGCACATAAACAAGACATAATGTTGGAGCGTCGCCTGATCATCGCCTGTATAATCAATCCACAGTTGTAGTCACTTGGCACGCTTTTACTGTTTCAGAGAGAGAGGCTTGAGCGACTTGTAATCTCGGCTATACGCCGCCTGTAACACATGTTCATATCAATAAAAGAGTTGCTTTACTTCAAACTTGTGTTTCGATGCTTCCGCTATATTGTCGACTCAGTGAACCTATTACCAAATCGCTATGCGTTTATAACTCTGCTGCACTCGGACAATCTGTGCGACTCTGTGGCTTAGAACTCTTGCCGCCAGCCAATGAACCATGGCCTTGCATGGACGTGGATCACGCTCGTGCGGCGTCACGCCCGGATGGGTCAAGCGATCGTACCGCGGGAGCGCTGGCGAGGGTAATTCCCGCCTAGCGGGAACGGCCGAAATAGCCTGCGGGAGATCGGGGCGTGACATGTTGGTATCAGAGCCTGGCTTCTACGGCTTTGGCCTCAATTCGATATCTCTATTTCGAAAGCTCGTTCGTGGGTTATGTGCACGCTCTCTCTCAATGCCTCGATGGGATGTTCCAACAATAAGTCTAAATACTTTCAAAATACGTTTTGAATGATATGATTGCTTGTCTGGTTGTATGCTGCGAATGGCCTTTGTGCCAACCTGTGCGAACCCTTGAGAGTATCGCTAGTAGCTTGTTCGATTTTTACTAACTCTAAGTTTGGTTAAATGCATCTATTCGAGGGGCACCTTGAACTAGTGCACCATCCAAGACTTAAGAAAAAGTGGAACTCGAGTGCTGAGACTTCGCTATCACTAAGCTGGTTGACGTGTTCACGCTAGAGGGGCCCTTCGAAAGTGCGCACGATCCAGTCTAAGCGATATGCTAATTTCGAAGCTTGTGCAAGCGAATATCCAAATGAAACAAGTACAACGACTTGTCTAGGATTGCCTCAACCCTAGATCATTGTTTATCCTTAGTAAGTCTCGAGGACGAGACTTTTTTTGAGTTGGGTAGGATGTAACACCCCGTTCCGCTCAAGCGGACTGCCGTCCCAAACGGCAAAAGAGCAACTGTCCCGACCCGTTTTGCCTCAAACGAGAAGCAAAGGATATCCAGACTTGTCCCTACAGGAATTCGGCTTCGGCTTTCAGAGGCTCGCTCAGACGTATCGCTCTACCGAGGCGAATCATCGCTAAGGTGGGTGGCTACGGTGAACTTGTCTTTGCTTAGCCAGCACACATAAAATCTGGAATATTCATGCTAGTCGCTAGGTGATTCACCCCCTGCATGCTAATAAAATCTAACGCACCTAGCTAAGGGAATAATCCCAACTTGTATTGCTTGCTAGAACATGGAAATGAAATACTGCTTATATTCAGACCCTCGCATGCTAAGTCCCTTAACGGTTTCACTTCTCGGCTTACCTTCGGGTCCGAGCAACGTGCCTGCTTATGTTCCTTAGAAACGCATGCTTGTCTGCTTGAATGTTGCCTTGTTTTCATCCAACTCCGGGAGACTACAAAGTAGTCATTCCGTGCATGTTTGACCCTGCAAGTATCCCGGACCGTTAGGTCACCAGGCAGCCCCGAACCAGGGGAATGCATCAAGGCAAGATATTCACTGTACAGAATCAAGATTCAAGTATCCCGTGTACTCGTATACTCGTGTTCTCGTGCACTCTTGTTCTCGTGTTCTCTTGTTCTAAGTGCACGCTTATTCTCGTGTTCTCGTGTATCTCGTGATAATTGAAAGACCCAAATTATGCCTATCGCGGACAACTCGAAAATGAGGTATAGTTCCACGGACGGTCACCAGGGCACTGGGACCGATCCGATCCGGATAGAACTCACGTTATTGTACAGTCCATTGTGCTGGACGGGATGGCATGTAGCGCCCCTTGTTCTTTTGCTGCATATATTCTCTCCAGTGACTGAACCGTATTGTATAGTCTATTGTGCTGGATGGGATGGCATGTAGAGCTACTTGTACTTTCGCTGCATACCATTACCGCCAGTGACTATCGTCCTGAATGGCTATGCCAGTGACTCCTGTTCATATAGATAAGTCATCCTCGCTTAGCGGCTATCCGCGTGCGAGTCACTGCATTACATCAAGAACAACTAAACACCTGAACGATCATGTTAAAACGACCCTCGTGTTCGCATATGCTATGCCCCTGAACGCTTATACGTGTCGTGCTTGAATTTATAATGTTTTCCTCAATGTTTGCCTTGGACAGGGAAGGAGATGGTAAGTTGGTAAGTCTCGCCGTGTTTTCTCTCATGTTGCACGGCGCACTGCCCGACACGTTAGGCTATTCAATATTTGCATGAAACTGATCCTAAGGCAACTAGAAAGACAACTTAATAGTTGTGCACAGAACCTGTATTATGTGTTTGGATTTGTCGAGCGGGCGAGTAGCTTCCCCACCAGTGCATTCAATGTACTGATAATCCACCAGTTTGTATGCAGGGTACGGGAGAACCTCGTTCGGTGCGGATGCCTTCTTCGTACGTGCTAAGGCCAGGAGTTCCCTCTGAAGCCTTGCAACGGTGCGTCCGAAACTGAAGCACATATACAAGACATAATGTTGGAGCGTCGCCTGATCATCGCCTGTACAATCAATCCACAGTTGTAGCCACTTGGCACGCTTTTACTGTTTCAGAGAGAGAGGCTTGAACGACTTGTAATCTCGGCTATACGCCGCCTGTAACACATGTTCATATCAATAAAAGAGTTGCTTTACTTCAAACTTATGTTTCTATGCTTCCGCTATATTGTTGACTTAGTAAACCTGTTACCAAATCGCTATGCGTTTATAACTCTGCTGCACTCGGACAATCTGTGCGACTCTGTGGCTTAGAACTCTTGCCACCAGCCAATGAACCATGGCCTTGCATGGGCGTGGATCACGCTCGTGCGGCATCACGCCCGGATGGGTCAAGCGATCGTTCCGCGGGAGCGCTGGCGTGGGTGATTCCCGCCTAGCGGGAACGGCCGAAATAGCCTGCGGGAGATCGGGGCGTGACATGTTGGTATCAGAGCCTGGCTTCTACGCCTTTGGCCTCAATTCGATATCTCTGTTTCGAAAGCTCGTTCGTGGGTTATGTGCACGCTCTCTCTTAATGCCTCGATGGGATGTTCCAACAATAAGTCTAAATACTTTCAAAATACGTTTTGAATGATATGATTGCTTGTCTGGTTGTATGCTGCGAGTGGCCTTTGTGCCAACCTGTGCGAACCCTTGAGAGTATCGCTAGTAGCTTGTTCGATTTTCACTAACTCTAAGTTTGGTTGAATGCATCTATTCGAGGGACACCTTGAACTAGTGCACCATCCAAGACTTAAGAAAAAGTGGAACTCGAGTGCTGAGACTTCGCTATCACTAAACTGGTTGACGTGTTCACGCTAAAGGGGCCCTTCGAAAGTGCGTACGATCCAGTCTAAGCGATATGCTGATTTCGAAGCTTGTGTAAGCGAATATCCAAATGAAACAAGTACAACGACTGGTCTAGGATTGCCTTAACCCTAGATCACTATTTATCCTTAGTAAGTCTCGAGGACGAGACTTTTTCTGAGTTGGGTAGGATGTAATACCCCGTTCCGCTCAAGCGGACTGCCGTCCCAAACGGCAAAAGTGCAACTGTCCCGACCCGCTTTGCCTCAAACGAGAAGCAAAGGATATCCAGACTTGTCCCTACAGGAATCCGGCTTCGGCTTTCAGAGGCTCGCTCAGACGTATCACTCTACCGAGGCAAATCATCGCTAAGGTGGGTGGCTACGGTGAACTTGTCTTTACTTAGCCAGCACACATAAAATCTGGAATATTCATGCTAGTCGCTAGGTGATTCACCCCCTGCATGCTAATAAAATCTAACGCACCTAGCTAAGGGAATAATCCCAACCTGTATTGCTTGCTAGAACATGGAAATGAAATATTGCTTATATTCAGACCCTCGCATGCTAAGTCCCTTAACGGTTTTACTTCTCGGCTTACCTTCGGGTCCGAGCAACGTGCCTGCTTATGTTCCTTATAAACGCATGCTTGTCTGCTTGAATGTTGCCTTGTTTTCATCCAACTCCGGGAGACTACTAAGTAGTCGTTCCGTGCATGTTTGACCCTGCAAGTATCCCGGACCGTTAGGTCACCAGGCAGCCCCGAACCAGGGAATGCATCAAGGCTAGATATTCGATATACAGAATCAAGGTTCAAGTATCCCGTGTACTCGTGTACTCATGTTCCCGTGCACTCTTGTTCTCATGTTCTCTTGTTCTAAGTGCACGCGTGTTCTCGTGTTCTCGTGTATCTCGTGATAATTGGAAGACCCCAATTATGCATGTCGCGGACAACTCAGAAACGAGGTATAGTTCCACGAATGGTCACCGGGGCACTGGGACCGATCCGATCCGGATGGAACTCACGTTATTGTACAGTCCATTGTGCTAGACGGGATGGCATGTAGCGCCCCTTGTTCTTTTGCTACATATATTCTCTCCAGTGACTGAACCGTATTGTATAGTCCATTGTGCTGGATGGGATGGCATGTAGCGCTCCTTGTACTTTCGCTGCATACCATTACCGCCAGTGACTATCATCCTGAATGGCTATGCCAGCGACTCCTGTTCATATAGATAAGTCATCCTCGCTTAGCGGCTATCCGCATGCGAGTCACTGCATTGCATCAAGAACAACTAAACACATGAATGATCATGTTAAAACAACACTCGTGTTCGCATATGCTATGCCCCTGAACGCTTATACGTGTCGTGCTTGAATTTATAATGTTTGCCTCAATGTTTGCCTTGGACAGGGAAGGAGATGGTAAGTTGGTAAGTCTCGCCGTGTTTCCTCGCATGTTGCACGGCGCACTGCCCGACACGTTAGGCTATTCAATATTTGCATAAAACTGATCCTAAGACAACTAGAAAGACAACTTAATAGTTGTGCACGGAACCTGTATTACGTGTTTGGATTTGTCGAGCAGGCGAGTAGCTTCTCCACCAGTGCATTCAATGTACTGATAATCCACCAGTTTGTATACAGGGTACGGGAGAACCTCGTTCGGTGCGGATGTCTCCTTCGTACGTGCTAAGGCCAGGAGTTCCCTCTGAAGCCTTACAACGGTGCGTCCGAAACTGAAGCACATATACAAGACATAATGTTAGAGCGTCGCCTGATCATCGCCTGTATAATCAATCCACAGTTGTAGCCACTTGGCACGCTTTTACTGTTTCAGAGAGAGAGAGGCTTGAGCGACTTGTAATCTCGGCTATACGCCGCCTGTAACACATGTTCATATCAATAAAAGAGTTGCTTTACTTCAAACTTGTGTTTCAATGCTTCCGCTATATTTTTGACTCAGTGAACTTGTTACCAAATCACTAAGCGTTTATAACTCCGCTGCACTCGGACAATCTGTGCGACTCTGTGGCTTAGAACTCTTGCCGCCAGCCAATGAACCATGGCCTTGTACGGGCGTAGATCACGCTCGTGCGGCATCACGTCCGGATGGGTTAAGCGATCGTTCTGCGGGAGCGCTGGCGAGGGTGATTCCCGCCTAGCGGGAACGGCCGAAATAGCCTGCGGGAGATCGGGGCGTGACATGTTGGTATCAAAGCCTGGCTTCTACGCCTTTGGTCTCAATTCGATATCTCTGTTTTGAAAGCTCGTTCGTGGGTTATGTGCACGCTCTCTCTCAATGCCTCGATGGGATGTTCCAACAATAAGTCTAAATACTTTTAAAATATGTTTTGAATGATATGATTGCTTGTCTGGTTGTATGCTGCGAGTGGCCTTTGTGCCAACCTGTGCGAACCCTTGAGAGTATCGCTAGTAGGTTGTTCGATTTTCACTAACTCTAAGATTGGTTGAATGTATCTATTCGAGGGACGCCTTAAACTAGTGCACCATCCAAGACTTAAGAAAAAGTGGAACTCGAGTGCTGAGACTTCTCTATCATTAAGCTGGTTGACGTGTTCACGCTAGAGGGGCCCTTCGAAAGTGCGTACGATCCAGTCTAAGCGATATGCTGATTTCAAAGCTTGTGCAAGCAAATATCCAAATGAAACAAGTACAACGACTGGTCTAGGATTGCCTTAACCCTAGATTACTGTTTATCCTTAGTAAGTCTCGAGGACGAGACTTTTTCTGAGTTGGGTAGGATGTAACACCCCGTTCCGCTCAAGCAGACTGCCGTCCCAAACGGCAAAAGTGCAACTATCCCGACCCGCTTTGCCTCAAACGAGAAGCAAAGGATATCCAGACTTGTCCCTACAAGAATCCAGCTTCGGCTTTCAGAGGCTCGCTCAGACGTATCGCTCTACCGAGGCGAATCATCGCTAAGGTGGGTGGCTACGGTGAACTTGTCTTTGCTTAGCCAGCACACATAAAATCTGGAATATTCATGCTAGTCGCTAGGTGATTCACCCCCTGCATGCTAATAAAATCTAACGTACCTAGCTAAGGGAATAATCCCAACCTGTATTGCTTGCTAGAACATGGAAATAAAATACTGCTTATATTCAGATCCTCGCATGCTAAGTCCCTTAACGGTTTCACTTCTCGGCTTACCTTCGGGTCCGAGCAACGTGCCTGCTTATGTTCCTTAGAAACGCATGCTTGTCTGCTTGAATGTTGCCTTGTTTTTATCCAACTCCGGGAGACTACTAAGTAGTCATTCCGTGCATGTTTGACCCTGCAAGTATCCCGGACCGTTAGGTCACCAGGCAGCCCCGAACCAGGAGAATGCATCAAGGCAAGATATTCACTGTACAGAATAAAGATTCAAGTATCCCGTATACTCGTGTACTCGTGTTTTCGTGCACTCTTGTTCTCATGTTCTCTTGTTTTAAGTGTACGCGTGTTCTCGTATTCTTATGTATCTCATGATAATTGGAAGACCCCAATTATGCATGTCACGGACAACTCGAAAACGAGGTATAGTTCCACGGATGGTCACCGGGGTACTGGAACTGATCTGATCCGGATGGAACTCACATTATTGTACAGTCCATTATGCTGGACGGGATGGCATGTAGCGCCCCTTGTTCTTTTGCTACATATATTCTCTCCAGTGACTGAACCGTATTGTATAGTCCATTGTGCTGGATGGGATGGCATGTAGCGCTCATTGTACTTTCGCTGCATACCATTACCGCCAGTGACTATCATCCTGAATAGCTATGCCAGCGACTCATGTTCATATAGATAAGTCATCCTCGCTTAGCGTCTATCCGCGTGCGAGTCACTGCATTGCATCAAGAACAACTAAATACCTGAACGATCATGTTAAAATGACCCTCGTGTTCGTATATGCTATGCCCCTGAACGCTTATACGTGTCGTGCTTGAATTTATAATGTTTGCCTCAATATTTGCCTTGGACAAGGAAGGAGATGGTAAGTTGGTAAGTCTCGCCGTGTTTTCTCTCATGTTGCACGGCGCACTACCCGACACGTTAGGCTATTCAATATTTGTTGAAACTGATCCTAAGGCAACTAGAAAGACAACTTAATAGTTGTGCACGGAACCTGTATTACGTGTTTGGATTTGTCGAGCGGACGAGTAGCTTCCCCACCAGTGCATTCAATGTACTGATAATCCACCAGTTTGTATGCAGGGTGCGGGAGAACCTCGTTCGGTGCGGATGCCTCCTTCGTACGTGCTAAGGCCAGGAGTTCCCTCTGAAGCCTTGCAACGGTGCGTCCGGAACTGAAGCACATATACAAGATATAATGTTGGAGCATCACCTGATTATCGCCTGTACAATCAATCCACAGTTGTAGCCACTTGGCACGCTTTTACTGTTTCAGAGAGAGAGGCTTGAGCGACTTGTAATCTCGGCTATACGCCGCCTGTAACACATGTTCATATCAATAAAAGAGTTGCTTTACTTCAAACTTGTGTTTTAATGCTTTTTCTATATTGTCGACTCAGTGAACCTGTTACCAAATTGCTATGCGTTTATAACTCCGCTGCACTCGGACAATCTGTGCGACTCTGTGGCTTAGAACTTTTGCCGCCAGCCAATGAACCATGGCCTTGCACGGGCGTGGATCACGCTCGTGCGGCATCACGCCCGGATGGGTCAAGCAATCATTCCACGGGAGCGCTGGCGAGGGTGATTCCCGCCTAGCGGGAATGGCCGAAATAGCCTGCGGGAGATCGGGGCGTGACATGACTCACCATAAAGTCACACATGACAAAACACTACCAAAGAAATCAAGCAAAACTAATACTACTCACAATCACGCTTTCTTTTACACATATCCACAAAAGACTCAACATACTTCACATACTCATGTTTACACTGCTGCACAAAGCACAAACACCTCTGTAACTTGTCACTATTGTGGTCAACAAGGACATATCTCACAACAGTGCAGAGTTCGAAGATTGGTAGACATGAATATATTTGTATGGGTGCCTAAGACTAACACTTCCGGACCCTCAAAGAAATGGGTACCAAAGGTTACATCTACTCGTGTTATAGGTGGGCCAACCCTCGTATGCTAGAAGAAAGTGGATCTTCGATAGTGGTTGCTCATGACACATGACTGGTAATGCATCTCTATTCGCAACGCTATCAATGAAGAAAGAAGGATGCGTCTCCTTCGGAAATAATTTCAGAGGGTATATAATAGGTAATGGTAATGTTGGTATTCCACCATATACAGTTATTAAGGATGTTTGTCTTATCACAGAATTAAAACATAATCTGCTCAGCATTAGCCATCTTGCTGATAATGGTTATGGTATTAATTTTATGGAAAATAAATGTTCTATATATAAAAGATCATTTGGAAATATCATTTATAAAGGAATAAGGGAAGATAATATCTATATTTTCTATTTGTCAAAAAATACTAACAATGCAGGCAGATTTGTATTAGCTAACAATGATAAAAGTAGGCTATGGCATTTGTGTCTAGGACATGCCAAAATGGACATAATTGCAAGATTTTCTACAAAAATATTGGTTAGAGACTTGCCGGATCTAACATTTAAAAAGGATATGGTATGTGTTGAATATGAAAAGAACAAAGCAACCAAATTCTCTTTTAAATCAATCAACTTTGTAAGTACCTCTAGACCTCTTCAATTATTGTATATGGATTTATTTTGGCCTAGTTGAATCGCCAATCTTGGTGGTAAGTTATATGCATTTATGATAGTCGATGATTTTTCCATATACACTTGGGTTTACTTTCATGCAAATAAAAATGAGGCATTTTTTGAATTTGTTACTTTTTGCAAAAATGTTTAAAACGAAAAAGGCTTCGTGATTACTCGTATCCGAATTGATCATGGCAGCTAATTCAAAAATGCTGATTTTAAAAGTTTTTGTGATTCCAATAATTTTTTTCACAAATTTTCTTGTCCTAGAACTCCCCAACAAAATGGTGTCATGGAGCGGAAGAATAGAACTCTAAACGATATGGCTAGAGTCATGCTAAATCAATTTAGTCTTACGAAATATTTTTGGGCTGAAGCTGTAAATACATCTTGTTATGTTTTGAATAAGGTTTTAATTAGACATATATCGAAGAAGACTCTCTATGAGTTATGGTTTGGTAGATTGTCTTATGTTGCTTACTTTAAAGTTTTTGGCTGTTGGTGTTTTATTTTGGATACTAAAGATAACTTAGTTAAATTTGATTCAAAAGCATATGAAGGAATTTTTCTAGGTTATGCTGTTAAAAGTAAAGGTTACAGAATTTTTAACTAGAGATCTTCGATTGTTGAGGAATCTATTGACGTTACATTTTATGAGCTTAACAGTCAATTACCAACTGACAGTAATGATAAAGATGTCGACATAACGTCTAACAAGGCACCTGAAGATACTGCAACCGGTAAAAGTTATCTGGAAAGTCTGCCAAAGAAAATGAGGTTCGTGGTTGATCATCTAGAAAATTTGGTAATAGGTGATGTATCTAAGAGAGTAAGTACTCATTCTTCTACTAGAGATTTACTTACAAATGTTGCTTTTATTTCACAAGTAGAACCTAAAAATATAGAAGAAGCCTTTAATGATGAATTTTGGATTTCGGTAATACAAGAGGAATTGAACCAATTCGAGAGAAACCAAGTTTGGGAATTAGTTCCTAGACCTAATGGCTCCTCTATAATTGGCACCAAATGGGCCTTCCAAAATAAACTTAACGAGGATGGACAAGTCACACGTAACAAAGCACATCTCATAGCTCAAGGCTATAATCGGGAAGAGGGCATTGACTATAATGAGACATATGCTCATGTTGCCAGACTTAAGTCCATTCACATGATTTGTGCTTTTGCAAATTTTCACAATTTTAAATCATTTCAAATGGATGTTAAAAGTGCTTTTCTAAACGGTTTTATAAAAGAAAATTTTTTTGTGCCACAATCCCCTGGCTTTGAAGATTTAAATTTTTAAATCACATTTTCAAGTTCTGTAAGACTCTGTATGGACTTAAATAAGACCCACATGCTTGGTATGATCGCCTCAGTTCATTCCTACTTGAAAATAGTTTTTCAAAAGAAAAAATTGACACGACACTGTTTATAAAAATAAAATATGACAAAATTTTATTACTGCAAATATATGTTGACGATATCATATTTGGGTCGACTAATGAATTACTTTGCAAAGTGTTTGCTAAGTGTATGCAGAATGAATTCGAAATGAGCATGATGTGAGAAGTCAACTTCTTCCTCGGATTGCAAATTAAGCAGATTTTACAGGGAACCTTCATCAATCAAGCTAAGTACACAAAGGAACTACTGAAGAAATTTGACCTCGACAATGTAAAACCTATCGGCACTCTATTGGCTACATCAATAAAGCTTGACCTGGATGAAAGTGGCAAACCGGTTGACCAAAGTAAGTATCAAGGTATGATTGATAGTTTATTATATTTAACTGCCAGTCACCCCAATATCATATTTAGTGTTTGTCTTTGTGCTAGATATCAAGGAATCATATTTGTGCGCAGTTAAGCGTATCTTTCAATACCTTAAAAGCACTTCTTCGGTAGGTTTATGGTATTCCAAAACCATATCTTTTGACCTAATCGATTACTCAGATGCTGATTTTGCTAGATGCAAAGTTGATAAAAAAGTACTAGTGGCATGTGTCACTTGTTAGGAAAGACTTTAGTCTCTTGGTTTAGTAAGAAACAAAACTCTGGCGCATTATCAACTATTAAAGCTGAGTATATTGTAGCAGAACGTTATTGTGCACATATTTTGTAGATGAAACAAACCTCAGATGATTATAATCTAAGTTACAAAAATATTCCAATTTACTGTGATAACACCAACACCATTGATTTGACTAAGAACCCAATATGTCACTCACGCACTAAACACATAGAAATACGTCATCATTTCTTACGTGATCATCAACAACACGAAGATATTTGTTTAGAATTCGTTGACACTGAACATCAACTTGTAAACATATTTACTAAACCACTAGCCGAGGACCACTTCAACTTTATTCGTCGAGAATTAGGGATTTTGGATGTCAATGTCGGTTGATGATAAAAGATGCCTCAATTTTTGTTTTTAATGAACATTTTAAGTTAAAATTATTTTGGGTACAAGCCGAAAGGGCCCTTCTATCACAGAGGTGTAAACATCCTTAAGTAAAATGGTATTTAAGCGTCTTCGTACAATCGCTAGCTGGGATTCGGCCCCTACAGCTAACCCAATTTTATAAATTAATGATTAATTCGTTACAGAAGTTTGGGCAACTTTATTTTATCAATAATCATTGTGTCGTAGAAATCTTTACTTCTTATACTTTCTTTTGGCCTTGTACTATCTCCTTTAGTAGTATTCTCTTTCATTTCTTCTAATTGTATCTTGGAACCCTAGGAGACCGAACTTGGTCTGGTACTGAACTCGGGCCAAACTCGGTCCCTAAGTTTCTAGAACCGAGAGGCATCCTCAGCCATTCAATTTTTTACATGTGGTAACCTACTTTTTAACCATAACAGCCGACTTTTTACTACTCTTTCACCCAAAAATTAGCCCCCTTCATCTTCCTCCTCCTTTCCAAAATCTAGAACTCCAAACCCTAGCTTCCCAAATCATCTTTATAGAGGATTTTGGTGCTCCAAATTCAGATTTTGTCTCTATTTTTGTGGATCTCTTTCATAATATCCATCAATTTTGAGGAACACTTCTTTCCTTCTCCTCTTTTCCCTATGGATCCTAAGCTAGTTTCAAGGAAGAAGAGAAGAGTTGATGAAGCCTTCTCCTCAAATCCTCCAACTGAGGAGATTCCTAACTCTTTATTTAGTCAATCTCAAACCATTGAGGGTGATTTTGATGGAAATCTTTTCATCTCCTTGGATATTTCCAAAGCATGGTTTGAGAACTTTTGTGCTAGAAATATTTGCATTGGCAACCCCATCAAATTTACTGTGTTTGATGAATTCTTGCCTAACTTTAGGAATCTATGTTTAGATGACCTTGTTTCCATCCAAAATCGTGTTTACCTTAATACGATTAGGATATTTTACTGAAATCTCACACACGATTCCAAAAAGATATATTCACGTATTTGTATTCTTCATATTGAGTTCGATGACAAAGACTTGACAGAGATTCTACAACTCCCTTCTCATAGAGACGCCCTACTCGATGCACGTGAATTCAAATATGTCGATGATGTAACACTTGATGTTTTCAAGGATTTTATGTGTAATCCTTATCCTTGTCCACCTGGTAAATTCCATACAAGACACTTGAATCAACGCTTCTATGAGTTGCACCGTCTTATTTTCTCTACTATCCTACTTAAGATAGGCTCATCTGATGAGATCATTTACTTGAAAATTAATGCTCTTTATCATTTGTATTACACTATTCCGTTCAATTTTCCACGTACGATGATGAACAACATGATTCGTGCAAGAAAGAAAGAAAGAAATCTATTATATCCTATGTATTTGTCCTTGCTTTTCAATGCCTTCAACATTCTACTAGATGACTACCACTTCATCGATGCCCCTCCTTTCTTATCCAAAGCCAGTAGGACTGCTCCTCCACCTCCTCCTCTTGTTTCAGCAGATGTACCTGACTCTGAGGATGATCCCCATCCTCCAGTTGATCCATCGGCTACTCTGGACTCCATCTAGGCCATGCTTCGAGATCGTTTCCATATAGATCACGATCGTCAGCGTATGGAGGATACTTATTTCTGGGAGATAGACTACTGCACCACCCTGTATGTCGATGTTATTGGGAACACCTTGTCTAACATTCAGTGGAGTTTGGGACTTGCTCCATCTGGTCCTATACCTTTTGTTCATCATCCTGATCGAGCTGGATATCATGTTGATGACATTACTATTCAGCGCTACTTTGATCCAGCAGCTGCCTACTATGATCCTACTCGATCAACAGATGACCCCTCTTCTGGAGATGATCTTTCGTTTTAGATGTTGTTGCTAGCTCGAATTAGTGTTTAGTTTAACTTGTCTTTGGGTTGATGTATCTAACTTGGATATTTCAGTTATGCACTTTTATGTTTCAGTTATGAACTCTTTAATTATCGCACTTTTATTCTATAGTTATGTACTTGAAATATTGGTTTGGCACTCTCTATGTTAATGCATTCGTCTACTTTGGGGTTCTACTATTATTTATTACAGTGCAATAATATTTATATTTTATTACTTGTGATACTGTTTATCTTTACCCTTGTTTACCTTTTTATTTCTTTGCTACTACACTACGCTGTTATGGGGGAGCTATTCCATTTTGAGCAAATGACAAAGGGGGAGACAATACCAGTATCGATACCGCACAATATTTGCAGGGGAGTTTCCATTCAAATGTTCAATTATGCTAAGGTATGTATATTGGTGTATCGAACATAGTTTGTCAATTATCAAAATGAGGGAGATTGTTGAACCAAACTGGTCATACTAAACCTGATTTTGATAATCGACTAAACAATGATCTGGTATGACTCAATACGGCACACAAACTGAAGATCACTGCATTGTTGTTACATCACTGAAGTCAAGCTGCTACTTGGATAAAAGACAATATTTTTGAGTCTATAATTTTCCTTTTTATTGAGTCTAGGAAATGATGTACATTGAGTCGTACATGTCAACTAGAGGCTTAAATTATTTCCATCAACCACAGTACAATTCAAACAGATCAAATCCTACTCCAAGTTTATCTTTACCAAACCTAAATAGCCCGAAACCTACAAAACAACATTCTAGATATGGGTAGATCAAACTCGGGCAGAACTCGGTCTGAGACCGAGCTCGAGCCGAACTCGGTCTGAGACCGAGCAGCCCTAATTTGGTAAACCCTAAAAACTAGGTCTTCCTATAGACCATGAGCTCAATATTCAAATTTATGAATATTGGGACTGAACTCGGCCAAAATTCGGTCACCCCCAGCATCCTATAAATAGTGCTCCATTTCCTCCATTCTCATCATCTCATTCACTTTCACATCTATCTCTATCTGATCTATAATCTTCTCCATCTCCAAAGCAACAACTTCTAAGTTTCTAAGTTGTCACGACCCGCACCAGGATATTCGGGCATGAGTACGTAATTACGCCTAGCCTACGTCGCAGAATCGACGGTAGAATGCTGTCTGGGTCATTTCTAACTATCTAACATCGCAACTATATAATATGGTACCTGTCAATCATCTTAACTCCAAACGGAGGAGCAATATGGTATCTCACAAGTATATCTAATCTCAATCACAAAACAAACTAAGGAAGAAATAATGCACGAATATAATAACGAAGGAAAGAATAAAGATACAATCCATAATCTGAAATAATATACAAGATATAAATCCACTAAAAGAATAGTCTAACACAATCCAATTCAAAGTAACTAGACCTCCTCGGGCTCTGCTACTAAGCCTCCCTGGTCAATAAGAGTGTCCTCTAAAGATACGCCATCCTGTGGCCCATAGAATGTGGTACACTGCTCTAGAAGCCAGTCATCTAGAAAAATATATCCAGTCAGGATTGGAGCGAAGTACATACCTCTGAAAGCAGTTTCAATAGCATAATCGAGCATATAAACAGATATAGAAATGAAATACAAGATCACTAAACATATGAATGATGAATAAGATATACAGGTAATGTACGAGAATATAGATCAACAATATGAATATCAACAATATGATGAAGTAACTTCAATCTAACTAATATGCCTTATAATACGAGTTTATTATGTTATCGGGTTGGATGAACATGATCAGGTAAGACGGATTATAAGTGAGGTATGTAACCAGAATGTACACGATTTATAACAATGGATTTGATCACATAATCAACTCCTACTCTCCCACCCCCAACTAATACCGATGGATCCAATCACGACACGCTGCGAACATAAAAATATAACCACTGTCATGAGCAGTGGGTGTACACGAATATCATAACCACCGAACACGAGCAGTGGGTGTACACGAATAAGCACACTGAATACGAGCAGTGTGTGAACATGAAGTTACATCAATACCCAGTATATACGATGAGATACAATGTACACGAGTACCCGCTGAACACGATAGGGGATAACATCTTATAACAGGATCCATATAGCACCAGTCCGTGAAATCACTGTATCAGGATCAATGTATACAATTCTAGAACATGCATATATACAATATTATAAATTGAAAATAATCAGAGAAATGTACTGGCCAAACGTCTTGAGCAAGGTGTCTCATGATGCCCAAGCCGGTGTCTCACAACCTATATATAGTATGTTGCATCAATACATGGTTATAAAATAGAAATAAGATAAGTTTATGCAATTCTAGGTCGATACACCATTTCTAAGTCAAACCGATGAGATCTAGGTTGCAAGAGTCTAATGCTAAGTCACTAAGTCGATACACTATGAAGCTATGCTATACAAGCTAAGCTAACAATAAATAAAGCACTCAAAGAGCCGTATCCCAAGATACGCAAGTTTTGAATATGAAAAATAGTGCTTTATATCTATATGTTCAAGTCAAATATAATAACTATATCAAAACAATGAAATAGGATACCTTGGTCTTGCACCAATGTGTATCGCACATAACCCGATGCCCAACTCAAAACTTTGGTATGGACCCAATACCCTGGTGATACCTTGGTACCCCAAGGCAACTCAACTAATACGTATAAATAGTATATGCATAGATAAACCAACTACTATTCTAAAACAACTGTTATAAACCAATATACATGTATATAGCTAACTGGCTAACTCTACATATTATGTCTATACTATATACATATATACACTCTAACTGAGTTATTCATTAACTAATTATATCCAACTTATCATCTACATAGATACGTATATAGTTAATTAGATACTAACATATATATATATATATGCTAACTACCTGCAATACTAGCTAACTCTTACTAAATGCCTTAAACATAAACACATCTACCACAATTCCTTAACTGAACTGAACATCCTGCCAAGCCAATACCTCAAAGTCTAAACTGAAAGGTAAATACGGATACACAGTTCTAATTGAAAGATACTGAACTAACTGAAACCAACACTGAACTGTAGAGTAAACTGAAACTGAAACTTGCAGTAGAAATTGAACCGTAAACAACCCAAACTTGCTGAAACCCGATCCTATTGTGGCTCCCCTCCTAGTAATCTGCACAGTCATGCACAGTCTTCCCCAAATTTTTGCATTCCTACACAATGTAGCTACCAGTGCTCTCTTCAAACTGTGAGCAACTGCACAGTCGATACCTGAATGCTGCTGGCTGCTGCTGTGTGCATTTCCACCTTGCTGCAGTGTGCAATGATACTGCCCGAGTTGCTCTGCTGCTGAAACTCCTCTTCCTCTATTTACTGATCTACATAACCTTTGGCACTGCTCTCCTTTAGTAGTGACTCCTACTGCTTGACAGTAGATGCTCAACACTCCAAGTCACACAGACACATATACACAAATACACTTAACATCCCTAAGTATATATCTATATATATGTACACACACATAGATATCTAACTATCTATATACATAGATATCCATGACACCAACCTGCACACTAAGATAGCTAGATATACATCTATAAATATAAATACACTCAACACATAACTATGCATATATATATAAATACCCATATAATAACATATAGATATAAATCTATACATATATAAACCAACACAATACTTAACATCTAAGCATATACCTATATATATATATATATATATATATATATATATATATATATATATATATAATACCTAAACACATATATACATAACCCAAAAATACACTATTATATATACTATATAATATATAGATAGCTTATACCTATATAAATACATATGTACATATAGTAATAAGAACTAAACAACAAACACATGGAGCACATCGTACCCGTATCACACTTCATCTATGATACGCTTGCGATAAGGCCTCAACACACAACCAAATGTATCTCGGAGGACATGAGCAAGTCTAATACATAAATTATAAATAATACGTATAGTAATTAGAGTGTCTACGTGTCTGTGTCACAATGTGATATGCATAAAGCCCCGTGTCAGAGGAAAACCCCCAAAATTAATAGTTTCATCAAATTGACAAGATACGACCTACACGTATCTAATTGTGGACACGACACTAGTCACAAACAAGCAATCAAGTGTCAATTAGATCTATTAGATCCAATGATAAGCACTACATGTGCAAATCTCAGAATTCCTCCCAAATTGGCACCAATTTGGTCATAACTTCCACCGTAGGTCTCCAATTGACCCAAAACCAAATCCTATGGGTAGCCTATGCATGTGGGTTAGTTTTTTATGGTAAAATCTCAGATCTAGAGTCTATTAGAAGAGAAAAATAGAATTATACCTATTGGGAGATGGATTCCCAATAAAAAGTCCCCAATTGCCAAGTAGCTCCTCTCCTCGTAGATCTTGGCCTCCTCCTCCTTGCTCCTTACTTCCTTCTTGTAGATCCTTGGTGTAGCAATCTCAATGATGAATTTGGGAAGAAATTAATGAAGAATTGGTGAAGAATTGATGAGGGAATGGAGGAAATTTGGAGAGGGAAAATATAGATCTAAAATTTTGGGGATAAAAAGAAATGAAAGAACTCTCTCCCTCTCTCTCTCTCTCTCTCTCTCTCTCTCTCTCTCCTCCAATGTAGGCCGGCCAAAAAACTTTCTCCCCAAGCAATGTACAAAGTCACAAATACCCCTTGGGACCTCTCATGAAGAATTTAATTAGGGAGAGAAGGTTCTAGTCTAAAGGTTTCACTAATTAATCAAGCCTCCTAATCCATGGGCCTAATTCATGGGCTCAAATTAGACTAGTCTAAATGATTGTTTCATGCATTCTAAATAAAATATTGGGTTAGGTCCACTACACAAGTCCACAATAATCTACAACTAGCAACAATTAATAATACAATAAATAATTAAATTATGCAATATATAATTATTAATTATAAATAAACCTAAAATAATTATACCCATTGACAATTACCAAACTACCCTTGGATGAAAATGTGAGGGTGACAAACCTACCCAGCATAGAAAAATTTTGTCCTCAAAATTAAGGAAAAAACTATCTACCAAAACAAACAATATGATGCAAGAAAGAATTATACCTCACGGCTCGAACAGATATGGATATCGCTCGTGCATCTCGGTCTCTCGCTCCCAGGTACTCTCTCCTAGCGAGTGATGCCTCCACGCGACGCGTACCAAAGGAATTGTCTGGTTCCTCAGCACCTTCTCTCTCCGATCCAAAATCTCTCATGGCTGCTATGGATAGTTGAGAGTAGGGCCCACCTCTATCTCCGAGTGATCCAACACATGACTGGGATCTATCACGTACCATCTCAACTGCGATACATGAAATACGTTGTGCACTCCCTCCAGTGCAGGTGGTAAGTCTAGTCTGTAAGCGACTACACTGACCCTTTTGAGAATACTGAAAGGATCGATGAATCGTGGACTAAGCTTGCCGCCTCCCCGAAACAAATCGTGCCACATGTCAGAGAAATCCTCAAAAAAACCAAATCGCCCACCTAGCACGAAACATAACCTTAGCACTCTAACAAGCAATAATCAAACACAAGCAAGACAAAACTAAAGCTTTACCCCAAACTCCAAAGGTATCCGATGGCTATCGGCCCAATGTCGCTGCCTGTCTTGCGCCACTCTACGTCTGTCCCTGATAAGCTTCACCTTCTCTACTGCATCCATTACCATCTCTGGTCTCAATAAAGCTCTGTCACCAATATCATCCCAGGACAATGGAGTGCGATATCTCCATCCATACAACGCCTCGAATGGTGACATCTTAATACTGGCTTGGTAGCTGTTGTTGTATGAAAACTCTATCAAGTGAAGGTAATCCTCCCAAGAACCTCCAAGATCCAAAACACAGGTGCGTAGCATATCCTTGAGAGTTTGAATAGTCCTCTCCGACAGTCCGTTCGTCTGAGGGTGATAAGCGATACTGAACGAGCTGAGTGCCCAAGCTAGCCTGCAAACTCCTCCAAAAATGGGACGTAAAGCGACTATCCCAATCCGAGACAATACTTACTGGAATATCGTACAATCTGACAATATGGCGCACATACATTTCTGCAAGTCTCTCCATAGATGTACCCACTTTATATGGCAGAAAGTGGGCTGATTTGGTCAACCTGTCCACGATGACCCAAATCGCATCCTTACCTCCTGGAGAACGTGAAAGCCCTGATACAAAATCCATAGTCACATGCTCCCATTTCCACTCCAGAATGGGCAAAGGCTGAAGCAATCCTCCTGGTCTCTGTCTCTCCGCCTTGACCTGCTGGCAAACTAAGCATCTGGACACGAAGCTAGCTACCTCTCGCTTCATGCCGTACCACCATACATGCTCCCTCATGTCTCTATACATCTTGTTAGCATTGGGATGCATAGAGTATTGGGAACGATGCGCCTCTTGCATAATCTCCTAGCGCAAAGCTCCCCTTGGTACACACAACCTGGTACTGTGTCACAATAATCCGTCATCTACGATGATAAAGTCCTCTGCCAGCCCAACCTGAACCTGTGCTTTGATGCTCCTCAGAGACTCATCCTTATACTGTCCGGCTCTAACTCGGTCCATTAGCTCCGACTGAACCTGAAGTCCACACATCTGTGCTGCGACTCCCGAAATCAATACCTTAATGCCCAAACTGTCGAGATCGGCCAATAAATATATGTCTCTAGTCAAGCACATAGCCACGGGATATCTGCTCAAAGCATCCGCGACTACGTTGGCCTTCCCTGGATGGTACTGCAAGGATATGTCGAAGTCTTTCATCAGCTCCAACCATCGCTGCTGCCTCATGTTGAGCTCTTTCTGTGTAAACACATACTTTAAGCTCTTATGATCTGTGAAGATCTCTACTCTCTCTCCATATAGATAGTATTTTCGTAATTTAAGAGCAAAGATAACCGCTGCAACCTCCAAATCATGGATAGGGTAGTTCTTCTCATGTGGGCGTAATTGCCTGAAAGCATAGGCAATCACCTTCCCGTGCTGCTGTAACACACAACCCAAACCCTTCTCGGATGCATCACTATAAATAAAAAATCCTCATGCTCCTGATAGTAGTGTCAAGATGGAAGCTGTAGTCAATCTCCGCTTCAGTTCCTCAAATGCTGACTGACAATCCTCAGTCCAGACGAATTCTATGTCCTTCCTGGTCAGCCTAGTCATCGGCTCTGCTAGTCTAGAAAAGTCCTGAACAAACCTTCGGTAGTAGCCTGCTAATCCAAGGAAGCTCCTGATCTCTGCTATTGAACTCGGGGTAGACCACGATTCAACTGCTAAGATCTTCTTCGGGTCCACCGAGATTCCATCTCCTGTAATGACAAGCCCAAGGAATTCAACATTATCAAGAAAGAATTCGCACTTCGACAACTTGCCATACAACTTCTCTTTCCTGAGGGTCTCCAGAACAATCCTCTCATACTCCTCTAGGGTCTTCGAGTATATCAGAATATCATCTATGAAGACCACAATAAACTGGTCCAGGTACTGATGAAATACTTTGTTTATCAGGTTCATGAACACTGCCAGGACATTGGTCAACCCAAACGGCATCACCAAGAACTCGAACTGCCCATAGCGAGTCCTGAAAGCTGTCTTCGGGATGTCTTCCCTCTTCACTTTTGCCTGGTGGTACCCTGACCTCAAGTCTATCTTGGAGAATACCTTCGCTCTGCTCAACTGGTCAAACAAGTCATCAACCCGCGGCAACGGGTATTTTTCTTGATAGTGAGGTTATTAAGTGCCCTGTAGTCGATACACATACGTACCGACCCATCATTCTTGGGTACAAAAAGTACCGAAGTACCCCATGGTGATGAACTAGAACGGATAAAGCCCTTGTCTTGCAACTCATCCACCTGCTTATTCAACTCCGCCAGTTCACTGTTCTTTACTCTATAGACGTGCTGATAGATCGGCTCTGCACCTGGCACTAAATCTATATAGAATTCTGCATCCATGTTCGGTGGCAACCCCGGCAACTCCTCTGGAAAGATATCCAAGAATTCCGCAATCAACAGATGTGGCGGCTCCTGCTCCTGCTCCTCGACTAAAGCTCTACAAAAATTTCCTTCGCTCTGCTCTGCTCCTCGAACGAACTCTAACTCCGGCTCTCCTGGCATCTGAAATAAAACTCTGTCTCCACGATAATCGGTACTAGCGTGATGTCTACTCAACCAATCCATTTCGAGCACTATGTCATAACTCGAAAGTGGCATTACGAGCAAACATACGCTCAGCTCACGACCTCCCAAATAAACTTTCTGGTTCTTGTAAACATCACTGACCAGGATGATGCCACCTCCGGTCGTGATCTTGCAAGTCCTCGCCAACGGTTCAGACTCAAGACGATACCTCAAGACAAAAGATACAGATACAAGGCTATGAGAAGCACCAGAATCGAACAAAACATGAGCTAGAAAGGAATCAAAATAAACAGAACCTGAGATGACATCGCCAATAGGCTCCTCCTCCTCGACAGTCAGGGCAAAAGCTCACCCCTGTCGATGCATTCCCCTCTGCTGCTGATGCTGGGCAAACTGCTGCTGCTGTGGTGGAAGAGGTCCTCTCTGCTGGTGGTCTAGCGGGTGCTCTCTATCCTCCACCCTGAGCTGGACGAGCTGGGACTTTGGGACAAGCCCTCAACTGATGATCTCCCGATCCACTGAATAAGCATCGGCCTAGCCTCATCCTGCATGCGTCCCATCAGTGTCCTTACTTCTTATAGAAAGTACAAGGAACCGATGCCCTCTGGATCTGATGCATCTGCTGAGCCGGCGCTCTAGCTGGCCCGTGGTACTGCTGCCTCTGGTGCTGGTAAGGCCTCTGGTTCTGCTGCTAGAATTGAGGCCTCTTCGCTAAACCCATGTAGTTGCTGGATCCGCTTGTGTCCCTCTGCCTCTTAGAGCCAAGCTCTAAGTCATCATCTGCTCTCTGAGCCTGCCTGAGTATTTCCTCGAAGGTGGCGGTAGGATCTCCATTGGTGTGGGGTTTGACTTCCCGGTTCAGGCCCTTCCTGAACTTCCTTGCCTTGCTTCTAGGGTTCTGACCCTCCACGAAGTGTTTTAGACGGCAATACTCTGCCGCATACTCATATACTGACATGCCTCCCTGGACAAGATACTGGAACTAACTCTCCATGGATGTAAGATCCATGTCTGGGAAGAACTTCTCCTTGAAAAGCTCTTTGAAAGCTTTCCAAGAGAGTTCTGGTACTGAAATTCTCGGGTCGGTCCGAAACCATGTCAGGGCAATATCGAACATTATACAACCCGCTGCCTCTATCTATAGCACCTCTGGAATCTGCGCCAGCCGTAGGTTCCGCTCGATGTCCACGATCCACTCGTCCGTATAGATAATCCCTTTGGTGCCTCTGAAGTCCTTCGGGCCTATCCACTTGAAGTCAATGATGGTACCCGGCCTCGGCTGATACAGAATAAACTGAGCTGGTATCATCGGTGGCTGGGCGGTAGTAGCTTTCTCCACTGCAGTGAGTACGATCTGGTGAGCGTTCTCCATGCTCTATCGCAGGACCTCTAACTGTCGCTGCCGCACCTCTATCATATGCTGGAGAAGTGCGAACATTTGCGTCTGATCAACTGCTGGTGGTGGAGGTGGAAGATCCTCGAAAATAACTAGAGCTACCCTTCGAACTGGGGGAGGAGCACCCCCGAAGACGGTTGTTGAGACCCCCACCTGAACTGGTGAGGCGACTCTCTCAACTGGAGAAGAACCCATAGTGGCTACTACCCTCTCCGCAGCAGGCTGGGAAGTAGCTGAGGAAGCTGTCGCTGCTCCCGAGCGATAGAATCTGATCTTCGGAGGCATCCTGAAGACAGATTAAAATACGGAATCAATATTGAATATAATGCGATATCATCAAAGAATGACAGAACTTTATTCATAATGAAAGACAATATTCAATAGATAAGGATTTGTAAAACAAATATTAGAATTTTCCTAGTTGTGATTGAGTAACTCTCCGCCTAAATCATGTTTCCTAAAGCAGGCTCGTAGTAGTACTCTAGTCAAGCATAACTACGATATCTATCTAGACCTACATGGGCCACCGCTAAAAATGTGTCACGACCCACACCCGGATATTCGAGCATGAGTACATGATTACACCCAGCCTATGCCGCAGAATCGGCGGTAGAACGCTGTCTGGGTCATTTCTAACTATCTAACATCTCAACAATATAATATCGTACATGTCAATCATCTCAACTCCAAACGGAGGAGCAATATGGTATCTCACAAGTATATCTAATCTCAATCACAAAACAAACTAAGGAAGAAATAATGCACGAATAGAATAACAAAGGAAAGAATAAAGGTACAATCCATAATCCGAAATAATATACAAGATGTGAATCCATTAAAAGAATAGTCTAATGTAATCCAATACAAAGTAACTATACCTCCTCGGGCTCTGCTACTAAGTCTCCCTGGTTAATAAGAGTATCCTCTAAAGGTACGCCGTCCTGCGGCCCATAGAATATGGGACACTGCTCTAGAAGCCAGTCATCTGGAAAAATATATCCAGTTAGGATTAGAGCGAAGTACATACCTCTGAAAGCAGTTTCAATAGCATAATCGAGCATATAAACATCTATAGAAATGAAATACAAGATCACTAAACATATGAATGATGAACAAGATATACAGGTAATGTATGAGAATATAGATCAATAATATGAATATTAGCAATATGATGAAGTAACTTCAATCTACACTAACTAATGTGCCTTAGAATACGAGTTTATTATGTGATCGGGTTGGGTGAACATGATCAGGTAAGACGGATTACAAGTGAGATATGTAACCAGAATATACACGATTTGTAACAACGGCTTTGATCACATAATCAACTTCTACTCTCCCACCCCCAACTAATACCGATGGATCCAATCACGACATGCTACGAACAAGAAAATATAACCACTGTCACGAGCAGTGGGTGGAAACGAATATCATATCCACCGAACACGAGCAGTGGGTGTACACGAATAAGCACATTGAACACGAGCAGTGTGTGAACACGAAGTAACATCAATACCCAGTATACACGATGAGATACAATGTACACGAGTACCCGCTGAACATGGTAGGGGATAATATCTCATGAAGGGATCCATATAGCACTAGTCCGTGAAATCACTGTATCGGGATCAATGTATACAATTCTAGAACGTGTATATATACAATATTATGAATTAAAAACAATCAGAGAAATGTACTCGCCTGATGTCCTGAGCAAGGTGTGTCTCTCGATGCCCAAGCCAGTGTCTCACAACCTATATATGGTATATTGCATCAATACAAGGTTCTAAAATAGAAATAAGATAAGTTGATGCAATTCTAGGCCGATACACCATTTCTAAGTCAAACCAATGAGATCTAGGTTGCAAGAGTCTAATGCTAAGTCACTAAGTCGATACACTATGAAGTTATGCTATACAAGCTAAGCTAAGAATAAATAAAGCACTCAAAGAGCCGTATCCCAAGATACGCAAGTTTTGAATATGAAAAATAGTGTTTTATATCTATATGTTCAAGTCAAATATAATAACTATATCAAAACAATGAAATAGGATACCTTGGTCTTGCACCAATGTATCACACCTAACCCGATACCTGTCACCCCCACATTTCAGATTAAGAGTATTTTTGTCTTTTCATAATTAATGTGTACATGATTGCATGATATTTAATTATATTTAATAATTATGATTTTATTTGATTGTTGTACTTCACTGTAGCTTCAATAATTAGAGCACTACACTAGCCATTGACTTCCAACAGATTTCACACCCTTGTCCTAGACATGCCAGACTGTTATTTTGATCTTTGTGTGACTCATAACTATGTCTTGTTGTGCGTCATTTTAGTCGTACAACATTCGTCACAAACCGATTATATTAATTCTATATAAATCAAACTGTGTATCCTTATGTGTTCCAATCAAAATTAGGAATACAATCTCGACCCATTTAGAGCAACCCAAATTAGAATAATATTATATTCTGAGTCTACTTCATTCATGATGCTTGTGTCCCACTTAAATCCAGTCCCTTGTACTTCTAATTAATTTTAGAACACCATTTGCAATTATTTTAATTAATTAAAACCTTAAACCTCACTTTGTGTAATATTCCATTTGTTGGGCACTTTTGTGCAAAAGTGCATTGAGGTGTCCACCCCGTTGGACACAACACGTAAATAAATCTATTTTCCCCTTCATGTGTATTTTTACATAATTTTCGGGAGTGTGTAATTTAACATCAAGCTCCTTGAACCATGACCCCAAAACCTTGAACCAATGCATCTTAGCCTTCTATTTTTAATTCCATTGAAATCCTAACCGTTGAAAAATCTATAGCAAGGCCCAATCCCAAGAGGGCTTTGACCAAGCCTAATTCTAGTTCAACCCAAACTCTATACCTATATATATATAATATTACTTTCCCTTTTCCTTTTTTTTTTAACCTAAAAACCAAACCAAGCATCAGCCATAACCCATCCATCCCTACTGTTCATTACCTTCCTTCCGCCGTTCCACCGGAGCACACCGCCGGACAACCCCTCACTGAACCCCTCGCTGTCGTAAACCCGCTGCTATCGACAGCAACCCGACGATGATGCACCGATGTACTCGCCTTGTCACCCCGCCATCCTCCGGAGTTCGAACGACCCACCACCATATCTCGCTTGACGCGGGATCCGCTGCACCCAACGCCAGAACCACCACTATATCTCGCCTGAACCGGAGCACTCGCCATCCCATCACCGTCGGACCTCGTCGAACCCGCCTGCACTGAACGCCGACCTGCTGAACCTTCCCCCGACATCTTCTACGACACCCTGCACAACCCGCCTGAAGCCGACGACCAGTGCACGACCCCACTCCCCACGAACGCCTGAACCCACCGCCGACCGACTGGTCGACTTGCCTGCAATCACCAGCACATGCCTGGGAGGATCCCGACCCCGCTGGCATTCACCAGAAGCACGCTGGAAGCTCGCCATGACCGTCTGTCAGTGCTCCCACACATCGGCAGCAGCCACCTCGATATCGAACCCCTCACTTCCGCGTACCCAGGTTTGAGTCCCCTCTCACGTACATGTATACGTACACGCATACGCATATTCTTTATTGTATGCATACGTATTTAGCCATGGTTTAGTATTCGTGTATTGTGGGTATATGTATATATATATGTAGTTGGTATATACGTATTGGCATACGTATTAATATATGTCTAAATGTATATTAATGTATATGTATATAAATAATATAATTCTTAATTAGTATAAAACATACGTATATGTATTGTACGTGCATCCCTAGTACATGTTTAATATATGTATATATGTACATAGTATAAATTATATTAAGTATGTATATACATGTATCTTTTATAATTGTAATTAATTAGTAATAATGTATATGATAGATATTAATATATATTATATATCTATGTACTAAATGACCGAGTATAACCACAGATACCCCATAGTTACATTGACCAGTGACCACGTAGCATGATCGCAGACTGCCTTATGTACACTGACGTACTGGCAAGACCGTACCATTGACTATCTGTTATGCACAGCAACTACAGACGTGACCCCCCTAGCGTAGTTTCTGAGATCATTGTATTGATTGTGTGTTAGAGTAATGTCTGATGCAGTACAATATTATATAATATGTCTATAGGACTGTTGGATCATTCAGACGATACTTTGGAACCCGGACATTGGTATTGCCAGCTAAGGACCACAGGCGAGTACATTCTCTGACAGTTTCCATTATGTTGATTATCTCTATAACTCTTGTTGTATAGCATACATGACTCTGACACTGTTGTTTACACGAGTTGGCATTATCGAGACCTGTCACGAGGAGTCGTGATTGGAATCCATCGTGCTAGCTAGAAAAAAATGGGGAAATGTTATTAGCTTGTGTGATCATATCCAAACTTTATATGCATCATAGCTCACCCACACCTCACGTCGGTGCATCCTGACCATTACATGCATCATAGATGTTATATGTGGTTAGCCTGACTATTACTCGCACCATAGCTATCCGGATGGTTAGTCTGACCTTACAAGAATGATAGCTAAGCATATGTAACGAGCCTGATCATTCCCAAGCCGATCACATGATATGCTGATGTTTCACACACTTAGTTAGATGTTCTTGACATGTATCTCTAGTATATTGATATAGCATTCCTTATATTCTAGTCATGATTCTAGAATTCACATATATACCAGTTCATTGTTCTAGCGTGTACTTGTATTTCTATTCATTGCTAGATGTATATTGATGATGACATATGCTCCAGTATTCCTTTATTCCAGCATTTTCTTATTTCCAGTATTTTTTATTGCCAGTATTCATATATGTCTTGTATTTCTGTATACTGTATTATAGTTTTTATCAATATTGTGGAACTGCTGTTAGTGCTTGTACTTCGTTCCAATCCTGACTGGATATTTTTTTCAGAGGATCTTGAGGAGTTATGTACCATACACTATGGACCCGGTATAGATACAGATTATACACCAGAGATCTTAGAGGAGACTATTCCTTTAGATGGGACATTGACTGCAGCTATCTAGATAGTATTATATTATGCATCTGAGACTTATTGAGGTTTATTTCAGTTTATATTTAGACTTATGTTAAGTTTAATTGGAGACTTGTGGAGACTTTATGTTGGACAGCTATACTGTGATTTATCTACATTTTGAGACATGGTGTTTAACTATGTCATTCTTCTTATCATTGTGATTGAGTTTACATTATAAGATATTGTGAGATGTATATTGTCCTCCTTATGGAGATTGATATCATTGACAAGTATTTAGTTATATAGTATTTATTGTGACCTAGACAGCGTTCTACCGTCGATACTGCGGCATAGGCTGGACGTACCCACACTCTCGTGCCCCTACACCGGGTGCAGGTCGTGACACATTTTTAGTGGTGGCCCATGCAGGTCTAATTTTACAAATTGTGCGATATCGTGGTAGTGCGACAACTTAGTTTTACTGCTACGAGCCTGCGATAGGATATAGGAAATAGGATTTAGGATCAGAGTATGCTCAATCACACTAGGAGATTCTGATCTTCGCAATGCTATTCTAATTGATTGCTTCTTTTAGAATTTTTCTATCCCTCCTTGTCACGCCCCAGTCCCAAAAATACGTAGGACTAGGACACGTAAGCATGCCAGCCGCATGGAGATGGCAACTCCAATATATGGAAACTATAACCCATACGTACGCTGTAATATGAATATCAAATCCACAAGTGGTATAAAATGTATCACAAGTCATAGGGTACAATCTAAATCTCATCCACAAAAAATCAATATAAATAAATAACCAACATCTATATAACTAGATCTCAATAAGAAGAATCTAAAGATGGTAGTTGCATGGAAACAAATCCACTACCAACTCGAATGAAAAAGTACAACACAATAAACACAATATAAGAATGCCAGCTAACAATCACGGGCTCGAAGAGAAGACATCCTCAAAATATATGTAACCATCTGAATCTGTGCTCCTGCGAATACTCAAGAACAGATACACCTGGAAAGGGACCAGGTCCTCAGAGGGACGTAACAAGATACATAGAAGCAAGCCAATTTGAATACAGTAAACATGCATATTGTTTGAAAATATATAAGTACGCTGTACAAGACAATCTATATGAATGCAAATGAGGACAACTTTCTGACGTATGGGCAAGGGTAGGCTACTCGATCTACCTCACAACTCACACACTCGTCAGTGGACATCAGAAATCGACATACCGCGGGGGTAGCGACCAGCGAGACTCCAGAAATCGACATACCGCGGGGGTAGAGACCAGCGCGACACACACCCGTAGTGCGAGCTATATACTACGGTTTACCAGAGTGGTTAAAAGCCCATACGCCTAATGATTGTCGTCTATGATACTAAGTGTCAAGTATGTGTCAACATATCTAATATATAGTAATGACTGAAAGGAACTACAAATACAATAAATAAACAGAAATGCAATAAATATACAGAAATATACTAAGCATGTAAAATACTGTAAGCAATTTGGCAAGGTATCTTGCCTGACAAGAAAGCTGAAAAAATATAATGTCCCAATGTCAACACCAAGAGTAGAAGCTGCGGCCTCAGAATGAACGTCCCCGGATGCTGAAATAAACATTACCAACGTTTCCAGAATAAGCAAAATAGCTAGAAAGCACTTCCCTTTCGTCCAATTTGGACACAGGGGCAAAACGGTAATTTTGGATAAAAGTCGGGTCCACGTGTGGTCCACTTTACACCGAAAAATGTGCCAAGGATAACAGTCTCTAAATTGGACAAATTATAGGTCAAACAACTCTATATGTCAATACAAACCCAACGGTATGTCCAAATGTGGATTCCGATGGACCGAACACAATTTTGCCCAAAAGTCAACCGTGGGACCCGCCAATTGGCAACTTGGTCAACTATCTCAGAATTGCGTGAAAATTGGGTCACAGGACCAACGCTTTACCACGAGTCCAGTGACACAAGTTTTGTCGCAATCTGACGAGCGTGCACAAAATGCGCGCGACTTCCGCAAAAGTTGCGACACGGGATTTGTCCACGGATACGGGCTGATTCTGGCGTGCACACACATCCAAATCAGTTTCTGCGAACTCTCACGTGTCCAGTTACGCTACGCGCACCATTCGGTACACTTGGTACACGGCAGGGCGGTCCCGTTTGGCGGGGCGCACTCCGTTTCATAACTTTTAAAAATATGGAAAAAGTGTGTTCACGGGGTTTTCCAACGAATTTAATTCTACCTACAGAAGTTAATAATCTAGGGTTATTTAACAAAAATTAAAATAGGTCAAGTGGTCTACGCATACCAAAAAAATTCATCAAATTTGGATCTCTGTGGTGGGAGATACGAACTCGGACATATGGGTGATCACCGCAGTTTTCTGCGATCCCAGAATTTGGTCTATTTCTGCCAACTTTGGCGCTTTTTTGCCTATGGTCACGCGTTGTTCAAGGTCTACTATCACACAGATATGAAAGAGGGTTAAGGGGTGAGCATACCGGTGAAGACGGGGTGGCGTTTGGTTGAGCGAGGCGACGGAAAATAACTCCGGAACACAGGTACCTCGCTGCGGAAATTTGCAGTGCGCGGGGTCGCGGTCGTCGGGATTGGTTTGGACGGCCTGACGGGGTTCTCCGGCTGCGATGGCTACGCTCTCTATGTCTAGATGGGAAGAGGAAGGGTTTGGATGATCTAGGTTTAGGGTTTTAGATAAAAACTGAATGATATATATATATATATATATATATATATATATATATATATATATATATATATATATATATATATATATATATATGAAAGAGAGAAGGAAAGGGGTCGGTTTATTAGCCGGGGGGGGTTCCGCACACATACGCGGGTTTGCTGTAATAATGTGCGGATGGTTACTGATTTTGCAAGGGGCTGTGGCTGGGTTGCTAGAAAAAGGGGCTTTGTTGCCTGGTTGGGTAGTTAGTAATGGTTGTAATAGTTAAGTAAAGGTTTGTAATAGTTATTAATAGTTTGTTTGTTTTTTCTTTTCTTTTCTTTTTTAATTCTTTTAATATATATATATATATATATATATATATATATATATATATATATATATATATATATACTCATAGAACGATCTAGAATTATATTAATGCACACCATTAAGCTAGCAACTGCTCAAGGGGTCTCCTACATGAAATAAATTCAACAAAATTCCTGATGGTCCCATAAATCTCCTAAGTTCACCAACACCTAAAATAAAAATTAATAAAAATCTATTTTCCCTAATTAGCACATAATTACTACAGTTCAATTAATAATTAATAAAAAAATAGCTTAATATGATTTTTAGGATTATGGGTTTTACATTCTACCCAACTTATAAAAATTTCGTCCTCAAAATTAAAACTAAGTCGTGGTAGAAAGTCAAGGGTGGTATAAGATTTACATTATTTAAAATGCAAGGCTAGGTTTAAATGAGGGGGCGATGTTGTGCGACCAAAATATAGTACAAGGGAGCTTAATTATAAGTTGCACAAATGTCAGAATGGAAGATGGGCATGTCTAGGATAAGGGTGTAGAATTTGTAGAAAGAAAGTGGCTAGTGTAGAGCTACAATTATCGAAGCACGGTAAGGGGCGCTAAGTGATATAATTATTGCAAAATTAAATAAAAATACCGTGTTCTATCTCTAACTGGACTCAATCTAGCCTTAGTCTCACTATCTCAGCCAAGTAGGTCTAATTTTGGATGAGGGGTTCACAATCTACCGAACTTTAAAATTTATCCATCTATCACCTAAGGCTATACATTTAAGAAAACTATTCCTCAAATTATTTAATCATGTTATTCAATCCTCAAAGTTTTAACACCAAACATATCACCTATGATATGCCCTTAATCAATTATAAAAGAGAGTCACTAAGTCATATGATTAGCCTTATGGGGTATATCTAGTACTATCAGTGTCAACTTATACCAGCACGAGGTTTCGTCTTTCCGAAATAGGGGAAGACGGAGAGCAATAATAAAAAATTCAAGGTGAAGGTGATAGAATACAAGTACGAGGCTCAAAGGGATTAAAGAATTTGAAAAGAGAGTTGTCAGGACAGTTGTGGATTGAAATCCTATTTTTTGGTAATTTCCTATTTGCATGCTCGTATCAGTACAGTTATATAACCGATACGATATGTCTGACATGTCTAGGGGCAAGTATATTCGTCTACTACCATATATCTCAATCCACGTAAAGTAGTCATGCGAAGAGCGAACCAAGCGCACTAAGGTTAGCTAGACCTTAATACACCAATTTTGATTAGGCAATTGTATCATTGTGTGCACCCAATAATACATATGTCATGAGCAAGCTCGATAAAAAAATAAGCTTGCAAAAACTAGGGTACAACAGCAGCATAAGTCAAGGTAGTACAGCAAATATAAATACGCTGGATTATGATGAAAGAAGGTACATAACAATTCAAGTTCACAAAAGATAAGACTCCATAATCTCTACAGTTGTCATACTAATTCCTTGTCTAAGTTGATAGTCGACAAAGTAGGGGTATAGTCTCTAATTCCTACAGTCTGAATAAACACTGTCGTCTTACGCTAGCATACAATAAATGTCATTCAGTTACACTTCAATAATAGGGCAAAAGGCTATGTGATACTAGGTTGTGAGGTATATTACCCAACTTATAACAATAAACTAATACTGTAATTGTCTCAAGGATACCGTGGAAACTCCTGTTAAGGTCTACGAGAAGGGGGTCTTGGTACTTATTAGGGTATCCTCTTTCAATACATAGGCCATGGTCGTCCTAAGTCCTAGTCTTAGTGCAAGTGTCCATAGTAAGAATGGAACAGTTACTGGCCTCAAGGAAAAGGAAATATAACTCATATTGAGGTGGGATACATATTACGCAATTTAAAACTAAGGGATAAGCACCAGGTCTCAATCTACAAGAATAGCTTAAACCATCAAGTTCTAACTACTAAGCACAAAATTTCAAAATTTAACATTAACAACTAGAATCCCAGCAACTATATGTCCTTAACACAGAATAAATCACCTGGCCTACAATCAGAAGTGTCAGATGGCACGAGTTGAAAGATGAAGAATAGAGGAACAAAATTTAGTCATCGCGTAATTAGCGAGCACTAAGCGTTCAGGGGAACAAGTTATAAAACTAAAATGGAAAGGCTCTGGATAATGTCATGGTTTCCTAAGGGAAGATGCTATGCTAATATCTGTGTTTGAGGTATGTTCAAGGAAAATGTTATATTCATTCCCTTTGGCCTCCTAGGTGTTGTCTACTAATAATAAGACAATGATCTAAGTTTATAGTTCTCAAATACTATCTAGCTATGAAGTTTAGGTTCAGTCCTAATATTCAATTTTTGTTTTCTATTGGTTCCTCAATATTAGGGTCAAACATTATGGTAAAGCTTCTAACTAACTCTATTAGCGTCTATACTATTCTCAAGTCTTCATAATACATCAAGGGGTAATGGGAACCAATCTATAGATAAGGAATTCTAGGGTTCACTAGATATTCTAAACTTAGTGGTGTGCCAACACTCTAGTTGTACTCTTAATAGGAAGGTTACCTTACTTATCATCTAACAACAGGGACTTATATATTCTAGGAGGGGCTATACTCAAGGAATTATCAGGGAAGTACATGAATCAAGCAGGATACAATTATTCAAATAGAATGGATTGGAGGGAGAGCGAATCATAGTCAATTGTGGATGAGATCCTATACTCTATTCCTAGGTGCAGGCTTGTTCGGTACAATAACGTAACCGAGACAATATACTCTCGACCTGCATGGGCCACCACAAAAATATGTCATGCCCCAGTCCCAAAAATACGTAGGACTAGGACACGTAAGTATGCCAGCCGCATGGATATGGCAACTCCAATATATGGAAACCATAACCCATACGTACGCTGTAATATGAATATCAAATCCACAAGTGGTATAAAATATATCACAAGTCATAGGGTACAATCTAAATCTCATCCATAGAAAATCAATATAAATAAATAACCAACATCTATATAACTAGATCTCAATAAGAAGAATCTAAAGATGGTAGTTGGATGGAAACAAATCCACTACCAACTCGAATGGAAAAGTACAACACAATAAACACAATATAAGAATACCAGCTAACAATCACGGGCTCGAAGAGAAGACATCCTCGAAACATATGTAACCATCCGAATCTGCGCTTCTGCGAATACTCAAGAAGAGATACACCTGGAAAGGGACCAGGTCCTCAGAGGGACGTAACAAGATACATAGAAGCAAGCCAATTTGAATACAGTAAACATGCATATTGTTTAAAAATATATAAGTATGCTGTACAAGATAATCTATATGAATGCAAATGAGGACAACTTTTCGACGTATGGGCAAGGGTAGGCTACTCGATCTACCTCACAACTCAAACACTCGTCAGTGGACATCAGAAATTGACATACCGCGGGGGTAGCGACCAGTAAGACTCCAAAAATTGACATACCGCGGGGGTAGCGACTAGCGCGACACACGCCCGTAGTACGAGCTATATACTACGGTTTACCAGAGTGGTTAAAAGCCCATACGCCTAATGATTGTCCTCTATGATACTAAGTGTCAAGTGTGTGTCAACATATCTAATATATAGTAATGACTGAAAGGAACTACACATGAAATAAATAAATAGAAATGCAATAAATATACAGAAATATACTAAGCATGTAAAATACTGTAAGCAATTTGGCAAGGTATCTTGCTTGGCAAAAAAACTGCAAAAATATAATATCCCGATGTCAACACCAAGAGTAGAAGCTGCGGCCTCAGAATGAACGTCCCCGGATGTTGAAATAAATATTACCAACGTTCTCAGAATAAGCAAAATAGCTAGAAAGCACTTTCCTTTCTTTCAATTTGGATACAGGGGCAAAACGGTAATTTCGGGTAAAAGACGGGTCCACGTGTGGCCCACTTTGCACCGAAAAATGTGCCGAGAGTAACAGTCTCTAAATGGGACAAATTATAGGTCAAACAACTCTAGATGTAAATACAAACCCAACGGTATGTCCAAATGTGGATTCCGATGGACCGAACACAATTTTGCCCAAAAGTCAACCGTGGGACCCGCCAATTGGCGACTTGGTCAACTGTCTTAGAATTGCTTAAAAATTGGATCACAGGACCAGCGTGTTACCACGAGTCCAGTGGCACAAGTTTTGTCACAATCTGACGAGTGTGCACAAAATGCGTGCGACTTTCACAAAAGTTGCGACACGGGGTTTGTCCGCGGATACGGGCTGATTCCGGCGCGTACACACGTCCGAATCAGTTTTCGCAAACTCTCACATGTCCGGTTACGCTACATGCACCGTTCGGTACACTTGGTACACGGCGGGGCAGTTCCGTTTGGCGGGGCGCACTCTATTTCATAACTTTTAAAAATCTGGGAAAAGTGTGTTCACAGGGTTTTCCAACGAATTTAATTCTATCTACAACAGTTAATAATCTAGGGTTATTTAATAAAAATTAAACTAGGTCAAGTGGTCTACGCATACCAAAAAGAATCATCGAATTCGGATCTCTGTGGTAGGAGATACGAACTCGGAAACATGGGTGATCATCGCAGTTTTCTGCGATCCCAGAATTTGGTCTATTTCTGCCAACTTTGGTATTGTTTTCGCCTATGGTTACGCGTTATTCGAGGTCTACTATCACACAAATATGGAAGAGGGTTAAGGGGTGAGCATACCAGTAAAGACGGGGTGGCGATTGGTTGAGCGAGACGACGGGAAATAACTCCGGAACACAGATACCTCGCTGCAAAAATCTGCAGTGCGCGGGGTCGCGGTCGTCGGGATTGGTTTGGAAGGCCTGGCAGGGTTCTCCGGCTATGATGGCGGCGCTCTCTAGGTCTAGATGGGAAGAGAAAGGGTTTGGATGATCTAGGTTTAGGGTTTTAGATAAAAACTGAATGATATATATATATATATATATATATATATATATATATATATATATATATATATATATATATATATATATATATATATGTGTGTGAAAGAGAGAAGGAAAGGGGTCAATTTATTAGCCGCGGGGGGGGGGGGGGGTGTTCCGCACACATACGCGGGTTTGATGTGATAATGTGCGGATGGTTACTGATTTTGCAAGGGGTTGTGGCTGGGTTGCTAGCAAAAGGGGCTTTGTTGCATGGTTGGGTAGTTAGTAATGGTTGTAATAGTTAAGTAAAGGTTTGTAATAGTTATTAATAGTTTTTTTTTCTTTTCTTTATTAATTCTTTTAATATATATATATATATATATATATATATATATATATATATATATATATATATACGTATATACTCATAGAATAATCTAGAATTATATTAATGCATACCATTAAGCTAGCAACTGCTCAAGGGGTCTCCTACATGAAATAAATTCGAAAAAATTCCTGTTGGTCCCATAAATCCTCTAAGTTCACCAACACCTAAAATAAAAATTAATAAAAATCTATTTCCCCTAATTAGCACATAATTACTATAGTTTAATTAATAATTAATAAAAAATAGCTTAATACAATTTTTAGGATTAGGGGTTTTACACTCCTTGATAATATCGTATCTATCACCTTAATTGATTCTTTTGATCTGTATTCAGGATACCGCTGAATACTAGATCTATGAGAGTGGGAGCATCAAATTCAGAGAGATCTGCCACCTCTCAACCTGACGAACAGACACCTGGAGTTCCTCCTACATCTCCTGTTCATGTGGGAGTATCTGTAGCTAACGGGATTCCTCCTCCACCTATTCAAAGGATTGCCCCAGCTATGACAGACAACCTTCTACCACCACCGACACCGATTCCCGGAGGAGTGCCCACTGATGGGGCATAGATGTTTGCACTGATCTAGGGCATGCTAGAGGCCCAGAGAGTAACAGCAGAAGCTCAGCGTGTTCAAGCTGAGGCTCAGAGAGTGCAAGCAGAAGCACACCAGGTACAGACAGAACTGGTGAGAGAAAGCATGGAGAATGCTCATCAGGTGGCTCTCCAGACTATGGAGAGAGTAGCACGACAACCGTAACAGCATGGCCAACAACAGAGGCCATGTACCATAGTAGATTTTAAGAGGATGATGCCTCGAGAGTTCAAGGGCACAAAAGGAATACTCTATGCTGATGATTGGTTAGAGGACATAGAGAAGAACTTGCGTTTAGCACAAATTCCAGAGATTCTTCAGTTAGAGGCCGCTGGCAGTCAGATATTTGATATCGCGCTGACGTGGTATCGTACAGAGCCGAGACTCGCTGTTGAAGGACTTACTTGGGAGGACTTCAAGGAGCTCTTCAAGGAGAAATTCTTTCCTGACGTAGCCTTGGGAGCATTAGAAAGTCAGTTCCATGACTTAATCCAAGGAGGCATGTCAGTCGACGAATATGCCGCAGAGTTTTGCCGATTGAGTCGATTCACGCCATCGATGATTCGAGACCCAAGAGACAAAGCACGAAAATTCAGAAAGGGATTGAATAGAGAGATCAAGTCTCGTACTTCGGGATGACGCAATCCTACCTTTGAGGGTATTCTGATGGATGCCCAGATTGCTGAAGATGACTTGGACCTCAGGCCCAAGAGAGGACGCGATATTTCTGGAGGAGCCAGTGGTAACACAGGACCGGCCAAGCGCCCACACTTTCAACAACAACAACAACAGCAGAGGCCATACCAGCAGCAACACCAGCAACAGGCACCGGTTCGGGGACATATCCAGCAGCAGCAACCACAGAGACAGAATTAGCCCGTTGCCCAGTGCACATATTGCGGAAGGATGGGACATACTAGAGACATCTGCCGAAAGAGGCTGAGAACATGCTTGTCATGTGGATCATCAGCATATCAGCTGAGGGACTGCCCAGCTATTCAGACTCGCCAGGGAGGAGCAGCAGCTCAGAGAGGACCAGCCAGAGAACCTAATGCACTAGGAGGCCAGCAGAAAGGACCTCTACTTCCACAACAGTAGTAGAGGTTTGCTCAGCACCACCAGCAGCAGAGAGGAGCACCACAGGGACGAGCTTACGCCATGACTACTGAGGAGGCTGAGCCAGCTGGAGACGTAATTTCAGGTTCAGTTTTACTCGATTCTATTCCAGCACTTGCATTATTTGATTCTGGCACTTTCTATAATTTTTACTGTATCTTATGCCCTTAAGAATCGTTTAGAAACGAAACCATTAGATAGGACTTGCAAGATCACGACAGGAGGAGGCATTATCCTAGTCCGTGATTATTACAAGGATCGGAGAGTGTCATTAGAAGGCCGAGAGTTAAGCGTGAGTTTACTCGTCATGCCACTTCCGGGATATTGTACTCGGAATGGACTGGTTAAGTAAACACCATGCTTCTATAGATTGTCATGGAGGTAGAGTAGTATTTCGACCACCAGGAGAACCAGTGTTCGAGATCGCCAGAGGAGCAGAGGAGTGGAGCAGAAGCACTTTTTGTGGAGCCAGGATAGAAGAAGAGGAGTTGCCACATCCACTTATAGCGGAGTTCCTGGATGTATTTCCAAAGGAGTTGTCAGGATTGCCGCCAGACAGAGATGTTGAATTCTCTATAGACTTGATACCAGGAGCGGAGCCTATTTCGTAACATGTCTATAGAGTCAACAACAACGAATTAGTAGAACAGAAGAAGCAAGTTGAGGAGCTGCAAGATAAAGGTTTTATTAGATCTAGTTCATCGCCATGGGGAGCACCGGTATTATTTGTACCGAAGAAGGATGGTATGGTACGTATGTGTATCGATTATAGAGCTCTGAATAACCTCACTATCAAGAACAAATACCCGCTACCGAGGATAGATAATCTTTTTGATCAATTGAACGGAGCGAAGGTGTTTTCAAAAATAGACTTGAGGTCAGGCTATCACCAGGTGAAGGTGAAAAAGGAAGATATACTGAAGACAGCCTTTCGGACCAGATACGGCCAGTTTGAATTTACAGTAATGCCGTTTGGTTTAACCAATGCACAGCAGTATTCATGAACTTGATGAACAAGGTATTCCATCAGTACCTGGACAAGTTCGTAGTGGTGTTTATTGACGATATTCTAATATATTCAAAGACCCCAGAAGAGCATGAAGAGCACCTGAGGATGGTCTTAGAAACTCTCAGGAGAGAGAAGTTGTACGGAGCTTTCAAAGTATGAGTTGTTCCTTGACAAGGTTGAATTTCTTGGACATATGGTAACGGGTAACTGAATTTCAGTTAACCCCAAGAAGATCGAAGCAGTAGAGTCGTGGGCTACCCCCAGTTTGGTAGCTGAGATCAGGAGCTTTCTTGGACTAGCAGGATACTACAGAAGATTTGTACAAGACTTCTCCAAGATTACAGAACCAATGACTAGACTCACCAAGAAAGATATGGAATTTGTCTGGACAGAAGAATGTCAAGCCGCATTCGATGAGCTAAAGAAGATATTGACGACAGCACCAGTTTTGACATTGTCAGCAGGGACAGGTGGATTCACTATCTACAGTGATGCTTCAAAAAAAGGTTTGGGATGCGTTCTTCAGCAACACGGGAAAGTAATTGCCTATGCTTCAAGACAATTATGCCCTCATGAAAAGAACTATCCCACTCACGATCGGGAGTTAGCAGCAGTTATCTTCGCCCTAAAGCTGTGAAAATACTATCTGTACGGAGAGCGTATGGAGATCTTCACAGACCACAAGAGCTTGAAATACGTGTTTACACAGAAGGAGATGAACATGAGGCAGAGAAGATGGTTAGAGTTGATGAAAGACTTTGATATCTCATTACAGTACCATCCAGGAAAGGCCAACGTAGTCACCGATGCCTTGAGCAGGTATCCGATGGCTATGTGCTTAACTACAGATAGACATTTATTAGCTGATCTTGAGAGCTTGGGAATTGAAGTACTAGTTCCAGGAGTTGAGATTCAGATGTGGGGATTGCAGATACAATCGGAGCTGATGGACAGAATTAGAGCTGCTCAGTATGATGATGAGACTCTAAGGAATATTAGAGCACAAGTTCGGACATGATTGATAGACGACTTCACTATTGCGGATGATGGATCTTTACAACATGGCACGAGAATGTGTATGCCAAGTAGAGAGCTGCACGAAGAAGTTTTGCAAGAGGCACATCGCTCTCAGTACTCGATGCATCCTGGAGCCAACAAGATGTATCGAGATTTGAGGGAGCATGTATGGTGGTATGGTATGAAGCGTGAAGTAGCACACTTTGTATCCCGATATTTAGTGTGTCAATAGGTAAAGGCAGATCGACAGAGGCCAAGAGAATTGCTTCAACCTTTACCCATTCCAGAATGGAAGTGGGAGCACGTGACTATGGACTTCGTTTCAGGACTTCCACGTTCTCTAGGAGGGAAGGACGCGATTTGGGTCATCGTAGATAGGTTGACCAAATCAGCCCATTTTTTACCATTCAAAGTGGGTACTTCGACAGAGAAGTTAGCAGAGATGTACGTACAACAGATTGTCAGATTACATGGAGTTCCTGTGAGTATTGTCTCAGATTGGGATAGTCGTTTTACTTCCCATTTCTGGAGGAGTCTGCAGGCTAGCTTGGGCACTCAGCTCAAGTTCAGTACCGCGTATCACCCCCAGACAGACGGATAGTCTGAAATGACTATTCAGACTCTCGAAGATATGCTACACACTTGCGTTTTGGATCTCGGAGGTTCTTGGGAGGATCATCTACACCTAGTAGAGTTTTCTTACAACAACAGCTACCAGGCCAACATTGAGATGTCACCATTCAAGGCCTTATATGGACGAAGGTGTCGTACACCATTATCTTGGGATGATGTTGGAGAGAGAGCTTTTTTAGGACCAGAAATGGTCATGGATGCAGCAAAAAAGGTGAAACTTATCAGAGATAGACTGCGAGTGGCGCAGGACAGACAGCGGCATTGAGCCGATAGCCACCGTAGACCCCTAGAGTTTCAGGTATTGGTTTGTTTTTTTATTTGGTTATGATTCTTTTGTTTTAGATTGCGGATTAAGATTGTTTGTTCTAGGTTGGTGATTTGGTGTTTCTACGGATTTCTCCGACATGGGGCACAATTCGTTTTGGCAGAGGCTGAAAGCTTAGTCCACGATACATCGGGCCCTTCAGTATTATTGTAAGGGTCGGTGCAGTGGCCTATAAACTTGACTTGCCGCCTGCTCTAGATGGAGTGCATGATGTGTTCCACGTGTCGCAGCTAAGACGGTACATGGCAGATCCTAGTCACGTTCTAGATAACTCGGAGATCGAAGTTGGACCGACACTCAGCTATCCTGAACAACCCGTTGAGATCTTGGATCGTAGAGAGAAGGCATTGCGAAACCAGACTATTCCTTTGGTTCGTGTTGCATGGAGAAATCACTCTCCAGGAGAGTCAACTTGGGAGAGAGAGGACGAAATGTGCGAGCAGTATCCGTATCTCTTCAAGACTTGAGGTATAATTCATTGTTTGATTGTTTATTCTTGTAGTAGTTTATTTTAATTTTGAGGACGAAATTCTTTTAAGGAGGGTTGACTTGTCACCCCCACATTTCAGATTAAGGGTATTTTTATCTTTTCATAATTAATATGTACATGATTGCATGATATTTAATTATATTTAATAATTGTAATTTTATTTGATTGTTGCACTTTACCGTAGCTTCAATAATTAGAGCACTACACTAGCCATTGACTTCCAACATATTTTACACCATTGTCCTAGACATGCCAGACTGTTATTTTGATCTTTGTGTGACTCATAACTATGTCTTGTCGTGCGTCATTTTAGTAGCAAACATTCGTCACAAACCGATTGTATTAATTCTATATAAATCAAACTTTGTATCCTTGTGTGTTCCAATCGAAATTGGGAATACAATCTCGACCCATTTGGAGCAACCCAAATTAGAGTAATATTCTATTCTGAGTCTACTTCATTCATGATGCTTGTGTCCCACTTAAATCCAGTCCCTTGTACTTCTAATTAATTTTAGAACACCATTTGTAATTATTTTAATTAATTAAAACCTTAAACCTCACTTTGTGTAATATTCCAATTGTTGGGCACTTTTGTGCAAAAGTGCATTGAGGTGTCCACCCCGTTGGACACGATACGTAAATAAATCAATTTTTCCCTTCATATGTATTTTTCCATAATTTCTGGGAGTGTGTAATTTAACATCAACCTCCTTGAACCATGACCCCAAAACCTTGAACCAATGCATCTTAGCCTTCCATTTTTAATTCCATTTAAATCCTAACCATTGAAAAATCCATGGCAAGGCCCAATCCCAAGAGGGCTTTGACCAAGCCTAATTCTAGGTCAACCCAAACTCTATACCTATATATATATAATATTACTTTCCCTTTTCCTTCTTTTCTTTTTAACCTAAAAACCAAACCAAGCATCAGCCGTAACCCATCCATCCCTACTGTTCATCACCTTCCTCCCGTCGTTCTACCAGAGCACACCGCCGGACAACCCCTCGCTGAACCCCTCGTCGCCGTGAACCCGCTGCTATCGACAGCAACCCGACGACGACGGACCGCTGTACTCGCCTCGTCACCCTGCCGTCCTCCGGAGTTCGAATGACCCACCACCACATCTCGCCTGACGCGGGAGCCGCTGCACCCGACGCCAGAACCACCACCAAATCTCGCCTGAACTGGAGCACTCGCCATCCCATCACCGCCGAACCTCGTCGAACCCGCCTGCACTGAACGCCGACCTGCTGAACCTTCCCCCGACATCCTCCACGACACCCTGCACAACCCGCCTGAAGTCGACGACCAGTTCACAACCCCACTCCCCACGAACGCCTGAACCCACCGCCGATCGACTGGTCGACTCGCTTGCAATCGCCAGCACATGCCTGGGCGGATCCTGACCCCGCTGGCATTCGCCAGAAGCACGCCGGAAGCTCGCCACGACCGCCTGTCAGCGCTCCCACACCTCGGCAGCAGCCACCTCGACATCGAACCCCTCACTTCCGCGTACCCAGGTTCGAGTCCCCTCTCACGTACATGTATACGTACACGCATACGCGTATTCTTCATTGTATGCATACGTATTTAGCCATGGTTTAGTATTCGTGTATTGTGGGTATATGGATATATATATATGTAGTTGGTATATACGTATTGGCATACGTATTAATATATGTCTAAATGTATATTAATGTATATGTATATAAATAGTATAATTCTTAATTAGTATAAAATATACGTATATGTATTGTACGTGCATTCCTAGTACATGTTTAATATATGTATATATGTACATAGTATAAATTATATTAAGTATGTATATACATGTATCTTTTATAATTGTAATTAATTAGTATTAATGTATATGATAGATAATAATATATATTATATGTCTATGTACTAAATGACCGAGTATAACCACGGATACCCCGTAGTTACATTGACCAGTGACCACGTAGCATGATCGCATACTGCCTTATGTACACTGACGTACTGGCAAGACCGTACCATTGACTGTCTGTTATGCACAGCAACTACAGACGTGACCCCCTAGCATAGTTTCTGAGATCATTGTGTTGATTGTGTTAGAGTAATGTCTGATGCAGTATTGTATTATATGATGTGTCTATAGGACTGTTGGATCATTCAGACTATACTTTAGAACCCGAACATTGGTATTGTCAGCTAAGGACTACAGGCGAGTACATTCTCTGACAGTTTCTATTATTTTGATTATCTCTATAACTTTTGTTGTATAGCATACATGACTTCGACACTTTTGTTTACACGACTTGGCATTATCGAGACCTGTCACGAGTAGTCGTGATTGGAATCCATCGTGCTAGCTGGGGAAAAACGGTGAAATATTATTAGCTTGTGTGATCATATCTAAACTTTACATGCATCATAGCTCACCCACACCTCACGTCGGTGCAGCATGACCATTACATGCCTCATAGCTGTTACATGTGGTTAGTGTAATCCCCCTGATTTTTAAAGAATTTTAAATTTGGATTTTTCTGGATTTTTTTGGAAATTTTCAGGATTTTTCTGTAATTAAACTCAGGTGTTTTAATTATTAAAGGATTTTTAAATAATATTAAATAATAGTAAAATATTATGAAAATAATATTTTATGGTGTAAAATAGAAAACCAGACATAGGATAATTTTCCGGAAATTTATTGGACCCCGGATGGATTTTTAAAGCTCTAAATACTAATTTAATTAATTAAACCAAAATAAACCGAGTTTTTATTAAATAAACCAAACCAAACCAAGTTGAACCAAACCGGGTTTATTATTAAACCAATTCCTATTGGGTCGGATCCGGGTCTAACCCAGACCCGACCCGCTAGCCCGACCCGACCCGTTTATGTTTGCGGATCGGGCCGGATCCGCTTGGACCCACCCGTCCAACCGTTAACCCGCGAACCCGGAAACCCCTCATCTCCCTCCCGACCGCTCAGCCGACCCTGGCGATTCGTCTTCGCCGCAACGACCGCGCCGCTCCGGCGTCCCTCAGCCGCTCGGCCTCCCTGCAACCCCCGGCGACCCGCCGGTTCCCCTCCCCGTACCGGACCGCCTTTCCCTCTCCCTCTTCTCCACTATAAAAACCCTAGTCGCCCGGAGCTCCGCCCCCTAGACCTCACCGTCGACGACCTGTCCGGACTCGCCTCCCTCTCCACCACCCTCTCCTGACCCAGCCGACCACCGGCGTAACCGTCCCCGGAGCCACCGCCCTCTCCTCTCCTCTCCTCTCCTCCTTCATCCGTCGCGCAGAGTCGTCCGGCTTCCCTGCTCTTCCTCCGCCTCCAGTATCCTCTCTGCTGCCCAGAGCGCCCCACAGAGCCCTCGCCACCGCCTCCTCTGGCCAACAGCTACCGCCTCTGCGAGCCCGGCGACGACTCTCAGCCTCCGCCTACCTCCGGCGGCCTCCACAGCACCAGCAGCAGCTCGAGAAACCCCCAGCCGCCTCCGGCGAAGTCTCGGCGAGCCCTCCGACGAGCCTCCGGTGACACAGAGCTCAAACCATAGGACACAGCAGAGGACACCCGAACACAGGAACCCTAACCCTAACCCTAGTTTCAGTGTCTCGTGTCGGACACGAGTCGGACACAAGATTTTCAGGTTTTCGGAACCCACTTTAGGTACTTGTAACTTTTGACTCGTAGCTCTGTTTTCGATTCTGTAAATTGTATCGCGAAGCCTGTATGACCCTCTCGGTGCCCGGACAAACCGCTCGGGGCATCGCGTCCTGTGGTGATCGTACACCGCGATCCAAAAACAGGAAAACCCAGACCCTGTTTCACCCCGGAATCGAGTACGCCCTGCCAAACGGGACGACTTGGTCGCGTGCGGTCTTCACAGATATGTGCGCGTCGTTGATACGGACGTGCGTGATTTCGCAGAAGCTGATTCGGATGTGCGTGCACACTGGAATCAGTGCGTATCCGCGGACATCGCCCCGTATCCGACTTTTCTGTTTCTTGCTGTAACTTAGTGTACACACGTCGGATCGAGACGAAACTTGCACCATCGGACTCGTAGCAATACGACGGTCCTGTGGGTCAAGTTTGGTTCGATTCTGAGAACGATGACAAAATCGCGTGTCGTGGGCCCCACAGGCTCCACCCGACGGGCGATTTTGAGAACGGCTCATCGAAATCCAAATCTGGAAGTTCCGTTGGGTTCGTATCATCGTTCCTGACCTGTTGACACTAAGTTGGACTGATTTGGAGACCTTTGACCCTGACGCGTTTTTCGGTGCAAAGCGGCCCACATTTGGACCCCGTTTTGTCCTGAAAATGTCGTTTTTGCCCCTGTGTCCAAATTAGACTCAAGGACAGGCGTTTCTAGCTGATTGATATTTTTTGGATATGATGGTGATGTCTGTTTCAGCAACCGAAGTACTGCCTGCAAATCCCGCTGAAGTCAGAGCCACAATTAGAGCAGGAACCCCAGACAAGTGTACCTTGCCAATCTCTGCAGTTTTGCTAATTATTTCCTTGACATATATACATTATTTTACATGCTTGACCTAGGATCGTGTGACTTACTTAGCGTCCGATTACAGTCGGGTACCAACATCGTACGCGGTGTTGTGTAAAGTCATCTAGAGATGGATACATATACTTCTCGTACTTGACTTATCAAGTACTTTATACCCAGGACACCTGACACTATTCATGATTCAGAATCGTCCTGATATATTCATGGTGATTCTGTATAGGATACAGATTTTTATGACTTATTCCTTTGCTTATATATTATATGACTAGATGCATTAGTTATGATCCTGTATGGCATGGACATGAGACATCGTGGACATGAGATACATGATTAAATTGGGTGGGAAGAGTCACACAAACTACAGGTTGATTATATATATATTATGCCAGCGTCTTAGTCTCACTACGAGCTAGACAACCACATGATATCACTGCTACCGGCTCCCCGACACAGAGCTTGTAGTGGTTTCAGCCTGAGTCTAGTGCTACTCTTATCTTGCATATCACTTAGATGGTTATATAGTCTACCTTATTATTTCATTTATTTCCTGTACTACATTATTTTGGCTTGTATTTTCTGTACCTTGCTATGTCCCCTGAGGACCTGGAATGGATTATGTCCCCAGGATTAGCAGACGAGTTCTACCCAGAGATATACAGGACAGGAGCATTAGCAGGAGCAGAAGCAGGAACAGGAGCAGGCACTAGAGCAGTACCAGATCCAGTAGACGAGTGATCTCTTGGGGTATCTTCTGAGTATTTACTGTCTCCATACTCAGTATTTTCTGTGGTTATCTTATTTCTTGTATCTGACAGTTGTATCAGACTTGTATCGGGCTTGTTCCCCGAATTATTTACTTGAGACTTGATGTTGATATTTATATTCCTTTTGTTGATATTAATATATTCTTCGGTGGATGAGATTAGCCAAACCCTGATTATTGTTGTAATACAGCTTAAGTATGCCCTGATGGATCCATTAAATTGGGTTTGTCCATCGGTGCGTGCTGCTGGCCATTATCACGCGTCCAGTCCCTCGGTATTTTGGGACTGGGGCGTGACAGTTAGCCTGACTATTACTCGCATCATAGCTATCCGGATGGTTAGCCTGACCTTACAAGAATGATAACTAACCATATGTAACGAGCCTGATCAGTCCCAAGCCGATCATATGATATGCTGATGTTTCACACACTTAGTTAGATGTTCTTGACATGTATCTCTAGTATATTGATATAGCATTCCTTATGTTCTAGTCATGATTCTAGCATTCACATATATACCAGTTCATTGTTCTAGTATGTACTTGTATTTCTATTCATTGTTAGATGTATATTGATGATGACATATGCTCCAGTATTCCTTTATTCCAGCATTTCCTTATTTCTAGTATTTATTATTGCCAGTATTCATATCTGTCTTGTATTTCTGTACACTGTATTATAGTTTTTATCAATATTATGTAACTGTTGTTAGTGCTTGTACTTCGTTCCAATCCTGACTGAATATTTTTTCCAAAGGATCTTGAGGAGTTCTGTACCACACACTATGGACCCGGTATAGATGCAGATTACACACCAGTGATCTTAAAGGAGACTATTCCTTTAGATGGGACATTGCCTGCAGCTATCTAGATAGTATTATATTATGCATCTGAGACTTATTGAGGTTTATTTCAGTTTATATTTAGACTTATGTTAAGTTTAATTGGAGACTTGTGGAGACTTTATGTTGGACAACTAGACTGTAATTTATCTACATTTTGAGACATGGTGTTTAACTATGTCATTCTTCTTATCTCTTATCGTGCCTTATACTTTTTATAGTCGTTGTGATTGAGTTTACATTATGAGATATTGTGAGATGTATATTGTCCTCCTTATGGAGATTGATATCATTGACAGGTATTTAGTTATATAGTATTTATTGTGTCCTAGACAGTGTTCTACCGCCGATACTGCGACGTAGGCTGGACGTACCCACGCTCTCGTGCCCCTACACTGGGTGCGGGTCGTGACAATACCCAACTCAAAACTTTGGTATCGACCCAATACCTTGGTGATACCTTGGTACCCCAAGGCAACTCAACTAATACGTATAACTAGTATATGCATAGATAAACCAACTACTATTCTAAAACAACTGTTATAAACCAATATACATGTATATAGCTAACTGGCTAACTCTACATATCATGTCTATACTATATACATATATACACTCTAACTGAGTTATTCATTAACTAACTATATCCAACTTATCATCTACATAGATACCTATATAGTTAATTAGATACTAACATATATATATGCTAACTACCTGCAATACTAGCTAACTCTTACTAAATGCCTTAAACATAAACACATCTACCATAATTCCTTAACTGAACTGAACATCCTGCCAAGCCAATACCTCAAAGTCTAAACTGAAAGGTAAATACGGATACACAGTTCTAACTGAAAGATACTGAACTAACTGAAACCAACACTGAACTGTACAGTAAACTGAAACTGAAACTTGCAGTGGAAACTGTACTGTAAACTACCCAAACTTGCTGAAACTCGATCCTGCCGTGGCTCCCCTCCTAGTAATCTGTACAGTCATGCACAGTCTCCCCTAAATCTGTGTATTCCTGCACAATGTAGCTACCAATACTCTCTTCAAACTGTGAGCAACTGCACAGTCGATACCTGAATGCTGCTGGCTGCTGCTGTGTGCATTTCCACCTTGCTGCAGTGTGCAATGACACTGCCCGAGTTGCTCTGCTGCTGAAACTCCTCTTCCTCCATTTACTGATCTGCACAGCCTTTGGCACTGCTCTTCTTTAGCAGTGACTCCTACTGCTTGACAGTAGATGCTCAACACTCCCAAGTCACACAGACACACATACACAAATACACTTAACATCCCTAAGTATATATCTATATATGTGTACACACACATAGATATCTAACTATCTATATACATAGATATCCATGACACCAACCTATACACTAAGATAGCTAGATATACATCTATAAATATAAATACACTCAATACATAACTATGCATATATATATAAATACCTATATAATAATATATAGATATAAATCTATACATATATAAACCAACACAACACTTAACATCTAACCATATACCTATACATGTATATATATATATATATATATATATATATATATATATATATATATATATATAACACCTAAATACATATATACATAACCCAAAAATACACTATTATATATACTATATAATTATAGATAGCTTATTCCTATATAAATACATATGTATGTATAGTAATAAGAACAAAACAACAAAGACATGGAGTGCATCGCACCCGTATCACACTTCTTCTATGACACGCTTGCGATACGGCCTCAACACACAACCAAACCGGAGGACACGAGCAAGCCTAATACATAAATTATGAACAATACATATAGTAATTAGAGTGTCTACGTGTCCGTGTCATAATGTGATATGCATAAAGCCCCGTGCCGGAGAAAAACCCCCAAAATCAACCGTTTCATCAAATTGACGAGATACGGCCTACACGTATCCAATTGTGGACACGATACTTGTAAACCCCCAGATTTTGCAAGAATTTCAAATTGGGATTTTTCGCAATTTTTTTGAATTTTCTGTGGATTTTCTGTAATTAAAATCAGGGTTTCTATTTATTAAATGATTTTTAATTGTTAGTAAATAATATTAAAATATTGTGAAAATAACATTTTTGGGTGTAAAATGGAAAATTGGACTTAGGGTAATTTTTCTGGAATTTATTGGGCCTCCGACCTATTTTTAAATGCCTAAAAACTATTTATTTCATTTATTATTATTATTATTATTATTATTATTATTATTATTATTATTATTATTATTATTATTTGTTTTTGGGCCGGCCCGGCCCAGTGGACCGGCCCAGCAGCCCAATTCCCCCAGCCCAACTGTTGCCGGGTCGGGTCGGGTCAGACCCGACCCGCGAGCCCGCCGCCCGGACCCGCTCCCCAGCCGTCGTCCCAGCCCGCGTCCCCCGGCCGCTGCCCGTTTCCTCCGCCGCGCTTCACGGCCGCCGCCCGCTCCGCACGGCCCCGCAACCGCCGGCCGACCTCCCCTCTCTCCTCCTTCTCCCTCCCCTATATTAATCTTCCCCGGCAGCCCCCACCGCCTAAAACCCCCGCCGTCAGCCGCTCCCTACCCGACCCCGCTCCGCCGTGAGCCGCCTCGCCGCTGCCACCACCGTCTCCGCCTCGCCGCCGTCGACGAAGCTGCCAGCCCGCCGTCGACGACGCCTCGCCAGCAGCCCTCAGCCGCGAGCAGCAGCAGCCCAGCCCCAGCCGTCGCCTCGCCGCAGCGGCTCCGCCGCCGCCGTCTCGCCTCCGCCGCGTGCGCCACTGCTCCGGCCAGCCGCTCCCCGCCCCAGCGCCGCCTCAGCGCCGCCCCGAGCCGCCGGAGTCGGTTCCCCTGAACCCTAATTCCCTAAATCGCTGTGTCCGACACAGGACACAGTGTCCTGTGTCGTGTCGGACACGATTTTTGGCCCCGGTTTTCGGGTCCCCTTCAGGTATGTGTAACTTTCGCCTCGTAGCTCCGTTTTCAATTCTGCAAATTGCGTTGTGAAGCCTGTATGACCCTCTCGGTGTCCGGACAAACTGTTCGGGGCACCGCGTCCTGTGGTGATCGCACACCGCGATCCAAAAACAGGAAAAACCAGACCCTGTTTCACCCCGGAACTGAGTACGCCCCGCCAAACGGGACGACTTGGTCGCGCGCGGTCTTCACAGATACGTGCGCAGCGTCGATACGGACGTGTGAGTTTTCGCGGAAGTTGATTCGGGTGTGCGTGCACACCGGAATCAACGCGTATCCGCGGACATCGCCCCGTATCCGCAATTTCTGCAATTCACCCTAACTTCTTGTACACTCGTCGGATCGAGACGAAACTTGAGCCATCGGACTCGTAGCGATACGCTGGTCCTGTGGGTCAAGTTTGGTTCGATTCTGAGAACGTTGACGAAATCGCGTGTCGTGGGCCCCACAGGCCCCGCTCGACGGGCGATTTTGTGTTCGGCTCATCGGAATCCAAATCTGGAAGTTCCGTTGGGTTCGTATTAGCGTTCCTGACCTGTTGACACTAAGTTTGGTGAATTTGGAGACCGTTGACCTGGACACGTTTTTCGGTGCAAAGCGGGCCCACCGGCGGACCCCGTTTTGACCCGAAACTGCCGTTTTTGCCCTTGTCTCCAAATTGGACCCAAGGACAGGCGTTTCTAGCTATTTGACATCTTCTGAGCATGATGGTAATGTCTATTTCAGCTTCTGGACTCATCTCTGGAAGTTTCCCCTAGAACAATTAATTGGATCCAAACAACAGGCAAGTACCTGCACTTCAAGTTAATCTTTATATTGTGATAATTAATTCCCTGTTCTACTAGTACCCTTGCTGATTACACATAGTGTTAAAGTACTGTATTTCATGTCTTGAATATCGGGGTTCATGTCTTGTTTACACATCGGGTGGGAGAATACTAGGAGGCATGTAGTTTACCCTTTCCCCCCTGTATTCACTGTGTACCAGCTGTTAGTACGCGATTGTACCATCAGCCTTGTACTTGATTATTCCTGTATTCACTGTGTACTAGTCGTCTATGACGGCCCTATTAGCCTTATAAACCCCTACATGCCAACTACGTATTCTAAAACAAGTACCAGTTCACACAGCTAGTCTCTAGTCTTGTTACATTTCTTGCTGACTATGGTAGTTACATTTTCTGTCTCATTTATTCCCTGCTTTCTCATATTCTTGTTTATAGCATTTAGACTCTGAAAGATTAATGTTTCCTTTATGCTATTTTCTTAATATGACACTCAATTTAATTGTCATAAATATTCAGTTTAATTTTGTTGTGCACTGTGTACTTTGCTCCTTTCCTGACTGGATCCGTTGTTTAGGTGATGATGAGAACTTTGCCCTACCTATTATGATCCCTATGGCGTAGCAGGTGACACAGTTGAGAAGCAGGTTCCCACTCAGGAGGCTACCTCTGAGGAGTAGTAGCCAGTTAGCTAGTTTTCCCTTTTCAGCTCAGTAATCGGGTTTGTCCCCGATTTATCTTCTGTTCATGTATAAACTTTGGATCTGTTATCACAATTTGTTTTTATAAATTAGCATTCCTATTTCCTGTTAATTTCCTTGTCTATTTACTTTAATTGTGGATGAGATAGATAGTTATTGATCCCAGAAAATAACCTAGACAGCGTACTACCGCCGACACTGCGGCGTAGGCTGGACGTGCCCACGCACTCGTGCCCGAATAACCGGGTGCGGGTCGTGACACGTTTTTGTGGTGGCCCATGCAGGTCAACGACTAAATTGTTCGGTTTCAACTTAGGGACCGAACAGGCCTGCAATAAGATTGAGGATTTTAGGAAAAGCTCATCCACTTGATTGAATCGTTCTTGATATTCATATCGACTTCGAATCATTTTATTGACTTGCATCCTGCCTTGATTCCTGTGCGCCTTTATCGTTTATTTTTGGATGCAGAGTAAAAGATCTACCAGCAGGCGACGAGGTTCCTACAAGATCACCACGAGATGCTCTACCAGCATAACCGTGGAGAACGCGCAGACTCTTGGAGCAGCTAATGCGCGTAAGTGATTTCTTTTAGCTGCCTTTCTATTATTGTTTAGCTCGCGCCTAGTGGTTCGTGACCCCAGCCCCAACCTAGAAAATTTTAAACTTGCTAATAACCTGCTATGCTTTTATAACTGATAACTGTAGAGTTTGTAGAATCTTCTGTGCTTATTATAGGTTGTTTTGTGAACTTAAATAATTTGTACCCTCTTTTCATCATCATCTAGCGCACTTAATTTTGATGTACTCGACTTATGCTGCTATTCTATAGCCTAGTTTTGCAAGCTTACTCTTTATCGAGCTTGTTCATGACATATGTATTAGTGGGTCGACACACTAATACGATTGTCTATTCAGAATCAGTGTATTACGGTCTGATCAGCCTTAGTACATTTTGATTCGCCCTTCGCACTACTTTACGTGGATTGAGATATATAGTTGACTAGTATACCTGCCCTAGACATGTCTGAGCATAACTGTGTTAATACAAGCATGTGAATAGGAATTTCCAAGATAGGATTTCAATCCACAAATCGCTTGACAATTCCCACTTGAATTCTTTAAACTCCTTGATCCCGATACCTTTGTTCTATCACCTCGCCCTTGAACTCTTTATTATTGATCTTCGTTTTCCCTTATTTCGGAAAGACGAAATCTCGTGCCTGGTATAAGTTAGTACATAGATAGTACTAGATATGCCACATAGGCCGATCACATACTTGAGGATTAAACTTTCGTAATTGGGGACGTATCATATGTGATATGATCGGCATTGAAATTCGAGGATTGAATGAGATAAGTAAACATATTAAGGAGTATTTTCTTAAGGTATATAGCTTTTGTGATGTATGGGTAAATTCTAAGTTGGGTAGCAGTGCAATTGTCAACTCAAGATAAATTCTTTAAAATTTTGACCGAGAAGATTAGATTGGAAGAGGTTCAAGCCATTCTCATTTTGAAAATTTAGAGGAGTAACTAAGGTGATTAATAAATTGATATCAATAGTTATACCTCAAGTACATGATTTAAATCTTGAAATAATGAGGGAAAAATCGTCAATTTGAATTTAGAGGGTATTATAAGTCAGACTTGAACATTGGTGAACCACATTTAAATTATTTTCAATTTGGTGATTGACTTAAAGTTCGATGGTTGGACTACCTAGTTGGATTATCGAGGATGTGAATGAAATTTAAAGTGAATGGAAATACTGTTGGACTTGAATCACTTCTAGAGGAATTTATTATAATTAGAGGCAAAGTCAGGTGCAAATCTTGAAAATGCTATATGGACTTAATCTAAAATCTGCCTGTGGGTAATTTGAGGAAGTAAGGAGTGATAACCATAGGTTGAATTTTGATTAGAACAAGTAGTCACCTTAGTCATGAAGGGATTGCAGTGGACATGATTCGGATTTTTATTATCGCAATGAGATTGCGATTGATATACGTGAAGGTTTAACAGAGTATGGCTTAAGTTTTAAATTTCGAGGACGAAATTCTTATAAGTTGGGTAGATTGTAAACCCCCAGATTTTGCAAGAATTTCAAATTGGGATTTTTCGCAATTTTTTTGAATTTTCTGTGGATTTTCTGTAATTAAAATCAGGGTTTCTATTTATTAAATGATTTTTAATTGTTAGTAAATAATATTAAAATATTGTGAAAATAACATTTTTGGGTGTAAAATGGAAAATTGGACTTAGGGTAATTTTTCTGGAATTTATTGGGCCTCCGACCTATTTTTAAATGCCTAAAAACTATTTATTTCATTTATTATTATTATTATTATTATTATTATTATTATTATTATTATTATTATTATTTGTTTTTGGGCCGGCCCGGCCCAGTGGACCGGCCCAGCAGCCCAATTCCCCCAGCCCAACTGTTGCCGGGTCGGGTCGGGTCAGACCCGACCCGCGAGCCCGCCGCCCGGACCCGCTCCCCAGCCGTCGTCCCAGCCCGCGTCCCCCGGCCGCTGCCCGTTTCCTCCGCCGCGCTTCACGGCCGCCGCCCGCTCCGCACGGCCCCGCAACCGCCGGCCGACCTCCCCTCTCTCCTCCTTCTCCCTCCCCTATATTAATCTTCCCCGGCAGCCCCCACCGCCTAAAACCCCCGCCGTCAGCCGCTCCCTACCCGACCCCGCTCCGCCGTGAGCCGCCTCGCCGCTGCCACCACCGTCTCCGCCTCGCCGCCGTCGACGAAGCTGCCAGCCCGCCGTCGACGACGCCTCGCCAGCAGCCCTCAGCCGCGAGCAGCAGCAGCCCAGCCCCAGCCGTCGCCTCGCCGCAGCGGCTCCGCCGCCGCCGTCTCGCCTCCGCCGCGTGCGCCACTGCTCCGGCCAGCCGCTCCCCGCCCCAGCGCCGCCTCAGCGCCGCCCCGAGCCGCCGGAGTCGGTTCCCCTGAACCCTAATTCCCTAAATCGCTGTGTCCGACACAGGACACAGTGTCCTGTGTCGTGTCGGACACGATTTTTGGCCCCGGTTTTCGGGTCCCCTTCAGGTATGTGTAACTTTCGCCTCGTAGCTCCGTTTTCAATTCTGCAAATTGCGTTGTGAAGCCTGTATGACCCTCTCGGTGTCCGGACAAACTGTTCGGGGCACCGCGTCCTGTGGTGATCGCACACCGCGATCCAAAAACAGGAAAAACCAGACCCTGTTTCACCCCGGAACTGAGTACGCCCCGCCAAACGGGACGACTTGGTCGCGCGCGGTCTTCACAGATACGTGCGCAGCGTCGATACGGACGTGTGAGTTTTCGCGGAAGTTGATTCGGGTGTGCGTGCACACCGGAATCAACGCGTATCCGCGGACATCGCCCCGTATCCGCAATTTCTGCAATTCACCCTAACTTCTTGTACACTCGTCGGATCGAGACGAAACTTGAGCCATCGGACTCGTAGCGATACGCTGGTCCTGTGGGTCAAGTTTGGTTCGATTCTGAGAACGTTGACGAAATCGCGTGTCGTGGGCCCCACAGGCCCCGCTCGACGGGCGATTTTGTGTTCGGCTCATCGGAATCCAAATCTGGAAGTTCCGTTGGGTTCGTATTAGCGTTCCTGACCTGTTGACACTAAGTTTGGTGAATTTGGAGACCGTTGACCTGGACACGTTTTTCGGTGCAAAGCGGGCCCACCGGCGGACCCCGTTTTGACCCGAAACTGCCGTTTTTGCCCTTGTCTCCAAATTGGACCCAAGGACAGGCGTTTCTAGCTATTTGACATCTTCTGAGCATGATGGTAATGTCTATTTCAGCTTCTGGACTCATCTCTGGAAGTTTCCCCTAGAACAATTAATTGGATCCAAACAACAGGCAAGTACCTGCACTTCAAGTTAATCTTTATATTGTGATAATTAATTCCCTGTTCTACTAGTACCCTTGCTGATTACACATAGTGTTAAAGTACTGTATTTCATGTCTTGAATATCGGGGTTCATGTCTTGTTTACACATCGGGTGGGAGAATACTAGGAGGCATGTAGTTTACCCTTTCCCCCCTGTATTCACTGTGTACCAGCTGTTAGTACGCGATTGTACCATCAGCCTTGTACTTGATTATTCCTGTATTCACTGTGTACTAGTCGTCTATGACGGCCCTATTAGCCTTATAAACCCCTACATGCCAACTACGTATTCTAAAACAAGTACCAGTTCACACAGCTAGTCTCTAGTCTTGTTACATTTCTTGCTGACTATGGTAGTTACATTTTCTGTCTCATTTATTCCCTGCTTTCTCATATTCTTGTTTATAGCATTTAGACTCTGAAAGATTAATGTTTCCTTTATGCTATTTTCTTAATATGACACTCAATTTAATTGTCATAAATATTCAGTTTAATTTTGTTGTGCACTGTGTACTTTGCTCCTTTCCTGACTGGATCCGTTGTTTAGGTGATGATGAGAACTTTGCCCTACCTATTATGATCCCTATGGCGTAGCAGGTGACACAGTTGAGAAGCAGGTTCCCACTCAGGAGGCTACCTCTGAGGAGTAGTAGCCAGTTAGCTAGTTTTCCCTTTTCAGCTCAGTAATCGGGTTTGTCCCCGATTTATCTTCTGTTCATGTATAAACTTTGGATCTGTTATCACAATTTGTTTTTATAAATTAGCATTCCTATTTCCTGTTAATTTCCTTGTCTATTTACTTTAATTGTGGATGAGATAGATAGTTATTGATCCCAGAAAATAACCTAGACAGCGTACTACCGCCGACACTGCGGCGTAGGCTGGACGTGCCCACGCACTCGTGCCCGAATAACCGGGTGCGGGTCGTGACAATACTATTCACAAACAAGCAATCAAGTGTCAATTAGATCCATTAGATCCAATGACAAGCACTACATGTGCAAATCTCGAAATTTCCCCCAAATTGGCACAAATTTGGTCATAACTTCCACCGTAGGTCTCCAATTGACCCAAAACCAAATCCTATGGGTAGCCTATGCATGTTGGTTGGTTTCTCATGGTAAAATCTCAGATCTAGAGTCTATTAGAAGGAGAAAAACTGAATTGTAACTATTGAAAGATGGATTTCCAATAAAAAGTTCCCAATTTCCAAGTAGCTCCTCTCCTCGTAGATCCTGGCCTCCTCCTTCTTGCTTTTTGCTTCCTTCTTGTAGATCCTTGGTGTAGCAACCTCAATGATGAATTTGGAAAGAGATTGGTGAAGAATTGGTGAAGAATTGATGAGGAAATGGAGGGAATTTGGAGAGAGAAAATGTAGATCTAGAATTTTGGGGATGAAAAGAAATGAAAGCACTCTCTCTATCTCTTCTCCTATGTAGGCGTGCCAAGAAACCCCCTCCCCAAGTAATGTACAAAGTCACAAATATCCCTTGGGACCTCTCATGAAGAATTTAATTAGGGAGGGAATGTTTTAGTCTAAATGTTTCACTAATTAATCAAGCCTCCTAATCCATGGGCCTAATTCATGGGCTCAAATTAGACTAGTCTAAATATTTGTTTCATGCATTCTAAATAATTGGGTTAGGCCCACTACACAAGTCCACAACAATCTACAACTAGCAACAATTAATAATACAATAAATAATTAAATCATGCAATATACAATTATTAATTATAAATAAACCTAAAATAATTATATCCATTGATAATTACCAAACTACCCTTGGATGAAAATGTGAGGGTGACATAAGTGCCAAGTTCGAGTCGGGTAGAAGTTGTTCGAGTTATACAAAGCTTGAAAATTTTCAAGATCACCTTCCTTTCAAGAAGCGTGAAGTCGGCGTGCTCTTCATATCAAAGCACGAGTTGTAAGAAGTTGCAAGTCTTCGGATCAAAGCTTGCTTTTCACTTTATAGTGGATTCAACACCGAGCAAGAGTTCTCGGGACTGGATTAGTCCTCCAAGAGAAAAATCAATATAAAAATCTCGGTGTCATCTGATTGCTCTTGTTGCATTACTTGCAAACTTAGTTCTTATATTCTGCATATTTATATTATTGCTTGCATAGTTAGTAGTTGTTTATTTACTTAGTCATACTCATAATTTTCTAGTTGGTAATAATTGACACAGACTATATTCAACCTCCCCTCCCCCCCCCCCCCCCTCTATAGTTGCCTTCAATTTCTTCTTAGTTTTTTTTTCCTTCATACTCTTAAGTTTGCCCTATGCTCTATATTCTCCCACGAAAATGAATTGATTTGGGATTGGGGATAGGCCAACCATCCAAAAGTGCTATAAACTCACTTCTTATTTTTGATCTAAAAATGGAAATAGTAAGATTTTTTTTTCCTTGGCAATGATATATATCATATATGTAAATCCTAGATATGAAAATAGGCATAGTTCATATGAAAGCAAAATGGTATAAAACAACAAGACAAAATATATGCGGAAACCCATCCATCTCTACTCTTATAATGAGGCTTGGAAACGGCTCAAAATTGAACCGTCTAAGTTCTATGTAAATAATCCACTAATTTTTTTTAAATAACTAATTATTTCACTACCTAATATTATTTATTTACAATTAAACAATTATAACTCAAGTGGTTAAGTTGTGCGGTATTTTTTTTGGTTGTTTAAATTTGATTCCTAGGAACAACATTATATATAATAATTTTATATTTAATTTTTTTAATAAATTTTTTTTACGCACGTTTACGTTACTAATATATATAAAGAATTGCGAGAACTTAAAAATTGACCGATTGAATGAGTAATCAATTGACTTGGATTCAAATAAATGACGATAAAGTCCCTAAACCAAATCGTGTAAGTGGTATAACACCTGACAAACACATGATTGTTTTTTACTGTTTAGAAAGACTCTTGATAAAGGCACTACAAAAATGACTCGGGGCTAGCCCAGTATTGGTGCTAGTCCAGTTAGGAAGAATTTTTACTCAGGCTAGTCCAAATTTTACTAGGGCTGCATACCCTCTTCACCTCCCTCCTCCCCCACCCCTACCCCCTCCGGCCTCTCCTCCTCCCTCCTCTCGCAATTTTTCACCTCTCCGCGTCGTTGACCTCGTAATCGACCGCGTCGCCGCAGTCGAGCCGCACCTCAAGCACCTTCCCGTCGGCTCTGTCACGAAGACGATGAAGAAGAAGAAGAAGCAGTGTGCAGGGGCCTGCGCACGTCGGAGGCATGTGCTCGCGGGGGGCTACGGCTACGTCTCGCGCCGACGAGGGCGGCAAAAACAGCAGAAGCGGTAACAACAGCGGAGGCGAGCGCGTGCGCCTACGCCTCGCCGCCGCCCCCGCACGCGCGCCTCCGCCTCCCGCCGCCGCCTCCTTCTCCTCCCGCTCCTCCGCCTCGTCCCCCCTTCCGGCCTCCACGCAACCCCGCCCTCGTGTCACCTCGCGTAGCCCTCCCCTCCGGACTGTCAAAATTTTGTCAGTCCTTAAATTTTGACAATCATACCAATTGAAAGGACTGTCAAAATTTTGGCAGTCCTAAAAAATTAATATATTTTTTTAGGACTGTCAAAATTTTAACAGTCCTGATTATAAAAAAAATCAATCGGAAGTAAACAGTCCGGTGAATAATTTTTAGAAGTGATAAACTTATAATTACTAGTATATATGCACGTGCTTTGCACGTATATTGGAGTGAATGATGTTGATGAGTTAGTTTATTTCTACTGCTTTTAATTATATAGGTTAATGGTTCAACCCTTCGAATTCTTTAGTAACAATTTAAAAGACTTAGCAAGTAGCATGAACCCTTTGATTTCCGTAAATGGTTGTCATTATTGCATCTCTTAAATGGTTGTCAGTGAAATTTATTGTAGGTATTCTTTTTAATTACTAAATATGTTGAAGGGTATTTTTGGAACGAAAATTTTTCACGGTGAAGCCTAGTTTTGGCATTATATAGTAGAGAAATATGTTGAAGGGTATTTTTGGAACGAAAATTTTTCACGGTGAAGCCTAGTTTTGGCATTATATAGTAGAGATTAATGATAAAAGATTAGACTGGCTTTCATTTTTGTAGTTTATTTACCAAGAGCTTTTAGAAATAGGACGAAGGTGGGGTGTTGAGAAGGTGGGGGGAGAGTGAAGTCAAGTGGTCAAAAAGTCAAAACAATTTATTCTTCTGAAGGTAACTCCATACGCACTCTATATTCGAGGGTGTATTTGTGCAATTTACCCTACTTTAAATGTCTTAAGTGGGTTTCGGTACTTATAAAAACCCGAACCCGATCGGTTCAGAGTCCTGTTTACTGGTTAAAAACTCATTCCTAATATTTCCAGTCTCCCCGATGTAGCTTCTTCTTCTCGCCACTCCCCCAAGATCCTCCATTGCCGAAACCTTACATTTTTCTCCACCACCATGGCGAGCCGCGACGCGGAGTCCCTCTTCCGCACGAAGCCCATCTCGGAGATCCGCTCCATCGAGTCCGACACGAAGCAGCAGATCGACTCCAAGAAGGAGGAGCTCCGGCTCCTCGTCGGCGCCAGCTACCGCGACCTCATCGACTCCGCCGACTCCATCATCTCCATGCGCAACTCCTGCACCTCCATCTCCTCCAACCTCTCCGCCATCGAATCCGCCATCCAAACCTTAGATCCCCAACAAAACCCTAACTCCTCCTCCTCTTCCTCCAGATCCAAGATCTACTCCCTTGCCTGCCGCGTCAAGTACCTGGTCGACACGCCGGAGAACATCTGGGGGACCCTCGAGGAATCCATGCTCCTGGAGGCCTCCGGGAGGTATTTCCGCGCCAAGCAAGTCCACGACATCGTCGTCGCCGCCTCCGAGACCGACATCACCCACCGCTTCCCCCTGCTGAAGCACCAGTGGCAGATCGTCGAGAGCTTCAGGCCCCAGATCTCGCAGAAGAGCAGGGAACGCCTCGCGGACCGGGGCCTCGGGGCCGGCTCCTACGCCGACGCTCTCGCGGCTGCCGCGACGGTCGACGGTCTGAGCCCCGTACAAGTTCTATTGCTGCTGCTGGACTCGAGGAGGTCGTGGATCTCGCAGAGGCTGTCTAATCTCGACTCGGCTGTCTTCTGTGACGTCACGAGGATGATCAGGAGTAGTTTGGGTCAGGTCGGGGAGATGTTCTTGCTGGCATTGAATGAGATGCCCTTGTTTTACAAAATGGTGCTCGAATCGCCGCCGGGGAGCCAGTTGTTTGGCGGGATTCCAAACCCGGACGAGGAGGTGCGGCTCTGGAAGTCGCATAGGGAGAAGTTGGAGTCCGTGATGGTGGTTCTCGAGCCCGAGTTTGTTGCCGAGACTTGTTGTTCTTGGTTAAGGAGCTGTTGTGATGAGATGTTTGGAGAGTTGGCAGGTGGAAAGAGGTTGATGGATTTGGTTAAGAGCGGGGAAGAGTTGGCTGCGGCCGAGAATCTGGTTCGGGAGACACTGGACGGGAGGGAAGGGCTAGAGGGAAGCTTGGAGCAGTGGCTGAGGAGCGTCTTTGGCTCTGAGATCGAGTCTCCATGGAACCAGATCCGGGGGCTTATTCTGAAGGAAGGGAAGGATATTTTAGAAGATAGGTTGGAGGATGCATTCACAGCAAGAATGAAAGAGATCGTGCAATTTCGGTTCCAGGGCTTGAAGAAGGACATCAATGTGAGGGATTCTGTCGAGGCTATCGTTGCTGGTCCTAACAACGAAAACGACTTCTATTCTCACTTGAAGAAGCCTTCGACGGGTGATGGTGTTTGGTTTTCAGAGCTGCATCATAAGAAAATACCACTTGGGTTTAGTATCAAGCCGACTGGAGAGAACAATTTTAGAAATTGTCTCAATGCGTACTTTGGACCGGAAGTTAGCCGCATTAAGGATGCAATGGATGCCACATGCGGTAACATATTGGAAGATCTTTTATGCTTTGTAGAATCTCGTAACTCTACTTTAAGATTAAAGGACATGGCACCTTATATTCAAGATATTTGTTACAAGACTGTGTCAGTCATATTGCAAGAGCTAGAGGATGAGCTTGGACGGCTCTCTGCTTCTTTAGAAAGTAATGTCGGAGAGATGGATTATCTGCCCCCATCTGTGATTGTTGAAAGATCACTTTTCATCGGACGCCTCTTGTTTGCTGTAAGAAACCATTCGACCCAAATTCCACTAATACTTGGCTCCCCGAGACAGTGGGTGAATGAATCAAGTGGAACGGCTTTTGCTAAACTAGAATCACCTAAGTCAAAGCAACCGAAGGGGAGCTTCGATTCTCCAATTTCTTTTAGTCCTAGAAGACCTACATTTGATAGCCCTAGAAGCCCCAGAAGGCAATTCCTATATAGTCCTAGACGGCAAACAATTTCAGCAGCTGCAGCGTTGTTTGCTGTTGATGGCAGTATAAACTCAAAACTTGAAGAGCTCAATAGCACTTTGCAAGAGCTCTGCATCAAAGCTCACAGTCTTTGGATAATATGGGTCTCTAACGAGCTATCGATCGTTCTTGCCAAGGATCTCAATAAAGACGAGGCCCTGTCTGCGTCAAGTCCATTGCGGGTAAGTGGCCTTTACTCAATTTTAGAGATTTTGTTCTAATTCTCAATGTCCTCCATGTTTCTTATATGTAATTTCCACGTAAGTTGTATTTTTTCTTCTTCTAGTTCATATTCTGTTTTTGATATGCTTTATGCTAGTGTATGAAGCAGCAACATGGAAACGAAATATGTACTAAACGCATAAACATACCTACAAGTACAAAGATATATACATACCCAGACATACGAAGATTTGAAAAACCAATTGACAGCAACATGTATTGGTCGTTTTGGACCAGTTTGAAGTTCAAACTCTGAACACACCAAATCCAAAACTACATGCAAATGTGATGTCGACCAATTATGTAAAACGCGCGGAGACTGGCCCAAACTTAAACTGCAATCTGAAAGGGGAAAAAGGAGAATTGGGGGAGGACACTCTCCGGTAGATAACTACAACATCTTTCTAATGTTGCCTAGCAAACGAATCTACATTGCCTTGCATGCGGGTGGGAAGATCTGGTGGCGTAGGGTGAGGCAACCACATGATGGTAGGTGAAGAGGGAAATAACTCAAATGGGTCCTAGCTAGGTGTTCATATATTATGCACTATGTACATTATATCTCTATGCCAGAATATCCAACCTGCAATGTAATGACTACACAATCCTCCTAACCGCCTAGGAGGATTATGATTGCTTATAGACTTGAGGTCAACCATTCGACTTGGAACCAAAGGGGAAATAATACCACTAAACTAAGAGGAGGAGAGTCGGGTGCCTCTTCTTGTAGACCAGGAGTAATTTGTTATATGTAGTTGCACTAAAACTGATTCCTGATACAAGGACATAAATAGAGAGACTTTAAAACACATTTCGGTATGTACACATAGACATGCCTAGAGTTAGATAAAATTCTTGCTTATTAGGGTATTTTCTTAGGGAAAGTAGAGTAGAAGTGGTGGAACTTGCAAGACTTCCCCCCTAGAAGTTTTTGGCCAGGTATTTGGCAAAACAGGGTAGCAGGAAAGGGTAATGGGAAGGGTATGTTGCACGAACACTAATACCAGACAACAGGATATGGACACACTTACATGGACATATGCTGATTTTTGTGCGCCTTACTGTATTTTGGACAAGCTTTCTTTTGACATCTTCCGATCCAATACTGACCCCACTGGTACTGATGGGTACTGGCTGATACCAAAACTTGCCATTCTTTATTCAACAAAGAAAAAATAAAAGAAAAAGTGAGAGAACAGAAAATAACGTCGACACTAGCACTCTGTCGTGTTGAAGATCAACATGCTACAATGTGTTTTTAAGATTCCTTGTCAACTCATTGTAAGCATTATCATTTTTCAAAGTTTATCTATAATTTCACAACATTGATCCATCTTTCTTTCATTTTTTTATACATTTGAAACTATTTATTGCCGCGAGGGAAGGAGGGGGGGGGGGGGGGGGGTACTTTGTCCTAAAGCAAGTAGAATAAATGACATTATGAGTGAAAAAAAGCAATGCTTAATATTGTTCTATTCAAACTAACAGAAAACAAGAAATATTATATAAATCATGCCAAAAAAGCAATGTCACGAAATTTTCATTATGAGTGAAAAAAACAATGCTGAATAATGAAAATTTTCATTATGAGGAAAGTAATGCTTTTTTGGCATTACTTTCCTCATAATGAAAATTTTGAGGATGATCTTATATAATATTTCATTATTTAGCATTACTTTCCTCATAATGAAAATTGACAGCAACATGTATTGGTTGTTTTGGACCAGTTTGAAGTTCAAACTCTGAACACACCAAATCCAAAACTACATGCAAATGTGATGTTGACCAATTATGTAAAACGCAAGGAGACTGGCCCAAACTTAAACTACAATCTGAAAGGGGAAAAAGGAGAATTGGGGGAGGACACTCTCCGGTAGATAACTACAACATCCTCCTAATGTTGCCTAGCAAACGAATCTAGTCTTTTGCCATGGTAGTTGTGGAGCTAATGGTTTTTGAGCTGGGAATTATAAGGTTCCACAGGAGATAAGTCTTTTGTCTCGCTTTGCCTCTTGCAAAGTCAAATCACAGATGGGACTTAAATTTTTTGAGCTAATGGTTTTCTGTGTTAGTCCACGTGGTAGTAGTTTCTCCTGACCCAAGAAATCTTAGGGTCAAGGACACTAGGAATCCACATCCCACGTTAAGTTTATTAGGAACAATGCTGTTATCCCTTAAGGAAAAGGGACCTAGAGATGTAACTTTTGGGCTTGGTCAGTAGGATAAAGTTAGTCAAAATAAGCAAACCTTTGTTATCGGATCATTGTCAGTAAATGGCAGTAAAGAATGATGAAGTATCATCATAACAGTAACTGAAACATGTGGATGTAGCTTTTTTTCTTACCCTTTTTATGAGTTGAAAGTAAAATTGTAATGCATGGTACTCTTTTACATCTAATCTTTCATTCCAGGGAAAACTTTAAATCAAAATATAAGCTCTCTTAGATAGTTGGCACCTTGGATGTTTCAAATCCGAAAGTAACATGGCATATTATTGATAATGATAACTAAATTGATCAAATCTGCATGATCAACAGAGCAAACCTGTCCCTCTTGTGGTAGTATAATCATATCACTATACTGCAGTAAGCTTGTCACTCACCCTAAGGATCCACACTGAAATTTAGGCTATTAAATGAGTGGCTTTTGACCACATGATTTTCTAGTAGTTACTATCTAGTGGCTGCAAAACCAGAGGCATCTGCTTAACTAGGTTCAGATCCTATGGAGCTATCTTGTCCAAAATTTTGTTTGTTGCAACGATCAACCCTGACTTGATACCCAGTTTGCACTTGTGTCCTTCCCTTTCCTATACAATATTGGATCACCTCTCTCTTGAATATAGACATCATAGGCTGTCAGCTGTTTTCTTTCAAACAAATTTGAACATCTTTGATGAGAATAGTGCCAATCATGCCGACCTTTCAAGACTTGAGTCAATTACACACTAAGCCTAAGTTCCCTTGTACCCAGGGTACCACTCCAATGTAAGGGAAATAATATACCCATAGCTCACTGGTTTTTCATTATCAGTAACTAAAAATGTTTATAATGACTGTAATGGTTGTTTCCTATATTATTTATTTTATAAGGAGAAAAAAGATACTATCTTCTAAGGGTGCCTATTTGCTAAATGTCAATCAATTTTGGTACTATTTTACTGAATGATATTTATGCAGGGTTGGGAAGTTACTGTTATTAACCAAGATCATTCTAGTGAAGGATCTCCAGAGATAAAAATAGCTCTTCCTTCTATGCCTTCGCTTTACATTATCTCTTTTCTTTTTCAAGCTTGCCTACAAATCCATAAAGTTGGAGGCCATGTCCTCGACAAGCTTATACTGCAAAATTTTGCATGGAGGCTATTAGAGAAGGTATGTAATTTTATTTCTTTTTGGTGAGAAGAAGATTAATAGTAATACCCCTCGTGCTACTAGTTTTATCTCTATTAGTATAGTTGCTTCTGTTGCTGACCTGGTCTGTTGTGTTCTCTAGTATTTTTTTTGACTGCTAATATGGTCTGTTAATTTTCTGTTTTAATGTAATAGTTTTTAACCATTAATAACGTGAAGTACTTAGGGACATCTTTGACTTCTCTATCCTTTAAGAAGTTATATAGTTCAAATCTCTACTTAACCCAGCAGTTTCCGCTTCTGGTGTTTGTTGATAAGTGTAGGAAAAAATAATACGATGAATATTATTGAAGAGGGTTATATATATATATATATATATATATATATATATATATATATATATATATGAGAGAGACTAACCCCTCTCACTATTATTCTATCCAATGTGAGACTAAAGCCCAATACTACTACTAATACTTAACACCCTCCCTCAAGCTGGAGCATAGATGTCAATCATGTCCAGCTTGTTACACAAAAATTGAATCTGATGACCCAAAAGAGACTTTGTAAAGATATGGCTATCTGATCACCGGTCCTTACGTGGTGAAACCTTATCATCCCCTTTTTATACTCATCACGGACAAAGTGGATGTCACGGACAAAGTGGATGTCAATTTCAATGTGCTTCGTCCTTTCATGAAATACAAGATTGATAGCAATATGGATAGCAGACTGGTTATCACATCACATATCTGCTGCTTTAGATCATGTTTCTTCTTCCAGCTCTCGTAGAAGATGTTGCAGATATAACACATCTGGTGTGCCATGAGCAATGGCTCGATATTCTGCTTCCGAACTTGACCGTGCTATCATACTATGCTTCTTGCTCTTCCACGATACCAAGTTTCCCCAATAAATACCGAGTAGCCAGATGTAGACTGTTTATCCGTCAGGTTTGCACCCTAGTCAGTATCGGTAAAGCACTCAACACGAGTATGTCTATGATTCTCCATCCGAATTTTTTTTTCCGGATTCTGGATTAGATAGTGCAGAATCCTGAGAACTGTCTACTAGTGTGGAACTCGTGGAAAAACCATAAATCTACTTGCGACACGGCGGAGGAAATGTCCGGGCGAGTCATGACCGCAAAGTAGTTGAATTTTTCAACCACTCGACGATACTGATCCGGATTGGTCATCAGGACCCCCCTCGTCTGGGAGTAATTTTGCCCCTGGATCCATGGACGAGGTTACTCCCTTGGCTTGCATCAGTCCTGCATCATTTAGTATGTCCAGCACATACTTCCTCTGAGACATTACAATCTCCCGCTTACTCTGTATGACTTCAATGCCCAAGAAGTAGTTCAACAATTCAATATCCTTGGTCTGAAATTGTTCTCCCAAAAACTTCTTCAGTCCTGCAATACCCTGGTTGTCATCTCTCGTGATGACAATGTCGTCAACATAGACACCAAGTAGTATCCTTATAGCTGATGTCTGTCAGTAGAATACCGGATGATCCTTCTTTGATTGACACATGCCAAATTGAGTAACAATATGTGTAAATCGACCAAACCACGCACGAGTTGATTGTTTGAGACCGTAGAGAGCCTTCCGCAGATGACATACTTTACCCTCCCTTGCAACGAATCCGGGAGGTTGCACCACATACACTTCTTCTTCAATATTTTTGTGGAGAAATGCATTCTTGATATCCAGCTGAAGCAATGACCAGTCATAGTGAACAACTAAGACCAAGAGTATGCACACTGATGCCATCCTGGCAACTGGAGAGTGTCTCAAAATAATCTTCACCATAGGTCTGAGAATATCCTCTAGCCACCAGACAAGTCTTTAGGCGATCAAGAGTGCCATCTGGTTTTACCTTGATCGTGAACATCCATTTGCACCCTACTGCCTGCTTACCGGTAGGTAAATCTACCAAGTCCCAAGTATAGTTCTTCTGAAGCGCTTTTATCTCCTCTTTCATAGTAGCACGCCAACCGGGATATTTGAGACCCTCCTCGATAGTATTGGGAATTTGAATCACATCAATAGTGGCTACCAAGGACTGAGTGTGGTTTGCGAGCCCTTTATAGTTGTCAACATATAAGGGATGATCACGACAGGTACGACGAGGTCGAGCTGGTGGAACAGACGGAGGCGAATCAGTGGAGCTAGAGGAGGATGATGGCTCTGTGACCGTAGGCACTACCTGCGATGGTCGTTCAGGCGACGTCGGGATTGACTGAATCGGTGTTTGCCGACCGTCGGACCGGAATACTGGCTCGATAGGGACGGACACCCTTAGGGGGGCTGCCGGCGGCTGCAGGGGTTGGGGGGGCAACAGAGGGGGGGCTGCTGGTGGCAACATGGGTAGGGGGCGGGCGGGGGGGGGGGGGATGGGGGTCCTATAGGCGGGGGGGGGGGGGGGAGGGGATTCGGGTGGGAGTAGGGGGGCTGGAGTCGGGAGAGGTGGAAGAAATTAGGATTTTAAAAATAGAGAAGAGTGGTGGGAGAGATTCAAAGTTTTGGCTATGATACCATGTAGGAAATAATAATAGGATGATTATTATGGGTTACATATATATAGGAGAGGTTAACCCCTCTCACTATTATTCTATCAAATGTGAGACTAAAGCCCAATACTACTACTAATACTTAACAATAAGGGTTTAAAGAGGAAGAGCTTTGGAATACATTCTTGAATATTGAATAAAAAAGAGTAAAATGATGGCAAGTTTATTTATTAGGGTGTAAAGCCTTTATCTTATGTACTTTATATAAGTTTGTAAAGGTGGGCAAGGTATTTTGTGTCGGAACAACTAGTAGACATGGATGGAAACATGTGGTGTGTCAAACAGGGGTGGGCACTACTATAATAAGTAGGGAGAAATGTCCGACATATTGTTGCTGTCTAGATTTTAGGATTAATTTGCATTTAAATACCCTGAACTATCATTTTGCACTTAAATACCTTGTACTGTTTTTATAGGCCACTTAAAATACCTGAATTATGACACTTTTTTACATTGCTACCCTCCGTTAGTCTTCCGTCATACATTGCGGTCATGTGTATAACATGTTGACTATGTTATACTTGTTTCCCCTAGACAATAAAATAGTTTTTATGGTTGTTTTTTCTTCTCTAACCAATAAAAGGGCTAATTTGTTTTTCTAGAATAAAAATTGTATTATAACCCTCATTTACTGATGTCCAGAGAGTCATATTAGGGTTGGGTGCCGGTGGGGTGTTCAGGCGCACCACGGTCATGCTTAGGTGAGTGGGAGGTTGCTTCTGAGGTATTCACATGAAATTCTGACATGTGAATTTTGATTTTTTGGAGAGATTTAAGAAAATCTATTCTGCAGTGTGATTTCTTTCCTTTGACATTTGAATTTGTCTTCTCCTCTTCATCAGTTTGTTTCCCAAATGTGTTATCTTAATCCCAAATGTCAAGTGGGAATGAAGACTAAACAATTGCTTTCCTGCTATGCAATGGCTCTCCAACTTAGCTCCAACTTCCTCTTTATTGAATAAGATTATGGATTATCTAGTGTTTGTAAGGTGCATGAATCTTAAGGGTCCATGTTGTTCTGGGCGCTAGGCGAGATGAGGCAACACCTGTAGGTTATGTTGTAGGTTATGTTGTCCTGCAATCTTCCATGAAATTAGTGAAGTTATTTAGCATATGTTGTTTTGACTCTTTAGCTAAATTGTAAGTTAAAAAAATAAAAAATAAAACATACTTCAATTTGTAAGTTCAAAAAACAGAAAAAAGAAAAGAATTGAAGAAGAAAAACTACATGTTAAGATAAACGACATCAGCAACAGAAGAAGAAGAACTTAGAAGAAGCAACAACAACAACAACAGAAGAAATCAAGTAAACAACAGGTTTTAACAAACAAACAGGTTTTAACAAACAAACAAAAAACTAAAGAAGAAGCAACATCAAAAGAAGAAATCAAGAAAAACGTTAATTTTTAAAAATAACTTAAGAAGAAGCAGAATCAGAAGAAAACAATAAAATCAACAAGTTTAAAAAACAAAAAAACAAAAACTTAGTAGAAGAATTTAAGAAGTTATTTAGAAGAAGAAGATGCAGCAGAAGAAAAAAAGAAGAAGAAGAAGAACATACTTGTTGGGCGGCTCCCTCACTCGAGCGGCTGGACTGGAGTTCTCCCTTTTCTTTTTTTGCAAAGCGAGGCGAACTGGACCAAATCCTATTAAGCCAAATCCTATTAAGCCAAATCAAAAAATTGAAATAGGAAAATATTACATCTATACCCATCAAAAATTTACTGTCTAAGTCCCTTTTTTTCTCCTTGGGTGACCCTAGGCGGTCGCCTAGGCGCGCTTAGGCGACCATCGTCTAAGCCAGGGGAACATTTGTCAGGTCGAGACTTTTTCTTCCCAACCTGCATGTCTAGGCGCACGTAGACGTTGCCTATGACAACGTAGATGTTGATTAATGAATATTAACAACTAGGCATGGATCATGCTAAGGTAAGGCAATGGGTCATGTAAGTAGGCGAGTTAAGGGTTCAACAAAAAGGTGAGGTTGAGAGGTGTTACTCGAGGTATAGGGTCAAGCAACAAGGTTGAGGGAGGTTGGGGGGGGGGGGTTGTTCAGTTGATATAGGTTGCGGCCAATTGGGAATAGATTGCATCTAATGTTGTTAAAGGTGCCGCCTAGGCGTACCTAGGCACCCAAAAGGCGAGAGACGACGTTTCACGGCTTAATAAAAGGCATCAAAGGTGAGATTAGGCGAATGGATAATTATGCGAGCCTAGGCGCACGTCTAGGTGTTTTGGATATTTTATATTGCTTTTTTGGGCTTTCTTTGGGTTATTTATAAGTTTATGGGCTTGTTTGGTTTTATTGATTTTCAAAGTTGCATGATTAAGTTTTAAAGGCCTAAATAGACTCTTTTTTCTAAGTTTTAATACTATAAGTTGCTAACTAAATAAGCATAAATAAATAAAAGAAGAGATAAGACTATCGACATAGAAGAGGAGCGACATTCCTCTCAAGTGGGCTCCTCCTTGGGATGATTTTCTTGGACGGGTTTTACCGGTGTTGGCCGAATAAAAATGAGTTTCATCTCTTTTTTCTTTTTCTATTATTCTTTGATGATTCTATTCTTCTTTGCACACCTACAAAAAGTTAGGATTTGTTTATTCTCTTTTTCTTCCATTGTACTTTACTTCTATTATTTCTTGTTTTCTTTTCTTTTCTTTCTATCGATGGAACTCTCACAAAAGACAATCCATTCACACAAACAACCCCATTTAACATAATTCTTTTTGATGTGCTTGTTTATATATGCTTGTTTTTTCCTTCATGTTTTCTTTTTTTATTTGGACAATTTGTGTTTTATCATAATGACTTATGTATGATGTTATTGTTTTTATACTTGGTGTTGTGTTTCATACACTATTTTGTTATCTTGTTAAGTTGCTTTGTTCTTTTCTGTTGGTAATTTGGTATAGTTTTTTACTCTTTTCTTTAGTTCATTATCTAAAAACTCAAGTTTGATGAGTTTTTAGGGATTATATGGTAGATATGGATAATCTAACATGAGCTGCAAAAGTGACAAAAAGATGTTATGAAAACAAAATTTGAGAAGCTGTCCAGGTGGCACTGTTCTTCTTCGGGCGAAACTAGGTGCGCCGAGGCGCTCTAAGGCGATGAGACGAGAAAACTTGACCATGAGTGCCTAGAGATTTTAAAAACACTGATTGCATCCAGTAAAGTGGCGCACATCAGTGGAGCCGCCGCAGAGGATGGGGGACGGGGTAGTGGTACGGGTAGGGTTAGGGATGGAGGAAGATGATGAATTAATTTGGATAGGAACAATTGTACTTTGACACTAACAATTAACCCTATTAGGGTACTAGTTAGCAAAATAGTAATAGTTCAGGATATTAATGTGAACTAAAACCGTTTAGGGTATTTAATTGCCTATAAAATCCTGTTAGGAGACGAGCTTGCAAAATAGTAATAGTTCAGAGTATTAATGTGAAATAACACTGTTTAGGGTATTTAAATGCCTATAAAAATAGTATAGGCTAATTAAGTGCGAAATGATGATACTTTAGGGTATTCAAGTGCAAATTAGTCTTGAGGGAGATCTAAACCTAGGATCCATGCAAAGAGTATGTGGTGTACCAGTATCATTGTTCAATTCTTTTCTTTATGTGGACGATGGTCCAAAATGAATGTACATGAAATGATAATGTTGAGATGGATTAGTGCAAGTAAGAAATTACTGCAGTCCAGGTAAGCTAGACATGGACTCAAGAGGAGGAATAATCATTGAAGATGGTTCAACGTGTATAACAGAGACCACTAGATGCACCCTTTATAAGTGACAGGACCATAGTTGAGATAATTGCTAGAATTAAGGGGTACACCAATACCAAAAAAAAGAAAAGAAAAGAGAAGAATGGTATTGTTGCTAATATTACAGAGGCTGACCTGAGTTGAATGAAACAAAATGGTCCATGTAACCAAGCCCCCAAAATTGGCATATGGATCTGTTGTTCTTCTCTTAGTCTTTTGTTGTCTTATACCCCCTACAAAAGTCATCCTTTTACCACAATTTTTCCTGCTAATCTTCTAAATCTGTAGACTCTCTCTCTCTCTCTCTCTCTCTCTCTCTATATATATATATATATATATATAGGTTGTAGTGTTGAAGGGGGTTTGTTACTGATTGTACTTTGACACTACAATTTACCCTGTTAGGGTACTAGCTTGCAAAATAGTAATAGTTCAGGGTGTTAATGTGAAATAACGCAGGTTAGGGTATTTAAATGCCTATGAAAATTCTATAGGTATTTAAGTGCAAAATGATGATAGTTCAGGGTATTTAAGTGCAAATTAGGTTTGATAGAGATCTAACCTACGATCTGTGTAGTGGTGTACCCGTATCATTGCTCATTATCTTTTCTTTATGTGGACGATGGTCCAAAATGAATGTAGATGATATGCAAATGTTTAGATGGATTAGTGCAATATATTAAAAGATAAATAGGATAAAAAAATTCTGCAGTCCAGGAAAGTTGGACACGGACTCAAGAGGAATAATCATTTAAGATGGTTGGGCATGTATAACAGAGACCACTAGACGCACCCTTTAGAAGTGACAGGACCATAGTTTGAGGTAATTGCTAGAACTAAGGGGTACACCAATACCCAAAAGAAAAAGAATGGGATTGTTGCTAATATTACAGAGGCTGACCTGAGTGGAATGAAACAAAATGGTCCATGTAACCAACCCCCAAAAATTGGCATATGGATCTGTTGTTCTTAATCTTTTGTTGTCTTTTGTTGTCTTCTATATCCCGTGCAAAAGTCATCCTTTTACCACAAATTTTCTTGCTAATCTTCTAAATCTGTAGACTCTCTCTCTCTCTCTCTCTCTCTCTCTCTCTCTCTCTCTCTCTTAAGGTTGTAGTGTTGCACCTCATAGTGGTCTCATAGAACTATCAATGATAGGGGTCTTAAAGTATTGGGCTTGTAGAGCACAAGTATCTTACACCGAAAATATATAGTTTACCAAGATCCTCATATGTAGGTATTATGCAAGATACTTTTATTGTAGATGTTAGAAAAACTAATAGATTATCTAATATGTTGGTCTTCTAAATCAATTACGCCTGTCATAGTAAAACATGATATGATTGGATATATCCATCTAGTGTCGAGTTTTGACAATGTAATTCTCTCTCTCTCTCTCTGTCTCTCTCTCTTCCACTTAACATCATATTTTTACAACTTTTGGTTCTGTATATTCCCCCCCTCTAAGAGCATCATTAGTAAGGCTCATCCTCAGGCCCAATTTCTAGATTCAGAATTTTGAAGCTCATTTTGTAGAATAGTAAGTTCCATCCATAGTCCCAATTTCTAGATTTTCGGTCTCATCCCACCCATAGGTGCTAAGGGTTGGGCCTCCCAATTTCTAGATTCTAGATTGTAGGAGCTCATTTGTAGAATAGTTAATACCAATTTGGAGCCCAACTTTCTATATCTAGATTTTACATTATTTTTTTCCCACATCAATTTTTGACCACAATCTTTGGGACCGGAGCTCACATTATCATTTCCTACTATTCTCATACAAACCCAACCCATTCTACATTTACTTTTTTATGAAATTTTGGTCCCCAAATTGCTTTGGAGAGTCCCAACTACTAATGATGCTCTAAAGGATTTTGTTTTAAGTTTTAACTATTGGATAGAAAGTCAACTTAATGAAATTTTTAGTTATGTTGTTTTTCTGAACCATTTGCATCGGTTATGATGATACATGATATACCTTCTCCACTATTTTGGCAGTAGAATCGTTTGGAATAATCTTGAGTTGTGTTGTCACTATTAGTTGCAGTGTTTCAACTATATAGCCTATAGACAGAATTTTGAAAGCAACACGAGTAATGCGTCTTATGGTTGAACTTCTGATGCAAATTTGCCAGTCGTGATTTGAAGTTATGGTAGACATGATGGTATTAGTGATATATGTTAGTGAGCTTGCAAGTTCTGTACTCAACATCCAGCAGTTGATCCTAATAAACACCGATGATGTTTGAATTTAGATATTTTTCTGTCTTCAAAATTCCAATTAGTATCTTGTAATTTTGGTTGATTAATTGTTTACAAATTAAATGAACAACAGGTTTACGTAACTCTATTACCCTTATATATTTCTCTGGCATTTTTCATGTACTATATAATGAAATTGGCACAAATATCTCAGGTGGTTGGCATCTACAAAAACTTCCTTTCAACAGTGGAGGCCCCTGAATCTCGTGTTTCAGAGAAAGGCATCCTGCAAATTTTGTTGGACTTAAGGTTTACTGCTGACATCCTATCTGGAGGAAAAGATTTTAATGCCAGCACTTCTGAGTCGAATACAAAAGGGGAGTCATTAAAGAATACTATAGCAAGGCCGCCTTTCAGAAGGAAGCATGTCTCTGCTGGTGCAGAACCTGTGATGGAGCTCATTCAATGGCTTTCACGGAGGATTGATCCAATTGACTGGGCTACGTAATTGCTCAATTCTATCGATTTTAAATTCATACCCTCCTATTCCTTTCCACGGTGTAACTGATAATTTATTGACATTTTCCTTTGGAAATTGTTTTCCTTGTAAATTTGTAGGTATGAGTCTTACCTTTGGGAAAATGAGAAGCAATCATATAAACGTAATGCTGTCCTTTTTGGGTTCTTTGTTCAACTTAATCGCATGCACACTGAAACTGTTCAAAAGTTGCCTACAAAGGCAAATACAGACTCAAATATATTGAGATGTTCTACAGTTCCACGATTCAAGTACCTTCCAATTAGGTAACTTCTTGTCACTCTTTCCTCTATTTCAATTACTCATATTTCTCCTTAGAGAAATATTGCAAACACAAGACAAAATGTCGATGATTAAATCTACGAGCAATTGGAGAGACCTTCAGTCGCTCAAGAGAACCATCATGATTATACTTGACAATAAAGACCCATCTACGAGAGTGGCCTAGAGGAGGGGAAACAAGATCCTAGGTCCATTCGCCCACATAAATTGCATCTCCTCATTCATTCCGTATCTCTACTTGTTTTATATGAGGAATGCAAGTGGTACTTCCTGGGATTTCTGCCCATGTAAACATTGTGCTCGCATTAATCACTCTGCTTATTGTTGGACTTGGCAAACCTGCTCGGGACGTCATATTTCTCTGGAGACATCCCTTGTAATATTCATTGCTCTACAACTGGTTCTGCAGTTTGACCGAAGGAGAAAAGGAAGAAGGTCAGTGTCGGGTGGTCGCCGTTGTAGTAGAAATGGCTGGCCGAGTGGCAGGGTGGCTTAGTTAGGATTAAGTAGCACTAGGGTAGGGTTAGGGTTTGTGGAGAAGGAAGAGAGCTAGGATTTTGGATGGCAGCGGCTAGGGTTTTGGGAGGAAGAAGAGAGCTAGGGTATTGAGGAGACACTAGAGCTAGGTTGGGGAATAACAATGCTCCGATACCATGTTGAGAAGTTGGCTCAACAATAATGGTCTTAATTCATTAAGCAAAAGTGAGTACAAGAGAGGGTGTGCCTCCCTTCCTTGAAGTTTCTTGATGTCGGAATAAACCAAGTATAATAAGGACAAAGTAAAATGTACAGAGCTATATCCTACAATAGTTAATGTGTCAGTCCTTGGATGAACAATAAGCTGATTGCCTCAAACCTCAATTCTTCACGAGTTCTGACCTTGAACTCATTGATAGAACTAATATGCATATACTACATTACTCAGAAACGATATGGATCGTTCTAGCTGTGCGCGCACGAGTGCACTCACACATACACGTCATGTTACTGCATCTGATTGTTACTTGTTCTACATGCCACTCCTATATAGTACAACTATATGCAAATTGCAAGCATTAAAGCTTCTGAATTCCCTAGCGACCACATAATGAGAACGAATATTCTATGTCAACTCCATTCTCCACCAGGTCAACTACAGATAGGCCTGTACCTGGCTTTGGTCCCACTTGAGGGTAGCATGACTCTCTAAAATTACCCAGTGTTGGGAAAGCATCTTCTCAAATACGTACAAAAGACAGTTACATCCTCTCTTGGTGACGTGTAATTGTGCTGTCTGCACCATAGCTTGGCCAAGACTACCTTATATCCAGACTCCAAACTAGTGACACCTTCGTCCATAAAACTCATTATGAACTATTACATTGTGTCAGTTAGCCCAACTACCATGTTATTTAGCTTCTTTGCTTATAGACTAAAATTTTCGGGAATAACACAAAGATATTACTTAATCGTCCGCTAAATTTGACCTTTTTCCTAATCATTTAACGTCAACAAATAAACATGAACTGTAAGTGTCTGAAACACCAAGATACCTAGCCCCGGTCGGGGATTGTTTCTTCAGTGATTCGACAATCTAATTTTTTTAAGCTTTTCAGTAGTAAGGGAATAAAATGCATTTGACTGGAAACGAATTTATTGTTCTTAATATGCATTATGCAATGGCTAGGATTCTTACTGTATTGAGTAAATTAATGTTCATGGTTAGGTCATTCATAATTTCTCAGGCTATGAATACCATGAAATGCATCCTACTAACCAAAGGGATGCTGTAGTTTGGTTATAACTTATAAAACATGTTTGTCACATTAAAATTACAAAATAGAATGTGTGATATGTAACTTAGTTGCCAGTAATTTGCCTTAAGAAATCCCTTAGTGTCAAATTAACAGTTGGAAATGTGATGCTTTAAATGTTATTCCATGCATTCATACCCTAAAAGCAGTATCACATCATCATAGTGTCTTTTCTCTTTTGAGAAACCGACATCACACGAAGTTCCCCTTGCATATTTCATGATTTTTCACGAGTGTTTGCGAGGTTGATGCATGGGTTAGCTGATTTTCTTAGTGAGTTTATGAAAATCTAGCTATATTGGGTACACAATTATCTTAAAGAGTTATAGTTTAATGTGGAAAACAAGATGCCATGGAATTTTCATTCCCATGTGTCATAGAGATGAATGCAATTCCCTATAGCTAATTGTACCATATTACCTCTTTGTCTAGACTCTTTATAGTCCATGGGAACTCGTAATGGTGCTCCTTGGTAGCATTATCTTAAACTCCATATCCAAACACATAGGCTTTATGCCATGAACCTCTCGTGTTCATAGCTACATTCACTAGGAATTTTGCACCAACATAGGAGGTTGGCATCAGGTCGACGGCCAGTCATTGAAACTTTGTGAAAATATTTTATGGAGATTTTATGCTTCATAACCAACCCCTTTGTGATGGCAGAAGGCTTCTATGATGATGATGATGCGAAAAGAGGATGCTGAAGAATTTTTCTGGTCAGAGCTCTTTGATTCCTTGTTATATAATATTAGTGCATAAGACCTCGAGGATTATATTTGTCCATATAAACTTTATATGCATGAAAATACACTACAGCTATGCACCGTCCATTTTCAGTAGGTAGATAGTTAATACACCCTAGCTCTTATACAGAGAATGAAAACTTTGTGTGTACGCAATTGCTACTGGAACTATATGGAGACCAAAAAGTTTAATAAAGAAATAATATGAATCTAATTAAGAAAAAGGGTTTTGTTTGTTACGAAGGGATATAAAGGGTAGAGGGACTTTACTAGGAAGAGTTTCCTCAAATTAAGTTTTCAGGAACACCATACATTTCAATAACAACTCATTGCAGTTATATGTGATTTTGGAATTGATGGTACTTTTTATCTGGTAAGGTTGGATTGATGGTGGTGCAACAAAAACACGAATCAGGAACCTCGATAAGTTTAGAAAATTTGGAAAAAACTTGCTAATTATCTCATTTAGTTTAACAATATTAAGCATTTGGATACTGAGTACTTATAGAGCTTTAGAGAAAGATATTTCCCCCTAACTAATCTCTTCATGTTTCTCTTTTCAGCGCTCCTGCCTTATCATCAAGAGGACCACATAAATCAACCCTTCAGTCATCTGCAGATGATAAAACATCAAGTAGCCCATGGAAAGCATATTCAAATGGAGATGGGTCTCCAAAACCTGAATTTGATGATTCTCTTAGTAGTTTTGAAACTGCGACTCCTTTGCTCAAGTCCTTCATGACTCAGGTACTGATATACAACTTGCTATTTTTTCAGGGATAGGTTGTTACTTGTTAGTATAAATACTGTTGTTGATACTTGATAGATACAAATGTTGCTGAGATCATTATGTGACCCACCTTTTACAAATAAATACCTGAGTTTTAAAATGGCAAGTTTAAGAGTAAACAATATTAGATATTGATTCTCATATATTTTTAACCAGTTAATGATGTTTTTTATTCTAGTTTTTCATTTATTGACCTTTCAAGATTTGGTTGTGATAGCTTATTTCGGATACAGAAAAAATTCCTCCGGGAAGTGATGTAAAATGCCATATAAAGGTGGTTTAGGATTTTTATTCAACTAAAGGAACATGACCCTATCATGGATTGTTAGGCTGCTGACAACCAAATGCATTCTAATCTTATAGATTCCTGCAGATTTCTGGTATTGTTTCATGCCATCCAAAGTGTCATGCTTTGTCTTACGTGGTGTATGTACTATTTCTAGTTTGTTCACTCTTTAACTAGAACTCATTATTAGAGGCTACTCCATCCCCCAAACACTCTCTATTTTAAAGTCTGATAATTAGGTTTTAAACAACAACGACAACAAAATATTTATTCCAAAATTTTGAAGTCAGCTGTTTGAATCCTCTTCTTCCATTCACTCTGTTAAGGACCATATCCTATGTAACACAAAGAAAAACCATCCTTCTTTAACATTTCAAACCATGTGCGTCTAGGCATACCAATAGTTCTAATGGTTCCATTAACTACTGAAATTCAGGAAAAACTTAATTTATTGTTGTGAATAAAACATGAGACGCCTTGGTACATTTATAGGAGTAAGTCATAACATCCTCCTTTGGCCCAGGTGATGCGAGAATAAAGTGAGCCATAGAATAATAGTTAACCAACACTCCCCCAAAAGCTGGAGCATTGATATCATTTCCAGCTTCGATATCAGTCGAGAAAACAAAGGTCAAAATAATGGTTTGGTGAGGATATGAAATCACATGTTGTAGGATAACTTTTTTTTTCTTATCACTTTCTCTTAAATAAAGTGACATCTATCTCAATTTGCTTAGTTCTTTAATGAAAGACGGTATTCTCGACAATATGGATCACAACCTTTTTTGTCATAGTAGAGAGCAGCTCGAGAAGAGGAGGTTACTCTAAGATCTGTAAGGAGTGAGTTGAGACATTCTCAGAGACATTGTGTCATGGTTTTATATTCGACCTCAGAAGAAGAAGAACGAGCAACTAAAATATGCTTCTTACTACATATAATCAAATTTTCTCCCATAAAGACAAGGTAACCGTCGATAGAGCGACGATCATCAACTGATCTAGCAAGTCTTAGTCAACATTTGAAAAGTCTTAAGGGCGAGAATATAGAAGATCTGTAAAGAAGGACATGTCCAAGAGTTTATTTTTTTATATAGAGTATAATCCTTTCAACATCATGAAGATGAGATGTGAAAGGATTCTGCATATAATGGCTCACCGTACTCACAACGTAGGCAATGTGTCTGGATGGATGATAGTAGGAGTAATTACCTTCCCAACCAGTCGTCTATAAAGTTTTGGATTAGATAAAGGAAGATATGATGAAGAGCTAAATCTGGATAGTTTGAATGTGGAATCCATAAGTATATTTGCTAGTATACAACCTATGAATCATGTCTCAGAAGATTCAACGCATATTTGCTCTAAGAAAGTTGTAATCGTCTGGAACTCTGTGATACCTCATTACTAAGAAGAAAGTATCTCAATGGCCTAAGGTCCTTTGTATGAAAATGAAAGGCTAAGTGTTCTTTCAAGTTTCACCTTAAAAATACCAGCAGAATCATCTCTGGTGAAGATTCAATCCATATAAATAAGTAAGATGACTATGCCCCAAGTATTCTGATGTGTAAATAAGACGTATCTGACCCACCATGAACAAAAGCAATATGTTGCAAGACTACGCTAAATTTGTCAAACCACATCCATGGTGACTACTTCAGACCATATAAGGACTTCTCTAGGAGACGGACCATAGATTCCTCTGGTTGCTCAAGTCTGTAGGTTGTATAAAATACTCTGTGAAAGATCATAGTTGAGAAATGCATTCACGTCCAACTGATGAAGAAGCTAATTCCTAAAAACTGCCAAAAGAGAGAAGAACTCGAACAGAAGTCTCGAACATAAGTCTACTTAGCAACACGTGAAAATGTCCTAACATAATCCAATCCATACTGTTGGGTAAAGCCCTTGGCCACTAAACGGACTTTGAGTTGATCAACCGAACTATATGTATTTTGTTTGATAGTAAATATCTACTTACATTTGAACACTTTTTTACCTAATGACAAGGGTACAAAATCCAAGTCTGATTAGAGTGTAGTACGTAAAGTTTCTCAACTATAGCAACATGGTAACCTGGATGTTGAAGTGTTTCCTAAACAGAGGAAGGAAGAATAATGACAGCCAAAGAAGAAACAAATGTACAACCAGATGGAGGCAAACAATGATGAAACGAAATTAGAAATAGGATGTATAGTAGTACAAGAGCACTTACCCTTGCGAAGAGCAATAGGAAGAGAAACCTTTATCAAAATTCAATAAAGATGGAGTAGGAACAAAATGCTGCATTGTAGTACCTACAGAAGAACTATCAATAATATTCGGAAAAAAAATGGCGTATGGAGGAATGATCTTGTCCCGATGCCTACATACCTGAGGAAAGGGAATCAAAGACCGAGATCTATAAGAGGTAGGAGAAATGGGTGTATTAAGTTCAGAGGAAAGAATAAGAAAAAAAAAGAATCGTGGACAATAGAGATGTAAATGGTGTTTCGTAAGCAAAATATGTCTTATCCTCGAGAAAAGTAACATCACAAAGACCACTTTCGGAGTAGTGGATCAAAACAAACATACTATTTTTGTGACCGAGATCATACATGTTGCTCTTGCATCAAGTTTATCCCCCTCCACCTGAGGTCTAACATTATGAGTATAACAAAGACAAAAAAAAAAAAAATCTTTGGAGCGACATGGAAGGGTTTACCCTACGGCAAGATAATAGAAAAATGTAATTTGTTCTCAAGGACATGAAAGGGCATGTGATTTATAAATCAAGCAGCTAAGACCGCAACCGCAAATTCCATCATGTCTTGGGAACGTTGATATAATAAGGAGAGCGGGTTTTTACCTCCAAAGGTATCTATTCTTACATTTCTGCTAAGGAGTATATGAACAAGAAGTCTGATGAAGTATGCCATGAGTTGGACATAGTGCTTGAAATTCCCTACTCACGTACTCCTTAGCACTATCAGAGGGAAGAATCTTGGTGCAAATATCAAATTGATTAGAAATTACAGCCACAAAGATTTGAAAAATAGACAAAAAATCGGACCTAGAACGAAAAAATATAACTACGTCATGCGTGAGTGATTATCAATGAAAGTGATAGGATATTTATAGCAATGCGCATTCGGAAACTTAAAAGGACCCCAAATATCAATATGAACCAAAGCAAAAGGTGGGTCGTGTCTTTTATTAATTAGATGAAACGAGGAGAGATGATGTTCCTAAGAATGGACGACTCACAACTAAATACAGATAATGATAAATTAGGTAACATAATACGTAAGGAAGATAACGAAGGATGTCCAAGTCTCCTATTGAATATTAAATGGAAGGAGCATCCATTAACATATTGGCAGATGATCTACATTGTAATATCGTTCTATTCATGCTCCCCACCAATTTGTTACTCCATCAGAAGGTCCTATATCACAAAGTGGGATTGATAAAATGTTATTGAACAATTAGTATCATATATAAGTTGACGTAAGTTGACGAATAGATAATAAGTTATAATGCGGTAGTGGAATAATGAGAGTATTTTTCAAATGTAAAGACGGAATAAGGGATAAATCAGCAACACCAGAAACATTACTGGTAGTGTCAGCCATAGAAATAAATTTGTAAGGGCTAGAAGTAAGGTTTAGAGTCCGCATGAGACATGGTTCGAGCCGTCGGACTCAACAACCCACAAATGAGAATGAGAAAGGAGAGAGATATCTGATGGAGTGACAGGAGTTACAAAGGAGAATAGTCGACAAGACTGACCTCAAGACTGACCTCATTCATTATTGAAAAAGGACATATAACCACTAGGTGGAGAAGCAGAGTAGTAGTAGAGGCATATGCATATCTGACAATAGGTGTATCATCAACGTAACCATGCATCTCCCAACACTAGTCATCGCAATGATTGGTTCCCTCGTAATAGGAACAATATATTACCAAGGCCACCACATCCTTGTCCCTCGGTACTGGACCTCGAGCAGATAAAGGAAGACGTCCACGAGCAACACTCCGACCTCCGGGAAAAGAATAAGAAATGCATCTAGACTGAAAGTGGCTACCACAGTCCTGGGCACAGGTAGCAAGGCAATCAACAAGGAACTCGACAGAGGCAAAAAATATCGTAGGCACATGATAAACCATCGACATAATGATCGTCAGAGGAGAGTTGTGCTGAGAGGGAACCACTGAGCGGATGTCCTTGGAAGTATATGGTAGCCAAGCTAAGAGAAGGACACCAATAAGGGTCTCTCGTTGTTGTAACATCGGGATTGGAGATCGGTTGAAAGATATTCCATTATTCAAGAAGGTCGCTGAAGAGAACACCGAAGTTCTGCAAATCTTTTTCATGTGCAAGGTTCTAAACGACAGTAGGCGGGTGTGCGACCGGAAGAGTCCGCCTACCGCCTAGGCGTCGCCTTGGCGGTTGATATATTTTGGACATTTTTTACTATTTTACCACCGTTTTTTGCATTATATACATATTTTAATAATGTTTCATGCGTAACTATGTTGTAGAACAAAGATTTATTAAGTTGTCTTGTAAAAGTAAACTATAGGCCCATAATGCTTGCAAAACCGTTTAGCCAAAAGGCCCAAAACGTCTTGTTAGGTATTGCTCCGCCTAAGCGTCCACCTATGCCACCAAAGCTCTGTTGGCCGCCTACTCTACCGCCTACCGAAAAGCAGTGCGAAGGGATCGCCTACCGCCTAGGCGCCATGCGGTCGAGGCGGCCGTCATTTAGAACACTGTTCATGTATGGCCGTATTAAAGGTGTAAAAGATGTCATGTTTATGAAGATTGTCTTCAAACGAGTACAGAGACCAAAGATGTGTCCAATTTTTTTTGACAATTTTCAGAGATTATTATAACGAGTATCCATAGAGTTTGGCAACCAAACAATTACCTTGTTGTAATTCTAAAATCAAGAGGCATACTGAGGATCCTTGGAGTCCAGTGATGACTCCGCCAAGTGACGATGGAGGCCTTTGTTGTTTAAACGTTTTCTATGATATTGGACCATTGCAAGTATTTTTTTGTGCTGGCAAAGATCGTAGCGAATCGTAAATCTTTCTTGAAGTCGACTGAAGAGGAAGAAGCATCAACATGAACACATATGTCGTCGTCGGATACCATAATCAAGGGCATACAATATTAATATAGTAAATATTCTTGTCCAACTCTCGAATATATAAGAGATCAAAGACATCATAGCGCCATATCGAATTAGGCCAAAGACGAGAACCAAGCAAGAGACCTCAAGCAAAGCATAAACAACCCAATAATGCGGATGACATCGAGGAGCCATAGAGATCACGGAAGGCTGGAGATGGAGGTGTCTGGGAGAAGCCCTCAAGGATGGCTAGTCTAGAGAGGGAGTTAAAGGAAGTATTGTAGCTTCACCGTACGCTTAGGTTGTAGCCTCGCTGTAAACATGCATCTTAGCCTTGTAGAAGGCTCCATCTTTACCTCTTCAGGAGTTGGTATTGGTTGTATCTCTGTCCAAGGAGTTAGCTCCACCAAATGCTATTTTAAAGCTGGACTCGCTATAGACTAATCCAGAAGCCTTGAGAAGGAGGGGGGGAGGAATTTTTTTTGGAGTTAGGATTTTCTCCAAATTTTTGTAGCTTTGATACCATAAAATTCAGAGAGAACTTAATTTATTATGTGAATAAAATATGAGAACTTTTGGTACATTTATAGGAGCAAGTCATGACATTCTCCTTTAGCCGAGGCAATATTGGACTAAATTGAGGTATACAAATAGTAGTTAACTGACAACTACTACATAATCGCTTCTTAGAGGAGCATCGTTTTGCACGTGTCCAAACCATCTAAAGAAGATTTTCTCTCATCTTGTCTATTTTTTCACGGCTACACATATTTTTTATTATATCCTTTAATGTATTGTTACTCATCCATCTTAGCACTCTTATTTTCAGCTAGAACATGTTTCTTAATTGTCCAACACTCAAATCCATAAAGCTCATGGCTTAACAGTCTGATCCATAAATCACGGCTTGTCTTGTAGCAGTATTTTAATCTTTCCTTTTAACTTCGTAGGTCACAAAGTATCCTATGACATACTCTATTTCAACCGTATTTTAATTCCATTCATAATCTCCTTCTTACGCTCTCGATTATGATGAATGATCTGTTCATAAATATCGAAAACTATCACTTTTAGATATCTCTTGTTAATCTATATGAAGTCTTCCCTTATTTCTCTTTGACTTCTAGTTAAATTACATTCATATACTCTATTTTCGTTCTACAATTTTAATTCTTTGGTTCGAAAGTTTCTATTTGTACTTCTATTTTAGCATCTGACCTTCTCTACTCTCATCAACAAACATAATATGCCATGGAACCTCCTTTCAGATATGTCTAGTAATTTCATCAAAAGTTAACAACTTAACACTTGCCAATGTTGTAAGCCGATTAGAAATGGTTTATTATCTCCTTCAATAGTTCGCATAGTCTCCATAACTCTGCGTATTCTTAATTGTCTCAATATAACTATTAGAAACTTGTTTCTTCTTCAAAGTCCACCACTTATCTTCCTAAGAACTCGATCATAAGCTCTCTAGATCAATTGAAAAAAGATATGTAAATCTCTCTCTTTCTCCCTAAATCTTTTCATTAATCTTCTTAAAAGTAATTGACTTTCATAGTAGACCTCCTCGGCATAAAACCAAATTGATTCTCTGAAATTTTAGTATCTTTTTTTAATCTTCGCTCAATAACTCTCATATTCCATAGTACGACTAGTAAATTTAATTCCTCAATAATTATTACAACTCTATATATCTCACTTGTTTTTATATGTAAGTACTATAATACGGCTTCTACACTTATCAAACATTTCTTAGTTCTTAGTATTTGGTTGAATAAATCAATAAACCACACTAATTTATACTCTTGTTTCAAACCTCAATAGAAATATCATTAGGTTCTACCATCTTTTCAATTTTCATTTTCTTTAAAGCATCATTTGCTTCATAATTCTAATTTTTCGATAATAAGAATAAGACTTATCCAGAACTGACTTTGTATCTAAACTAAGCTTTTTTAGGTTGTTCTTGTTAAATAACTTGTGAAAATAATTCCATCTCTCTTGAATATCATTTTCTCTTACTCGTACTTTTTATTCATCGCCCTTTATACACTTAATATTACCCAACTTTTCTCTCATTTTTCTACTTTTATCAAACCTTTAAATATTTTTCCCTTTCTCATTTCTAACCTCCTATATAAATAATTATAGGCGTTAGACTTAGCTTCACTAACTACTTGTTTAGCTTCATTTTTTTTTGCTATCTAATATTCTCAAAAAAAAAAAATGTCACAATTTTTTTAACTTTTTTAGGAAACTCTTTTTGCCGTAGTTACCTTTTGGACTTTTCTTCGCACCGCCAACTTTCTTTCGAAGTCCACTCAATTGTCTTTTGGCACATACTTTTGCTATTTTTTGATACTATTTGTTATATTATGCCACGTAAGATTATAGTTTTCTTCTATGTAATATCTATCTTTATCGTTTTATCCTTAAAAATTAAGTTCTCCTTTCAAGTTCTACAATTTGGTTCTGTATCTCCTCTATCATACATAGTATTTCTCTTATATTATCAAATTCTAATATCTACGACCATTGTTAAGCGTTATATTAGGTAGTGAGCTTTAGTCCCACATCGGGTAGAATAATAGAGAGAGGGGTCAGCCTCTCATATATATATGTAATCTTTTTTCATCAATGATAATATCCCTTCATTCTAATTCTATATGGTATCAGAGCCATAACAACCCACCTCCCTCGCCACCCTGTTGCCCCCCCATCCCCGCCTCTGACCTGCCCCCCCCTGCACCACCTCCGACCTGCGCCCCCCTCCGACCTGCTGCCCAATCCCCCCCCCCCCCCCCCCGTCCAGGCCACCCCCTCCAGGCCAACCCCCTCTGTCTCCAGCCCAAAACCCTAACATGCAGCCGTCGTCCCTTCTTCCTGTCTAAACCCTAATCCAAAAAAGAGTCATATATCGAAGCCAGAGGGTAGACACTAATTTGTTTGCACAACCTCTGTTCCTAGATTACGACTTCAGGAGCGTATATCGAAGTCAGAGGGTAGACAATGATTTGTTTGCACAACCTCTGTTCCTAGATTACTACTTTAGGAGTTAACAAAGAGTAGACAAGTGGCTTCTTTACGTGGATCTTTGTTTCCGTCCTACCCGATATCCACATCAGGATCTACACAGGGAGTGACCTGGGTTACTTCGGTGTCCTGACTTGTGTGATCCCGATAGGATCTCTACTTTCCATGTGCCTGTCGGTTCTGGCCACGTTGATAGCGCATCGGTAAAGTTGATGTGATTATTGGGGTTGGGTATATCCAGCGACGGTCGAATCAAAGAGCAAGATGACTAACACTGATGCGACTAGCAGTGTTACTACTACCGGTGTCGGGAACGCATTGGCAGGACCAACGGGCACTGGCACGACGATTTCTATTGAGGTTTTAGTGAATGTTGCTTCTGTTCATTGATTACTTAGTGTTGGTTTTAGCGAATGTTGCTTCTGTTCATTGATTTTAGACTCACTAGTACTTTCTCCAAAGTGATGACCTACCAACAGTTTGCTTGTTCGCAGGTACTGGATCGTCCGAGGAAGCGATAGGCGTGTCTCATCCCCTGGACCCGAAAATCTGGTTTCGATGTCTTGAGCCGTATCGATTGCCTTGAGCTGCTTTTGTATAGAGGGACATAATGTATGGAACGATGCCATTGTATTCAGAGAACCTCGTGCCTCGATCTTGTCCGTTTACTCAGATGGATTATTGTTTGCAACATTGTCTCTCCGCTGCGTAAGAGGACGATCGGTCCTTACGGGACCGGGGCGTGACATAATGGTATCAGGGCGACTCGATTCTTTGTCCATTTCGTTGCCTCCGACTCTGAGATGTGCCCGATATTGTGTTGCAATGAACGTTCCATACAATAAGTCCATAGATATTCTCAAAGATGGGCGTAAAAGTTTTCTGGATTTGATTTGTTGCTTGGGAGTTGTGCTTTCGTGCTTGTGATTTGCTTGTGTTTTCGATTGAGGATGGTAAGGGATGAGAACTATCGCTGCTCTGGATTTTTGTAAGTTTCTCCTTGAGTTTTGAGGACGAAACTTTTTGTTGGTGGGTAAGTATGTAGTGCCCCGCTCCGCGTAGGCACTATGTACAAGTGATATCGTTTTGCTTGCTCGAGTGGAAGTCTTCTCGGAGAATTTCCGATCGAACCACAAGACGATTGATCTAAGTGAGTGGGCAGAACTGCATTCTCTGATGCTTGCACGCCTTAATAATGAATCTGAGTTTTTGAATGTTTGTTCTAAGAAGATAGTTTCATAAGAAGAATGATAGAACCTGCTTCTGCATGCTTAATAAGAGAACTCGTATAGCTTGTCATTGAAACGAACCTGCTTGCTTAACTAGAGAACTTGTATGCTTGTCTGAAAAGAGATAGAACCTTGCCATGCTAAGTCAAGAAGTATAAGAATGTCGCATGCTTAGTTACACTGACACAGCTATCGAATGAACCCTTGCCATGCTAAAAAGATAAGTAAAGGAATCGCTTGAATAAGTTCCTTTGTAATATTATTGCCGGAGACTCGGCTCGCTCTCATATCATTGCCGGAGTCGAGGTTCCATCTCTAATGGAAGCACATTTTCGTGTTCTACGGACATCAAAGGTCGTCGAGACATCTCCAAGTGATGCTCCTGCTCGATCTGCTCTTGGTGCCGCTCGTACTGGATTTTGCGGTGGTCGTAGTGGACGACATGGTGGCCGCAATATTGGTCGTGATGGTGGACGAGGCATTGGCGGTCGTGATGGAGGTCGACCGCGCACCTGCTTCAACTGTAGTTTACAGGATCATTTCCAGTGGCAGTGTACTAAATCTCCTACCGCCAATGTTACCTCAGATACTCCTGATCTTGGTGGCCAATCAGTACAAATGACTGATGAAGCATATGCAGACTTTGTTGAGTTTCAAGCTCAACGTCGAGGTGAAGCCTCTCCTTCTGGGTCCACATCAGGGTACTCAGCGGCATGTGTAATACAGTCAAAGAAATGGGTTGATTCTGGTGCGTCTGTTCACTTGACAGGCGACGCAGGTATGATACGAAACTATGTACCGGTTGGTCGTATGTCTAATATTACATGTGCCAATGGTGGTTCGCTGACAGTCCGTGGAAAAGGATTTGCCCATCTTTCTTCGGGACTGTCACTACATTTTGTATTTACATATCCCTGGAAACTCATTCAGCTTACTCTCAATTAGTCGAATTATTCGTGATATGCACTGCTCGGTAACTTTATTTGTTGATGATTGTATTTTTCAGAACCTAAAGACTGGAAGGACTATTGGTAGGGGGGCATGTGGCTGGAGGCTTGTACCTGTTTGACGTAACTTCCTCTGTTGTCTATGCTGGTGTGAAACTTGATCCTTTTGAATTACACTGCCGGTTAGGACATCCATCTGTCCAAGCACTCTAGAAAATGTACCCATCTTTAGATGTTTCTTTTCATTGTGAGTCATGTGGCTTGGCTAAGCATCACCGGGTTTCCTATCCGGTTAGTCAGAATAAAATTACTTCCGCTTCCTTCGCGGTGGTGCATTCCTATATATGGGAACCTTGTCTGGTTGAATCTGTGATAAGATTCAAGTACTTTGTTACCTTTGTTGATGACTACATGTCACTTTTGTTTATCTCATGAAAAATCGCTCCGAATTATTTAACATTTGGTTCAATTTTCATGCGAAAATCATAACACAATTTGGTGTTCCGATTAAATGTGTTCGAAGTGACAATGGTCGTGAGTATATGTCTCGTGAGTTTGTTTCACATCTGTCTCGGAATGGCATCATCCACCAAACCTTATATCCTTACACACCACAACAGAATGGTGTGGCTGAACGCAAAAATCGCCATCTCTTAGAAACAACGCGTGCTCTTATGTTCCAAGCACGTACTCCAAAAAGATTTTGGTCGGATGTCGTTCTTACGGCTTGCTATCTCATTAATCGCATGCCGTCGTCTGTCCTCAATGGTGATACTCCCTTCTCTCGGTTATATCCCAAACGAGAGTCGTTTTCTCTACCTCTCTGAATCTTTGGCTGCTTGTGTTATGCTAGGGATACCCGACAAACTCTTTCTAAATTAGATCCAATGGCTATCCAATGTATTTTCCTTGGGTATCCTAAGGAGAAAAGGTACTCCCCGACGAGGGGATACTAATGACGAATCCGGATCAATATCGTCGTGTAGTTGGAAAACCCAACTACTTGGCGGTTATGAGTCGTCCAGATATTTTTTTTGTCGTCAGTGTCACGAGTAGGTTTATGTCTTCTCCACGAGTTCCACATTGGCAGGCAGTTTCAGAATTCTGCGATATTTAGTCCAGAATCCTGGAAAAAGAATTCGCATGGAGAATCAGAGACATACAAATGTTGAGTACTTTACCGATGTTGACTGGGGTGCAAGCCTGACAGATAGACGATCTACGTCTGGTTATTCAGTATTTATTGGCGGATCATGGAAGAGTAAGAAGCAGTGTGATCGCACGATCAAATTCCGAAGCAGAATATCGAGTCATTGCTCATGGCACGGTAGATGTATTATATCTGGAGCATCTTCTACAAGAGCTGGGAGAAGAAGTAGGATCTAAAGCAGCAGATATGTGGTGTGATAACCAATCTGCTATTGCATATTATTACCAATTTTGTATTTCATGAAAGGACGAAGGACATTGAAATTGATGCCCATTTCGTCCGTGATGAGTATAAAAAGGAAATGATAAAGTTCAATCACATGATGACCGGTGATCAGATAGCCGATATCTTCACGAATTTTTTTTTCGGTCCTCGAATACAATTTTTATGTAACAAGCTGGACATGATTGATATATATATGCTCCAGCTTGAGGGAGAGTGTTAAGCGTTATATTAGGTAGTGAGCTTTAGTCCCACATCGGATAGAATAATAGAGAGAGGGGTCAGCCTCTCATATATATATGTAGTCTTTTTTCATCAATGATAATATCCTATCATTCTAATTCTACAACCATCAACATATGTTGAGTGATTAAGCTTTTTTCTGGATTAATTTTACAATCTTTACATCCTCGTCTATCAACTTTCCTAGTAAATAAGTAATATGCTTAAGCTGATATTGGGTCCATTTTTTAAAATAAGTAAATGTCTCTTCCTAAAACAAGGATATGCTATTACAAGGCCGTATGACACTACAAATCAAAAAAATTAACGCCTCTTAATTTCCAACTCCATAACGATAGCCTCCATCCATGCTACCATAATCATTTTTCTCTTTTCCAACATTACCATGCAAGTCACATCCGATATGCAACTTTTCACCTCCATATATACTCCATGTACTCCTTGAAGCAAACTATCCATAGGTACCCGAAATTTCTGCTGCATTTTCATGTAATCCTATTTGGGGTGCATATGCACTAATAACATTAATAACATCATCACATAATACTAAATTAATTAATAGTATTCTCTCTCCTATTCCTTTTCGTATTTTCAGGTACTCCTTGATAATAGATTTTAAACCTCTTGAAACAAAATTGTCTATACTTATTTTACGGGGAGCTGCTTTCTCCTTCCGATCCTGAAGGAGATGAAGTCTGTTTCTTGAGGAAAAAACATAATGCTATTGCTTTCTTACCAAGTAACATGTGCTTTTGCCTCATAGGAATCCTTAGTTGTTGATCAGGTAACTTACCATCTCATGTTTTTGACCGCATAGTTTTTGTATGCAAATACATCAGGTTGGCAGCAAATTTGGGGAGAGTACGTCAAGGTGGGGCTCAATGCTTTCTGATAGGCAAGTTGGCAAGTTTAAAGACAGATCAGCAGCAGCCATGTCGACATTTGGTGACATGCTTCCTGGACCTGCAGCAGGACTTCTGTCATCTTTTACATCAGGGAGCTACCAGGTTTGATTCTTGATTGCTGAATGCCGTCTTTCGTCTCCAAAGGGACCACCTAAAATGATGACGCAAGAACACGTATACCACAATACCATTAACGGATTATCACAGGTGCGGCCAATAGGCGACACAAGTAAACCTGAGTGAAAGCAGCAGCTGATGAAGGTCGAGGAGTACCCTTTTGATATAGCGAATGATCTCCTGGTCCCGTATTGACTGAAGACGTTTCTCAACAGAGAAATATGGCAATAAACTGGATACTCTCACTGTTGCATCCAATTTGTGGTAGTTGGCAGTTTGCCCCGTCTGCGACAGGTGGGCATTAAGCATTGTGTATGTTTTTTGGCGTTTGTAGTTATGTCACAGAATAAAGAAAGGGAATCCAATGCGCGGTTCCATTGATGTTTATGGAAATGTAAAGTGAGTCTTTTTTTGTTAGTTTGTAAAGACTGGTTATTCCTGTCAGATATATTTATAAAAAAAAACACATTCGAAGTTTTATTCAGGCAGAGGGATGTTTCATGATATATGTTCATAAAAATTATGCCAGTGCTAATTGTTTGTGTCAATCATTTTTATTTAAGGCGATGGCTTACTGGCCATCAATTTTAATCCTAATTCTTAGGCAGGATATTTTTGCCTTTTGGCCTCGAGAACAAAATCTTGGTCCTGAAATCAAATTAAATTATCGCCCAGGATCTACAAAGTCTGCATTCCTTAATGCTGTGAATGAGTGATGCAATGAGTAATATATAAGGTGGGAGTCACATTTCAAAACATGAGAATTTCCGTGGATTTGTTGAAATGTGGGCTAGGGTGTGCTGCAAGCCTGATGTGGCTTTGTACCTTGAGCCAAGTGAAACACAACTATGGTCCAGTAAATCAGACCTTGAAATGCTAGGACGCGGAGCATACATATTACATTAAGCAGCTACTCGATGAATAATAAATAATAATGGACATTTGATACAACTTGCTGTGCTTCCTGCCACTGGAGTTGACTGAAGGGCAACATGTCCTCCCAAAAAATGGCAAATTCTATAGGCACCATGTAAATTGCTTATGGCAGTCTAAATATTTTTCAGTTTATTTACAAGTTTGTCATCAAATTTTTAACTTGAGGGCAGTTCAAATTCTCATATAAAAGTCAATGACTTCTATTTTTCAGCCATTTTTTTTTCCAGGACTGTCAACATTGTTACAGTTCTAAATAATTATGACTGTAAAAAAAAATTTGGAAGGACTGTCAACATTGTTATAGTCCTAATTATTAAATAGTGTAACAATATTGACAGTGACTGTCAACATTGTGACAGTCCTTCCAATTGGAAGGACTGTCAAGAAAGAAGAAGAAGAAGAAGAAGCCGTCGGCGCCGCCCGCGCCGCATCCCGTCGCTGCCGCCTACCCCCACGTCGCCCCTGCTCGCCGCAGCCTCGTCCCGCTCGTCGTGAAGAAGAAGAAAAAGAAGAAGAAGAAGTCCCGCGATGCCGCCGTTCGCCCCGCACCCCACACCTCCGTCCCACGCTGTCCCCTCCTCCTCCTCCTCCTCCTCCTCCTCTATTCTCCTCCATGGCAGCAGACACACGAGGTGCGGGGCGAAGGCGAAGCTCCTCCTCCTCCATTCTCCTCCCTCCTCCTCCTCCATTCTTCCTCCTCCATCTCCTCCACAGTGAGGGCCAACCGACACTCCTCCTTTCTCCTCCTTCCTCCTCCATTTTCTTCCATGGCAACGGACACACGAGCACGACGACGCTGCGTCAGCCGACCTCGTCGGAGCGTGGGGAAGGTCGACGGTGAAGGAGGAAGGACGGGAGGAGTTGGCTGTGATCCAAAAATTGATGCTCCGACAAAATCGAAAGAGTTGCAGGTCGCCGCCACCTCCTCCTCCTCCTCCTCCTCCTCCTCCTGCGGTTGAGGTTAGGGTTTGGGGGTTTGAAATTTTGAAGAGAGTAGAAATTTAGAATGAAAGCTTTTGAAAGGGTATTCTGAGTAAATTTTGAAATGTCCTAATTAAAAGTTACAAAAATCTGGACTGCCTTGGAGTAATGGGTTGTTCTAAGCAAACTATGTAGTGCCTATAGAATTTGCCAAAAATAAACGCTTACAAACCAACTACACAGTGTTCCCTACGTTGATTACACGTAATTTAAGAACCTTGCTACCTTGAGCAGGAAGAACGAAACCTTAGCTCTGATCCCAATCCAGTTTGGCACAGAAATGGATACCAACCCCCTTATCAGGACCAATGCTAGAATTTAACCACATCTAATTTACATGGTGGAGATTAACTGGAAAGAATTTGCATATCCAAATTATTCAAGTCAGCATCATTGCAAACACCTTACACTGTATCATCAATGTTGCAACAGTAATCAAATTTTGGGATGTGTACATAATGATCTAAACCATGCAACTGCAAGTCGACAACGCTGCATCTCTTTGAAATGCCAAAAAGTGGGGAGAGAAAAAAGAATGTCATGAACAAAAAAACATTCAAGATCTGCAGCTTTATCCACAAATGTTACACTTAAACTTACAGAGACTACCAACCTTTTTTTTTAATTATCAATTAAAAGATACGTAGCGTGGGCAAAAGAAGATGAAAAACACAGGAAAGATCACAATTTTTACCCTAATTCGCTAAAACCATATCTTCAGTCTCAGACTTGGCTGCAACTACAGCTTCCAGTCTTTTCCATGCCATCTCTCTTTGCTCTTCCAAAGACTTGGCTTTGGCTTCTTTTTCTATATACCGCTGCTGGCACTCCTCAAATAGATCACTGTCCATCTCGAGGAACATCTTCCGCACGTTCGCTGTTAGTCCGTGAACTGCCTGGTTCCAGTGGCTCTGTATGTTCTTCTCTAATGCTTCAAATATGATGGGGAAAATAACATTGCGGTTTTGAGCAATCAACCCCACGATGTGGTCATTATTCCACAAAAATAGGGCCCTCTCAGCAACCTGAATTGCAGCATTACACAATCAGTTCGACAGAAAAATAATAAATGGCATCTTGCTACATGCCAACTGCAGTCCAATTTCAATAAGACTTCTACAATTGTTTCCTCCTAATATTATTAGATTATCATATAACTCGTCTCAAGGAAGAATTAGGAATAAAATACAAAATAATGGTTGAAGTAGAAGTACACTTACGAGTAAACTTCAGCAATCATTGAGAGAATAGACTAAAATTTAGAATGTTGGAAGTGACAAGCATACCAGTGACTATTAACGACCATAAAATAGTACAACCAATGAGGACCCGTTAGGAAAAAGAGCTTACAAATATGTAAGAAGGAAAGGGTAAGTGCCCTTTAGTATGAAAATAAACAAGCATAACTAGATTGCCATTATATCCAGGTTATTATCATTATCTACATACATACAACTAATACACAAAGTAAATCTGCCTGTATAAAGACATGAACACATAAAGGTACATATTTTGACAGTAGAAATCAACATAATTGACTATTGATGCATATCATACACTGAAAACGGGTAAGTTATTCTACTTGTCCAAAAAAGGCAACGTGATTCACTACCTCTCCAGATTTGAACAATCAAACATACAAACCTTTTTACCTACCTACACAAATATTAAAATGATGTATTTATATGTGTTGGAAGAAAATCTACTCCCTAAACTGAACAATTCCGATGATGCATATTCAGGAGCTTTAAATGGAAGTTGCTTCTTACAATTATTATTTAAAAGAAAGTCAATGTCAGCAATTAAAACAAGAGCACAGATGTTTATAAGTGTAAATTCATAGCATCAATCAAACCAACTACCAAAACATAGAATGGATTTATCTAACATTACAAATGCTTGCAAGATATCTTCAAGAAGATCCAACAAATTAGTAATAAGTTTCATCTAATAATTTGTCATCAGTCAATTTTGTGCATAACATATATTTTGACAATTCAGACTCTGTGCTTACATCCTTTATCAAAAGATAGTACAGTTATGAAGACCCTTTACACTTCATTTACCTGTTTGTATTATTATTATTATGTATCATTTATATCAAAAAATTAGTGCAATTCAATAGCGACTTCGACGCTTGTTCTTCCCAGTTTATCACCTCTATATTTGAAACCCCTATGCTTATTTCATAAATTCGGAAATGAAATGCAATCTGAAGGGGAAAGAGGAAATTTGAAAGCAGCAATAGATTGAAAACAAAAGTAGATTCATGCACTGTTTTTCAAAGCCTCCGTAGCCTCTTTGAGATTATACCCATGGGTACAAATTCTGCAGTAACTAAATAAAATAGAACCGATGTAGGAGAGGTGAGGATGAATATTCAACTACCATGCACTAACATATGCAGTGTAAGAAGTTACATCGCAATGATAAAAGATATTAAAAGATGTTGAACATAATACGACGTAAACTGACACATACACACTTGAGAGCCAAGTTTGAAGAGAAGCCCAAGAATGTTGAATCCACCATGAGAATGATGTGCTGATAGATGATTTGTTTTTCTTCCAATTTTTTTATTACCCACACAATTTATTTTTCTGTTTTTAAAAGCCTGTAAAACTAATTACAAAATCTTAAAGGATCCTAGAAACTGATATTGAACAGCAGAGATCTTTGACTGTAACTTAAAATAAAGAACTAAAATATTAAAGACAAATAGAGAAATTACTTTTAAGTAATGAAATTCATAATTATGTACTATAGGATAGATACAAGGCCATATATGTAAACAAATGTCTTGATTGGTGGTGCACCATTGGAGGTTGTCCTTGTTCCCAAACAATCAATTTTCAGAAACAAAATGTAACATATTACTAGCTTTTAGCTTCAAGTTCTTCAATTATCAAACTCACACCAAGCTTGTGGCCTTACTCGACTAGTATTGTTATTTGCCTTCTCGGGCTTCCATGTTCTCCATATGCAATTTCATCCACTTACACACATTTTTGAAACACCCAACAGTTAAAAGAGTGTTTAGCCTAGTAGTCTGTAACCTCAATTTATGATATATCATTGACTAATGCCTACAGAATTTGCATTTGAAGATTCCTAGTGAAACTTATATACTATTTATATCTGTGAAATTTAGTAAATATAGGCATAAATAAATTTTATACCCATCTACAATTTTTCGTATATGAGATTTTAGATCCTGCAAAATAATTTTGTAATCATATTTTAGCAACACCGTGATAGTAATGTTCTCCGAACAAGATTCCACAATGAGGTTTGTTGGTAATTCATGTCATACCATACACTACCCTCGAAGCAGCATAGTTTTTATTTGAAGAGTTTCGGAGGTCTGTTGCTATTTATAATATTGCTTCAAGTATATGCAGGAGGGTAAATCATTACACTATATCCCCTGGTACAGTTAGGAATCCACTTGGAACATACCTTCTTTGTTCTGGCTTAGATTGTCATTGAGATAAATGAATTTCCCATAGCAAATTAAACCCTCTGGCTGCTACTTCTAGACACTTCTCTATTCTAGGTACCTTCTAGAAGACACTTCTCTATTCTAGGTACCTTCACTATTATGAGTTGGCACCAGCATAAAGGTATGGCATAAAGTTTTCTTGTGCTCCGATGGGGAAGGGCTTGATGATGACAATGACAGTTTGCAAACCCAAACTAATTATAATATACAAACCTCATCAAATTTGACCATTTAGCAAAGAAAGCGGCATTAACCTCATTAAACAACATGACATTTTGGCCTCATCTCCAATTATTGAGAGTTGTGCGTGCAATAAGCACAAATTATAAACTTCATTATCCAAGCAATTCCGTTGTTTGCCAGAGAAGCTAGAAAGTTTTGCTATAAAGACTTCCGTTGATCTTTGGGGCACAATAAGTCAGTGAAATTGAATCATGTTCTACAATTCCAGAAAGCAAAGTGAAAGGGACACCAGTGACCATTAGTTATTTTTTATTAACATTAACACGATTGCCCCTTGAAAATTACTTCATAAGTATAATGAATGCACATATGGATTATGGACTTGACCTTTTGCCAACACACCTTAGATTTTACCATCTGGACATCCCTTGCCATTCAATATAAACACATCCAATGATAACACCTTAATATATTACGGGTTGAACATCTAGAAAAGGGTTTTTTCCATGGTTCTTGATGTAACATATAACAAGTTAGTCTTCGTCTTATATAAAGCATATTAGGATAGTGCACGCATTAGCAAATTGAATTGTGCAAGCATGGTGACATCAAACCCTTCAATTAATTATATTAAATAACCGCCACTATATTCAAAAGAATAAACTAAAGAAGCATTGGACTGAGAACCGTGAAAAGTTGAAGCAAATGACAGTTCTCAGGGAGATAGTAAACCTTATATATGTTTCTATATCTTCGGAAGAACATTTAATATGCACCTGTTGTTCTTGAAGACAGGAAGTACCACATGTCATTTCATAGACAATGTATGAGGCTCTACTTTTGTCATCATTCATGCAACAGAAGATCTTACATTACGGGAATCGAAACTAGCCCTTGCACCAGCAAGTATGTTTATTAAATACAATAGAATTTATTACATATTATTAGCATGAATTACCTATTTCATTATCTATGCAATACTTCGCTTGGATTCCATTAGTATTGAGACGATCTTTAGCCTATATGCCCAAAACTGAACTCAGATAACTGATAAGCACGACTTTCTTACAACCGTAAAGACTCCCTCCCACCAAAATTTAGAAACTTCAAAACGAAAGCCAAACCTGGCAGCCATCACCCTTACGCATCCATTCCATAAAGGTCCTACAGAGTTTTATGCTAGTTGTTTTCTAACAAGTGCAACCCTCTTTTATCCGGGCTTGGTCCAACAACAAAAAGTTGATACATTAGACATTAAGCAATTCATAGGTAGTGAAAAGGCCATTTTCCAATCGCAAATATGTCTATCAGTTACCACGTTACTATATTAACAATCCCAAAAGTTTGGGACAAGGACTTTGATGTTGTTGACATGTACACACAAGTTTCTTGCAACTATAAAGATTCCCTCCCACCAATTTTTAGAAACTTCAAAACGAAGCCAAACCAGACAGCCATCACCCTTGCACATCCATTCCATAAAGGTCCTATAGAGTTTTATGCTAGTTGTTTTCTAACAAGTGCAACCCTCTTTTTCTGGGCTTGGTCAATCAAAAAAAGGTAATACGTTAAGCACCTCGTAAGTAGTGAAAAGGCCATTTTCCAATCGCAAATGCGTCTGTCAGTTACCACGTTACTATGGTAACCACCCCAAAAGTTTGGGACAAGGACTTTCTTGTCGTTGACATGTACCAAGTACCACTATACCGTCTCAAGAAGAGTGCTAATCTACATTTTCCACTTAGTCTGTGATGCTACTAATGGATAACAATCATGCACACTGTCAAAATTACAAACATAATGCATGGACAGATGACCATACTCACCTTGGCCAAATTATAACATCCATAGACAAGCTTAGATTTTTCATTTCTTTGTATTATCTATATGATGACAACCTGAAATATAACATGTGTAAAGGTTCTAAATCATCATTAAGAAATGTAATCATCAAGAATCCATCAAAAAACCTTTTTAGTTAGGGTCAAATTTCATCAACTTGGCTTCAACGAGCTCACAATTTTCTTTCTCCAAACAATACGGCTTCTATATCTGCTTTACCAAGAGAAACACACAGTAACAGAAACTTTGAAAATACTTCCCTACTAGAATACATTCAACCATCCTTTACTCACAATAGGAACACCCTCGTCTTTCCATGTCCTCTTTATTTTCTCCAACAAGTTAACATTTGCTTTACCTCTTTGCAAAAGATCCCTCAAAAGAACATATTCAGGAGGAACATAACCGGCAATTGTGTTGCTGATGGTTTAAGTCTAAGATCGAATGAAGTACCGAGAGTGGAAGGGGAAGTCAGCTGAATAAGCATAGGTGCTATGAGGGCATGTAATTTATCCTAAGTTCCATGATTGGTTCAATGATTGTTTTTTCCTAAAGTACTCCTCCACCCCTCTTTTATTGACAGGAAACTAGCAGCCCAAAACTCCTACTACGACCTTGGGTGGTGGCTCAAAGAAACAAGCTACCTTTTCAAATTTGTCTTATCCACTAATCTCCTCATTTCTTTGTATCTTCACGCTTTACAGTATCACAGGCCCTAATGCCAAGTCATGTCATACATAAATATCAGTCACCCTAGAATGTGAGCAGTCAAAGTTAATGAAAATATTTACATTTACATTTTTTCTCCCTTCATATCCAATTCTATTACAACCAAAGTGGAGCACTATCATCTGCATCCTCACTAATCGTGTTGTCACCACGACTCATATTTTACTTTCTAGCAAACCCAATATTTTCAATCAGTCAGGAAATTACAAAGTAAAAACATTAAAAAGCACATTTGCAAATTGCAGACAAATTTAAACCCCAAATGTTTTGTAGAAGATTTTCTCTGTATAGTTAATATATTCATATTATATAAAACAACAAATACATAAGGCTTTATAAATGACAATAGTTAACTTGAAGCCAGAAAAAGAAAATTCCTAGAAGTATAAATACATAGATCACTAGACAAGAGGGAACACTAAGAAAATATGGATACAATATATTCTTAAATCATACAAGAATAGCAAACCAGCTGCACCAGCTATATATATATATATATATATATATATATATATATATATATATATATATATAACACTCAAGGTTCCTTATATTGGATACCGGTTGGGAAATCCCCAAATTGGAAAACAGATATCGGATGATATATCTGTCATATCGGAGGTATATGACAATAATTCATATCGTATTTGACATGTATAACAAGAATTATAGGATAAATATATATATCCAACTCAAAAGTCAATTGTTTTAACAAAGGAGAAGAGAAAAGAAGAGGAGGTGCCACTATTGTTGCTAACTTGCTGAAGAGGGAAATACTGCTTTTTTTTTCTTGAGAGAGAAACATTTACATTTAGTTTTTTTAGAGGGTTTAATAGCATAGTTTAAAGTATCGGCCGATACCGATCCGATACGGCCGATACCGATACAGTTTGGCATGTCCCGATCCGATACCCGATACTGACCGATACCGACATTAGAGGTCTTTTTTCCAGTCAATTCAGCAAAAAAATTTGAATTAAAAAGACCAATTAGAAAGGATGTAAAAGCATAGTAAGGATGTAAAAACATATAAAAGATGAAAACTTATCTATCGCATATAAATCAATCGATAAGGATGACTACTATTTCATTCAATATCAAAAATACTAAGAAACAATACTGAAAATACTTTAAATTATGCATAAATGTATAAAATATATTCTCTAAAATGTTAATAATTTACTAATAGTTGTTTGCTTTCCGATACCAAAAAATCCGATACTCCGATCCGAAACTACCGATACTACCGATACCGCCGATCCCGATACTCATAGGAATGGTCCGATACCGATTCCGATACTTTGAACCTTGTTTAATAGATACATGGCTGACACAAATCTGATATATGCATTGATATTAGTGTTAAAAAGAATGTATCGATAATAGGTCGAGTAATCTATCGCTTAATTTGATTACTGGGTAGTGATTAATCAAACTTCACATGGCCACGTAAATGCGATTAACTGGCAATTAATTGCTATTAAGATGTCACTAGTCATGGATCAAGCATATAATGAAAATCACTTAATATAGCATTGCTCGATAAGCCCGGGATACCCTGTATTTTGGCTGTTATATAATTCAATTACCATCTTTTTTTTTCCAAACAAGTTAGGCAAACCGTATCGTTTTATCTTTGAAACCTTTATATCGGCTGATATACCAGCCATACTGGAAGATATCCTAAACAATGGTAACACTTATCTAAAAAAATGCATGATAAGACACTTGTTGCATGATCCATACAGTTGAAAATCATTATATATTAGATTATATTTCTTCCATCATTCAGGAATGAAATATCATTAATTTCAAGAACGTTTAGCTCATGCATCAAGTAGTCAGAAAATGAGTGTTTTCCAACAATAGGAAAAAAAAACAATTTGTGAGTCAAGAATTTTCATTTGTATGTTTCGGACATGTAAATCTTTTTAAACAGTGTCAATCTCACATTTGGTCGTTCTTTCGTGAATTTTGTAGATGGATGCAACAAATTAGTCACACCTTTGGAGTATTGAAACTGTTTCCTATAGATATAAATATAAATGGATAATGATTTCTAAGAGGAATCAACATCCGGATAGCCTATCATATTCTCCTGTAACTACCTTTCGTTCTATACATTTAATTGGAATTTGGTGCCAGGCATGCTAGCAGTGGATTCAATCGTATTTTGATACGTAGACTCTCCCTTAGATACTTCCTACCGGATCCCTTAGAAACTATTTACATCCCTGCAGATTAACAATAGCAAGCTAAATAATTAGTAATATAGTAAGCGTGAATAGTAATTACGTCAATGTTCTACTAATTCCCTTCCCCTTTTGCAGCAGAAGCTGCTGAAGGCAGCAGGAGGGTAGAGGAAAGGGAAAAATGAAGGATGAAGAGAAGAACTATCCTGATTGGTGAGTTCCTGGTGGTTACAACTCGGGAAGTCAGAGACAAAAGCATCTAAAAATGAAAGAAACAGAAGCAAACCTAAGTAATGCTTTCAAGTAGGGGTTACTGAATTGAGGTTAATAGGGTTTTTTTTTGCTAAATAAAATCACCAATTAATTTGATACATTCCCAATTCTATAGCCTCAAGTGTCAGCTGTATCAGTCTTACCAAGTAGCAGCATCAGCAAAGTGCAGTATACCAATTCATGGCACCAGGTAGTAGGTCATTCCTTGTATTGGCTAATATGAAGATAGGAGTCCAGTAGCTCAGCAATAGTCCAGTAGCTCCAGGAAGTAGCAGTAGCTCCAGGTAGTGTGAATTGGTAGCTATCATGAGTATCAGAGTTTATTGTTCAGATTGGGAGAGATTTCAAATAGCAGCAGTGGAGGGAAGAGTCCACATCATGAACCAGGGGCAGTTTGGTCATTAGTGCCAAGGGCACAATTGTCATTGTAATAAGAATTGACACTGTATGGATGGGAGTGTCACTGAGAGGAAGAGATCAGAAAAATGGATATTCCAAATATTTTAGTTCTTGAATTTGTAACCGATTTTTCCGTTTTCTTTACAATTTGAATAGTCTTCTTCCCCAATTTGCTTTTACTGCAACTTTCTTGAACCCTATCTTCTAGCAATGGCGATTTCATATCGGTCCTACTTTGGATCCTATCAAGTGGTATCAGAGCCGTATGATCCACACTTCGGAGCGTACGGAAGTCCAACCTCGAGCTCGAGCGGCCATGGCGACCGGCAAGGCTCGCCGGAGGAGCACCTACGTCCGGCGGAAGAACCTCACCTCCGATCTCCTCGATATGGATGGAAATCTCCTCGATATGGCTATGGATACACTCCGGCAATGGAGACGCCGCCAGCGACAGCGCCACCACCGCCTCCGCCACCAGCGCCGAACCTTTACGGTATGTCTTTCGCATCTCCATCTCAGTTCTATGCTTCTCCACCCATGGATCAATATACGCAGCTATACGCGAACTCGACGACTCCGCGATCGTCGCAACAGCACTGGCAGTACCCATCGCCAGCACCAGATTCCTACGGATGTCCTTCGTCGCCGTCGTCATCGACGTGGAGCCATCATCATCAGTCATGGCAGAGCTCTCCGCATCATCATCGACATGGAGCCTACAACCATCGTCAACATGGAACTCATCGTCATCGACATCGTCGTCGACATGTACGTGGTATCAGCAATCACCGCAATGGCAGTATCCATCGGACCTCCGTCCTTTCAGTGAGCAAGAGGTGTTTGGTGAAATGCCGAAGAAAAAAGAAGCAGCGGAGTAGCAGTGTCATTTCTCAGCGCCAATCGACTATCCACCGCCGTTGATGGTGTCATCGTTCTTCGCTCCGTATTCGTAGCCGTACGAGGACCGATGTCGCCGGCGAAGTGGAATCACCAACCGTACACGGACCTGCCGACGCCGATAATGTATCTGCAGAAGCCGTTCTACACTGCTTCGAACGTGTTTGATGGAATGCCTGTGAGAGGAATAATGACACGGATGGAGTTCGTCCATCAACCAACATCACTCCAGGAGGAGGAGACATTCGTGCTTGATGTTTGGAATGGTCCAAGAAAAATAAGATGGATGCAGAAGGTTCTACTCTACTTTTGGTATCTAGATTGAATTTGGATGGAGAACCATCATGTGGGGATTCTGAAGAAAGGAACTCAGTGGAAGTTAGTGAATACTCATTGGAGATTCAAGCTTCTCCAACATGCTCAGAGAAGAGTAATATGGAGGAAGCAAATAGAAGTAATGATTTGCTATCACCACTGCTCTAGTCTACTCAACTAAAAACCGAGGTAACAATTACTTCTGTAGTTTTAGACGATGGCATAAATGAGTTAAATGATCACTTGGAAATCTCAGTAAGTGTTGTGGAAAGCTTAAATTCAGAAGTTGCAGATGTTGAGGAGAGAGAAGGAGAAGATGAACCTTGTGTTGTATTCCCTTCAAAAACATCTAATTTGGTATCTTGGCTGAAGAAAGTAACTAGGGAAGATAGTGAACAACATGCTTATATTGCCGTGCAGAAGATGCTACTTCATGGCTTGGGTCCGACTGCTGGAGCAAAGGATGTTGTGAACATAATGTCTAGAAAACCTTTGATAAATAATGTCGGGAAAGCTCGCTTTGCGACGTCATGAAGAATCTCCGAGGCAGCACAAATGTGCGCTATGAGTGGCTGGCTTCTTCAAAGGATGCTGTGGAAGATCTCATGCTGCAGGAAATTATGATGTGACTGTACATAGACCTGATGTGCCTGTACATAGACCTACCGTCAACGCAGGTGTTCATCTTGTCGACAGCGAGCTGCATGCATTTACTAAGGCCTATTCAGAGATGGAATCATCACACTTTGGTTTAGAGTCATTGGACATGAGTAAAGTTAGAAAAGTAGGGGAAAGTGTAGTTGATCAGTTGAAGCAACAATTTGAGTTGGACAGGAAGTCATTGTACCTTCTTCTATATATGAAGTTGGAAGGAGAAAGAAGTGCTTATGCAACTGCAGCAAATCAAGTAATGGCCATGATTACTAGATTACAGAAGAAGGCTGCGATGCAAATGGAGGCCCTGCAGTACCTAGTGAGGGTATGGGATCCAGGTATAATGCAAATAGCATTATATGAACATCTAGCCTTGGCTGATCAGAAATGGACACATCCTTTCTCAACCCATGTGAAAGTTGATGATTACCATCGCTCGTTGATGAATTCTTGAAAAGAAGGATAGATTGGATTGATGAAGTTTCTACTTCCCTGTCATACCTTTGCGTGTTACTAGCTGCTTTGGAGGAGGGGGAAGTTACAAATTTTATATTTCCAGTGATGATATGGGATCCAGGAACAAAAGTAGCCTCAAGTGTCAGCTGTATCAGTCTTACCAAGTAGCAGCATCAGCAAAGTGCAGTAGAAGTAGCACCATACCAATTCATGGCACCAGGTAGTAGGTCATTCCTTGTATTGGCTAATATGAAGATAGGAGTCCAGTAGCTCAGCAATAGTCCAGTAGCTCCAGGAAGTAGCAGTAGCTCCAGGTAGTGTGAATTGGTAGCTATCATGAGTATCAGAGTTTATTGTTCAGATTGGGAGAGGTTTCAAATAGCAGCAGTGGAGGGAAGTAAGAGTCCACATAATGAACCAGGGGCAGTTTGGTCATTAGTGCCAAGGGCACAATTGTCACTGTAATAAGAAGTGACACTGTATAAATAGGAGTCTCACTGAGAGGGAAGAGATCTGAAAAATGATATGCCAAATGTTTTAGTTCTTGAATTTGTAACTGATTTTCCCGTTTTCTTTGCATTTGAATAGTCTTCTTCCCCAATTTGCTTTTACTGCAACTTTCTTGAACCCTAGCTTCTAGCAATGGCGATTTCAGATCGGTCCTACTTTGGATCCCATCATAATTCAAAGTGTATCTGATTTTAACTTATTACGATGCTATACATACTATGTTGCATGGACACGAACGACACAACACCTTAAGGACATAGCGACACGGACATGAAACCTATTTTGACTTGTCCTAGTGTATTTTGGAGTGCCCGGGTTGTGCCCAATACTTGTTCAAGGACAAGTCGAACAGGACACGACCTAGATTTTTTGAGTGTTCGTACTTCCTAGTATACATAGCATTGTAGGAGTATAGCATTGTAGGAGTATAGCTATCATGACTGCTTAAGCGAGCTCATCTAAAAGCACAGACGGGCCTTTGAGTACCTAAATGGGACACATGCGCCCTCCTATTAGAACATTGGGGGAGACATGAAAGAACAATGAAGACAAAAGAGGAACATAATTTGGTAACATGGGCAATAGATGACAAGTCCATCTGCAACATAGGCAATGGGAACACCCATTGCTAAAGTTGACAAAATTCAAGTTTGTTATGGAGACGCAACAACTCGAGGCGGCAAAGAACAAAAGGTGTAGACCAGGGACTCAGCAGCGAGGTGGGGGCTTAAGACTAAAAGTAGGGGTGAGAAGTAGGCATGTTGAGACAAACTTAGTGATTTATGATTGCGAGATGTGTTGTGGGATTATATCTTTTACTTTCTACTTGACCGGAGGACTCAGAGACTCGAGAGTCGGGTTTCTATAGCCTTGTCAGAGGAAAAAGTAACAAAATGAACCAGGGAGGGATAAAGAAGTACTGTGCCACGTAGAAGATGCAGTAGTCATCGGTGGTAAAACTATCGACACTCGATAAGGTCAAGGTAGGAGGCATTATAGGAAATAAGCATATGAGATGGCATCAAGAGTTTACACGGATGGCTCTTTCATCTCTAATATGTATATAGCTTATGAAGCTTGAGGCGGGTTCCCACTTCAAAGGTCAATAGCTTGTATGTTGAAGCGGGTCTAGATGAACTGGTGTCTTGAAGTGTCCACCACACGTCAGTACCTGACCGCTTAAATGGTTGTCGCCCAGGCGACTAGCGTCTTGAAGGGTCCACGTCTCTTGTCAAGACATCGCGCCAGTACCTCAGCACTTAGATGGTTGTCGCCTAGGTGACTGCCAATGTTTAGCCATGTTGACAACGGTGGTCATATCTTAGGTAGAGCCACATATACCATTTGAGCTCTCCGCAAAAGGAAGAAACCGAGAAGAGCTCTTCTAATCACCGTGCCTTTGTATTCTCTCTATAATTTTCGTAGCTCAAATCCCAACCCTGATTAGCAAGAAAACTAGGTGCCAACCATAAACGAGAGATGCCCATGCTAACTTGGCATAAAAAATATTCCTGGACATGCCTGAAGTCTGACATGTATACACACCGTGTCCATTTTGGCAACCAAAATGACAAAATATAGGAAACCATTGGTGCTTCCTAGACTTACAAATATCCTTTCAATACTAATAATTATAAAAATCATAACTAGTCTAGAATAATATTATATTCAAATCCACAAGCATCATAAATTCGAGAGTCAAGGTAAAGTTGCACACATTGGTCAACCCTACACCTTTAAAAAAATGAAAAGATATTATGCCCACAATTCTAAAGATCGGAAAATTTCGGCACCTAGGCACCCGTGCCCGCCTGACTACCGCCTAACGACTTTTACAATCTTCATAATGCCACATTACCATTCTTCAAAGATGTACTAAACAAGCCCCAAAATATTGTAAGAGTTAGTGGACAACCTATCAAAACACATAATTGGCAATCTTCATTTTGTCTACAATTGTTGATGTCACAACTCCCAAATTAAACCAAGGTTTACAATGATGTTTCAAGGACCATAATGGCATAATGGTATTTGACAAAGAAATTTAACTTAACATCTTCTATCTTAATACTTCTACATCCACAAAGGAAGATAACTCAAAATGTTGCGACGCATTCCTTTTATTTGAATCCGTGACGCTTTTCTATTCCTTTCATTAACCATTTTTTAGAGATCTAAAAGAGTGGGTTGTGATTCTGTTAAAGAAGAAACAATAATTGAGGAAATAGAATGATCTATACAGAAGCAAAATTAGTGCTCTAAATGGCGGTTGAGGTGGCGCTTAGGCGCGAGGCGGCCGTTCTCCATATCGCTTTTGCCGTAGACGGTGGAGTAGGCAGCAAGCGGCAGTTTGGCGTCGTAGACGTAGGTGAGGCGGCGTAGGCAGACGCCTATCTCAGAAAAAAGCTACATATTTTATATTAAAAAAGAAAATGAAGAAGGAACGTCACACTTTCTGGATTCTGGACACTCTTTATTCTAATTTATAAGTAATGTAAGTTGGAAAAATCCAACTCCATATTTTGCACCAAAGATATTGTCAGTCTCAAATAAACTTAAAATCCTCGAAATTACAAAGAACTTCAACTTCTTGAAAACTTTATATAGTGTTTACATACATAGGCATGATGTCATACACACACAGACAAAATGTATTAGGCACCTAGTCGGTGTTCCTAGATGGCCTAGACGGTAGGCGGACCCTCTCCGCCGTGCACCCGCCTACCGCAATTTAGAACCTCGAGCAAAATTCAGCCTATAATTAGGAAGTGAAGGCTCTAAGTGGTAAGTGTCTTAAGCTTAAGCGATATACATTCTTTTCCCATCAAACTGTTGTCCTAAACAGAAAGATGAATAAAACAGGTAAAGTAGCTTTAATTAATAATAAAGAGAATAAATAAAAAATGTTCATTTGTTGGGTCCACACGTTAATATCCTAAGGCACAAAAGGATGCCACAGCATGCCAAATATTGTGGGCATGATCATAACAACAAAAACAGCAAACTAGATCTAGTTATAACAGAGCCTTTCGTATGACGCTCTTAATAATGTCAAAATCTTTAGTTGAGTAAATATCATCAAGAATAATCAGCACAGCAAAAAGACTTAAGTTTAAGACCAGAAGCATCAATCGCCAATACCTAATTATGCAGATTTCAGTGACAACAATATTGAAAGAAAAACCTACAAACTGTTTGAAATCAACTTTACAACTTGTTACTTCAGTTGAGTAAATATCATCAAGAATAATCAGCACAGCAAAAAGACTTAAGTTTAAGACCAGAAGCATCAATCGCCAATACCTAATTATGCAGATTTCAGTGACAACAATATTGAAAGAAAAACCTACAAACTGTTTGAAATCAACTTTACAACTTGTTACTTCCGTCATATGAAAGCTTTTGTCTAAAACCAGTTTATCTACTCATTCAGAAACTTAGCCCACATCTTATTAGGTTTCTGCACCTTCTACGTCTCGGCATCCTCCCTCTTTTCCAACCATATCTAAAATAAAGCTCATCGTCTCAAGATCCTGGCAGATTCATAATTGCAGAGGCCCATAGCATCATAATTAATCCGGTTTATCTACTTTTCGCTTCCAGTAATGGAACAGCTTCTACTGATATCATAGTTTTACTGCAATATCCCACTGCAGAACTGCTACTGCCCACATCCTATTTAGTAACACCAATATAAGTCTATCGTCCAGTGTTGTGCACCAAACTTTGCGACATCCACTACCCTACTAGACATCCTAGCTAAGCAACATTAAGATTCTAGTGTTGCAGGTATCTAAAGCATATGTCAATTTCATCTAGGATTCCAGAAACACTATAGTTTTGCAAGGCACTTGATCCATCTTGGCAAATATAGAGGATATGCATTCGAGTGTCCATGTAACTAGAAATGTTGAATCCTGTTTTAAATTAATTTCAGGATATTATCCTCCGTAACATCCGTCCATAAGTTATATTCAGCATTCAAAAGTAGCAATCAAAGTAATTCAAATGAGAGTAAGTAGCCAAATTTCATGTTCAACTCAAGGTGAATGATAACTACTACCACAAATAGAATCCAATCAACATTGGGACAAACAATCTCACCCTATTTGCACATATCCCAATTCCCCATTATGTTGTGTCGTACACACACTAGTCAGCAATACACAACACCAAGATCAAACAAGAGAAAGTGAGAATTGTCCACATATGCGAGATGAAAAGTGCATAGATCATGTAGAAACCCATACAAATTAAGAAATTAGTAGGGAGTCGACAGTCCCTTTTAACTTAAGCATTTAATCAAATTTCACCCCTCTGTCCATCCCTCAGTTTCTTTAGGAGTATTTCAAGCACTTGCGAACATGGGATACATGCTTGGGTTACAACTATGTTCAAGTTATCCACCAACATCAAGAAATATTTATGTAAAAACTGACAAATCTTCACCCTAACATGAACACGTGTTTTATTACCGATTTAACAAATAAATCAGCATCCTGTCTGTATTGTTTTATGATTCTTCTTTAATCCTCAAAAGACAAAAACTTGCAATTCTTTGACAAAACTTGCATCCTCGTTTTTCGGGTCTTAATCTCCTCTTACAAGCTATTCACCAAACATAGCTGTGGCTATACATGTTAGATTTAGTGAGTCTATGTTAGGTTTAATGAGTCTATGTAGTCTACTATACTCCACATAGGGTAGAGTTGAATGAGGAAGGTTATATATATATATATATATATATATATATGGAAGAAGGTAATTACGTACAACCATTAGCCACTGAATAGCCCTCAACTCGACCCCAAAGGGCTACAACTCTCACATCTCACGCCTGAAGGCTTACAACTCGGCCCGTAGGCCCAAACTCAGTTCGTAGGCTACAACCCGGCATGTAGGCCTACTCCTGGCCCGTTCCTGGTCTGCACCCAGCCCATACTGGCCCGCTCCACTATTACCTGCATCTAGCACGCAGAGCAGCCACCAATTTAATTCTGTTGAAAAATAAATTAGTGCCCCCCCACCCCCTTTAGAACTAAGAACCCACAATCTCTGGGGAGGATGATGTCCACCCCTGCCACTTGAGCTATGGGTGATTGTCAGAATTATATATAATAGAATAATATGATGATTATTATTGAGAAAGATATTACATATATATAGGAGATGATTGGCCTCTGCCTTATTCTTCTACCCAATGTGAGACTAAAGTCCAATACGTAATAATACTTATGCTTAACACCCTCCCTCAAGCTGGAGCATAGATATCAATCATTTCCAACTTGTTACATAAAAAATAAAATTGAGGACCTAAAAGAGATTTCGTAAAGATATCAGCTATTTGATCATCGGTCTTCACATGATGAAATGTTATCATCCCCTTTTGATACTCATCACGGACGAAGTGGATGCCGATCTCAATATGTTTCATCCTTTCAATGAATACATAATTTGTAGCAATATGGATAGCAGACTGGTTATCACACAACATATATGCTGTTTCAGATCCTGCTTCTTCTCCAAGCTCCTTTAGAAAATGCTTCAGATATAACACCTATGTTGTGCCATGAGCAATAGCTCTGTATTCTGCTTCCGAACTAGATCGTGAGACCACACTCTGCTTCTTGCTCTTCCACGATACTAAGTTTCCGCCAATAAATACCGAATAGCCAGATGTAAACTATCTGTAAAACTAGCACCCCAATCAGCATATGTAAAGCACTCAAGATGAGTGTTCCTGGTTCTCCATCCGAATTTATTTTTCTGGATTCTGAGCTAGATAGCGCAAAATTCGAAAAACTGTCTGCCAATGCGAAACTCTTGGAGAAGCCATAATCTACTCACGACACTTACGACAAACGAAATGTCTGGATGAGTCATAACTGCCAAGTAGTTAAGTTTGCCGACACCTGTCGATACTGATCAGGATTGGTCATCGGTATCCCCTCATCGGGACCCTGGATCCATGGGTGAGGTTGCTCCCTTCATTTGCATCATCCATGCTTCGGTTAATATGTCAAAAAATATTTCCTCCGAGATATTACAATTAGGGGTGAGCATATAACTGTTGGAAACCGAACCGAAATACGACAAACGGTTCGGTTTTTCGGTTATCAATTTAATTTTCGGTTTGAAAATTTAAAATATCGGTTCGATTTTTTGTTCTTGGTCTGAATAACCAAACCGAACCGAAAACCGATTTAGATTTAGTAATTTAATAAACTACCCTCAATCTATATATACTAATATTTTTCTAATCCTAACTGAGAGCGCTCTCTACTCTCAATCGATATATATATTAAATTTTTTTTCACTCTATAATTGTAATAATTCATAAATACAACAATGTTAGATTTTTTTTTTTTTTGAAGATATGTTATTTAAATAGGCTAATTTGCTAAAATGTAAAGGTCCAGGCCATTGTCCCATGAAACCGAACCGAACGAAAATCGAACCGAATTAGTCCGGTTCAGTTTTTTTCCGATTTTTAAGAAAACGGTTCAGTTTTCAGTTTTGAAAAATACGGTTTACGGTTATTTTAGTTTTGAGAAATACGGTTTACGGTTATTTCAGTTTTTATACATTAGGTTCGGTTTGAACCGAACCGAACCGTTCTCACCTCTAAATACAATGTCTCGTTCACCACGTGTGACTTCGACTCCCAAGAAGTAATTTAATGCTCTCATATCTTTAGTCTGAAATTGTTTACCCAGAAACTTTTTCAGTTCTGCAATACCATATGGTTGTTATCCCCTGTTATCACGATGTCATCAACATAGACACCAAGTAGGATTCGTCTAACTAATGTTTGCCGGTAGAATACAGAATGATCCTTCTTTGATTGGCACATTCCAAATTGTGTAACAACATGGATAAATCGACCAAACCAAGCACAAGGTGTTTGTTTTAAGTCCGTATAGTGCTTTTCTTATATAACACACTTTACCCTCCCTTGCAACGAACCCAAGATGTTGCACCACATAAACTTCCTCTTCAAGGTCCCATAAAGAAATACATTCTTCACATCTAACTGAAATAGGGGCCAGTCATAGCGGACAGCTAAGGCTAGGAGCACTCGCACAGACGTCATCCTGGCAATTAAGGATAATGTCTCAAAATAATTTTCTCCATACGTCTGAGAATATCCTTTAGCCACAAGACGAGCTTTCAGACGATCAAGTACCATATGGTTTCACCTTGATTGTGAATACTCATTTGCAGCCTACCGCTTTCTTACCAGTAGGCAAATCCACCAAATCCCATGTATGATTTTCTCGATGTGCTCGTATATCCTCCTTCATAGCAGCGCACCAACTAGAACCTTCCTCTGCATAATTGAGAATCTGAATACCGTCAATAGTAGCCACCAGGGACTGAGTCTGACTTGCGAGCCCTTTGTAGTTGTCAATATACAAGGGATGGTTATGGCATGCACGACAGAGGCGAGCCGGTATATCAGGTGGTGGTGAATCAGTGGAGCTGGAGGAAGACGATGGCTCTACGGCCGTGGGCACCATTGGAGATGCTTGGTCTGGCTGAGTTGGTTCTGAATGAGTCGGTGTTTGCAGACCATCGGACGATAAGCCTGGCTCGGCAGGGGAGGGCACCCTTACGGAGGACTTATGTGGTTGAACATGATACAATAGGAAGTTCTCAACAAAAGTAATATCCCGATATATGAAATACATGTTCAACATTGAAAAAAACAACGATACCCTTTCCGATCTTTAGGATACCCAAGGAAAATACATTTGATTGCCTTCGGATCTAATTTAGAGATAGTAGGTCGACTATCCCGAACATAACACAAACACCCAAAAACTGAGTTGCAAGGGAAATAGCATTCGATTGGAATATAATCGAGAAAAATGAGTGGCTCCATTGAAAACACGAGACGACATATGATTAATTAGATAACAAGTCGTAAGGACCGCATCCGACCAAAATTTTCTAAGAGTACATGTATAAAACATAAGAGCACGTGTTGTTTCCAAAAGGTGGCGGTTCTTGCATTCGGCCACACCATTCTGTTGTGATGTGTAAGGACAATAAGTTTGGTGGATGATGACATGTCTAGTCAGATGAGAATTGAACTCACCAGACAAATACTCACGACCATTGTCACTCCAGAAACACTTAATAGGCACCCTAAATTGGGTATTGATTTCCGCATAAAAATTGTACCAAATATCAAATAATTTGGAACGATTTTTAATAAACTAGACTTAAGTGACTCGTGAGTAATCATCAACAAACGACAAAAAATATCTAAACCCCATAACCAATTCAACAGGACATGGACCCCATATATCATAATGGACTAATTCAAACGGGACGGAAACAGATTTATCCAAACTCACTGGATAAGATACACGATGATGTTTGGCTATACTACACGACTCACAATGAAAAGGGTACGAAGATCTAGTGATAGACAATTTATAAAGAGCTTGGATAAACGGATGACCAAGCTGATAATGCAACTCAAATGGATCTCGAGATACACTAGCACAACCAACAGAAGAATTTAATTCAATCAAGTATAAGCCTCCAGTCACATGCCCCTACCAAGAGTCGTTTCCGTCTTCAGATCCTAAAAACACATCAGAAAAGAAAGTTACTGAGCAGTGTAAATCTCGAGTTATCCAACTAATGGATAATAAACTGAACGAGTTTCCAAGTGTATGTAAAACTGAAGTTAGTAGCAGGGTGGGAGAAAGACATGCACTCCCTTTTCCACAAACTTTCAGAGAGCTATCATTCGCCAACAATAATATCTGACATACGACCCATAGATTCATAGTTATGAAACATATTGGCATCGCCTGCCATATGATCAGACGCACCCGAGTTTATCACTCGCTGCTTCGACCTTAACACACATGTCGTTGAATACCCAGTTGTGGATCCAGATTTGGAGACTTCATCACGACGCTGAGCTTGGAAATCATCAATTTCTACATGTCTCTGCAGTCATCTGTACGGGTCGCCCTCGATCATCAGGAGTATTCGATACAATAACTTCATCACGACGCTGAGCTTGGAAGTCAGCAATTTCTACATGTCTCTGCAGTCATCTGTACGGGTCGCCCTCAATCATCAGGAGTATCCGATACAATATTGGCAGCAGGACCTTTGGAACACTACCATTGAAAAAGGCCAGGTTGACCACATTTGAAGCATGTACACGGTCTTCCTCCATCACGACCGGCATTGCCTCGTCCACCATCACGGCCAACATTCTAGTCACCGCGTCGACTACCACGACCTCCACGGAATTCACTACGAGCAGTACCGAAGACAGAAAGTAAACTTCCATCAAAGATAGAACCTCAGCCCCAACAATGACAGTAATGATCTGAGACCTTACAGAGTCTGCATCAGGACGAAGAGAGACAAGGTACGCCATGACATAGAGTTGCTGACGTTGAGTTCTTGCCTCATTGATGTCGGTCGTAAGAGGTAACACACGATCAACCTCATTAGTTAGTGTCTTGAAGGCACGAAAGTGGTCCTTATGTGATGTCTCCCTGATCAGCCCGGTAGACGCCAACAATCGAATCATAGATGCGAGACAAATCGCGTTTGCCATCAAACGCAGTCGCATTGACCTCCCATAACTCATTTACTGAATCCGTGTTCTAAACCATGTCCTCCACTGATGGTTCTATCGAATTCATCAATCAAGTAAATAGTCTACTATCATTAGTCTCCCACCGCTCATAGGCGGGATCTACTTCGGAGGGTTGTCAGTTAGATGTTTGAACAACCGCATTCTCCGAAGCGTCTTCTCCACCTTCTTGCGCCACTTAGAGTAGCTGTCTGGACCATCCATCCTTCGATCGACCAGTCGAATCGAAGATATCGTTGTACCAGTGATCGGTGTTCCCACCTTTGTGTTTTCGATACTGGTTTTACTGTTATTCACCGCAGTGTTCGTCATCTCCAGGTTCTTGAGTCGACTGTTGATGATCGTCCTGACCCGATATTAACATCAATCTTGCCAATACGCAATCAACGTCACCAGAACTGGCGTGCGCAATATTGGCAAAGATTCAAATGTGGATCACACAAGCTAGGACAGATATTCACACAACCCAGATTGCTCTCTGTTGGATCCTGGTGTGTATGCCAGGCCAGAAAGGAAATAAAGATTCACACAAACAAACTTGTTTGCTCATTGTTAACTCCTGATGTCGATATCGAGCTTCAGAGGTTCAAGCAAACAATCATAGTTTATCCTATGTAGATCTCAACACCGACTCTCCTTTCTTCTTTTTCGTTTTTTTTGGAAATACGGCTAGGGTTAGAGTTTGAAGAAGCATGGCGGCTGGGAGAAGATTAGGGTTAGGGTTTGATGGATGAGGATGGCGGTTGTGAGAAGAATAAGGTTAGGGTTAGGTTTTGATGGATTAGGGTTAGGGTTAGGGTTTGGGAACATCATGGAAGTTGATCGGAGAGGAGGGGGGTTGTCGCAGACGAAGGAGGATGCGTGGCAGCAACAACAGCAGCGAGCAGTCGCAGCATCAGTAACCGCAGAACGCAACAGCAAGCAGCAACAGCCGCAGAGCGCAACAACAGCAGGGAGAGGAGCAATCGTAGGGAAAGAAAAGGGGTAGGGGCAAGATCTAGAGTTAGGTTTTTTTTGTGGAGAGAGAGGTGGATGGGTTATGGCTGTGATACCATGTAGAATAGAATAATATGATGATTATTATTAAGAGAGAGATTACATATATATATGAGAGGGTTGGCCTCTTCCTTATTCTTCTACCCAATGTGGGACTAACGTCCAATATATAATAATACTTATGCTTAACAATACACACACTCAACCACATTAATGAAGTATGCCACCACTTGAGTAGATCCTCTCTCAACACATGTAAAGCCTCCGTTGATTGGTAATCAGTTGCATACTACCACAACATATCAATCTTAGTATCAACACAAGAAATGTACCATCAATGCAACCACTCATCTCAAACTATCGTTTTCTAACTACATGTTTTCGATGATTTTCACATCCACTTCAAGTATCTCATTTCCTTTGAAAAAATAAGAAAGAAAGATTGGGCAAGAAAGAAAGATTGGGCCATAATGTGATTAAGAGACACCAACAAAAGGATGCATCAAATTCTAAAAGGTTATCAAACACCCCCGTCCCCCTACCCCAAATGGATAAGTCTGATTGTGACCTATGAGCTCTAAGAAATCTCATGATTAAATGAAGATAAAAGTAGAAGACAATAATTTGGCCATCCCCCCACCAAAAGTAAAAAACCAAATGACACTATAAATAATGCCTACACATGACTTTATGAAAGAAAAATATCTAATTGCTAATCACCAATGTGAAACAAGAAGCCTGGAGTACAATCATCTTTTGGGATGACCAAGTTAATGAAAATTCTGGAGTTGGGATGACCAAGTTATTATATCTGTGAGAGATGGAAATATTCTTAAACTGAAAGTAAGATCCATGTCGTAGAAAACTAAAGCATTCGTTCAAGTTTATTTTCTTGCTAGATTCTAATTAAAGTTGGCATGCATTGAGTATGAGCATCCTCTCACATCTACTTAGCACACATACTTTTAATTAGTTCTCTCCTATCTTGGAAATTAATAAAAAAAAGTGTGAGAGACTTCTGAACCATGCAATTCTGTCCTTTTTTCCTTTTTAATTGAACTCTTCTCTAGAATTTAGTTGACATCTTTTGCCACTTCTTGTACTCCTCCATCCAAAGTACAAACTGCATAAATTAACATAATTTTGCTGCAAATCTTTCTTTTATTTTCAGAGAAACAGTAGTAAATTTTACGGAAAAGAAGATTAAGGTACAAGACATAGCAAGACTGTAATCGTACAAACATAAATTTGGATACTACTAATCATACTGATTCATGGAGTTTTGACTCAAGTTGACACTAGGCTGTAATGGTTTATCAATTTAAAAATGATAAACATTTTTTTGGTTATGTCCCATCAAGGTTGTAGATGGCGGATGTCAGATTCGGTTTTGAAATGTGAGATGTCATGCCGGAGACATGTTGGATATCTATAAATAATATATATACATATCATAAAATGAACTTTCAAAAGAGAGAGTATAGGCCTTAGCTAACTTAATATATATTACTAAAATAGCTACCATTTGTACATATATAGTTCAAACTTTTGCCATCAAATTAAAGCTAGAGCTTGATAAGATGAGCAATAAACAAATAAATGTTGATATTGTCCAATTGAAGCCCTATAAAAGTCAAAACACAAACTTCCAATTAAAAAGCATTGATGTTGTCTAATTGAAAATCTAGTAAAACCCAATCTTTCTATTAAAAAACACCACATCCCAACAAAACCCTATCTTTTAGCTATCCAATTGATACCTATAAAAATATTCCAATTAAATAAGAGGCAATAATAATTTCCACAGTTCCTTCAAAACTTTCAAAACTGGGGAATACCCATCAAATAATTTGGGTATGCAGAAGTCGAGGAAGGAGGCCAAGCTTTGGCCCTGATTTTGGGTATAAAAACTTAATCACAAAAAAAATTTAATATACAAGAGAATCCCCAAAAAATAGTAAGAACCGTGTACCTATGGACTCCCAATGGACAAAAAATCACAAGTTTTTTCCCAACTTTCTTTGCATTGAAAGGATCTCTTGCAAAAGCAAATTTATAGTGAGGTTTCAGTGATTGGTTTGCATCAGAAAATTTAGCGATTCGAATAGAGAGTATCACAACAATCTGGATGGGACATGTACCCTTAACCGAAACGCTCGTACCCCGAACGAGTTCAATGGGGGTTTAGGTGTACTCGGTAACTATGGACCCAACTATACATCCTCCCTACCATATGTTAATTTTCGCAAAAACTATGGGGACACGTGCCCCCATATCCAATTGAATAGAACTGCCCCTGGTTTAATGTCTTGTGTCTCTCATTATCTCTTCCAATCCTCGCATGAAACATACCAAGTCAACTCCAAAATTATGGGTTGACAGTATTGTTGTTACAATTCCTCACATGCAACAACACTCACCAAAGAACCTTTTACTAAAATCTTGAGTTAGCTACTTCTGTTCATTTAAATTTCTAACAGCCAATCCCTTCATGATATGAGCAAGTGCCATAGTGCCATGTCCCCCTCTTTACTACTTCAGTCCATATTCTTTATGGTATAGCCTAGCCACATAGGATTTCTGAAGGAACATCTATCTCTCCATTTCTATGTCAAAACATCTCAGATGACTTCCCCACAAGCTACCTTATCTGTATGGCTCTATGCCGGATCACACATGCACTAATTTCTTATCCCATATTTCATTGTATTATCACTCTATCCTTTTCCAATCACATTCTTCACATGCAAATGGTAAGTGATTCACTTTAAAAGTAAATAATAGCACCTATCATTAAATTAATGGTAACCCATGTTTCCAACCAAGTAAGGTGATTGGTATAAATTGGACAAATGCAAAGAAAGAGACTATCTTCCAAATTATAGACTATGTAAACCAAATATGTTCTCATGCTCCAACACTATGCTCCAACACTGATATAGATACAGACACAAAAGTCACCAATATTATGAGTGCATGGTTAAATAAGCTTTTGTTGGCGACCACGGGCGAATCTATTCAATTGGATTTGGGGGCATGTGCCCCCGTAGTTTTTTGAAAAATTGACATGGTAGGGAGGATGTATAGTTGCGTTTATTGTACTATTGTGTTGTATAACCACCCAAATGTAATAATAGTATGTGGGTCCCACCCATGCTACCCCATCCAAATGTAATAAAAACAAATGGGCCCCAACCATGCTAAAAGAAAGCCTAAAGGCTACTTTGTCTTTGTCCCACCATGAAAGATTATTTATAAAGATGACCCCATTGAAAAACAATTTATGGATCCGCCCCTGTTTGTGACTACACGTATTTAACTAGCATACAAAAGAGCAAGTGCAGTATACCTCGTCCTATGAGTGCTTGTACGTGCAAGCACCATAAATTAAAATAGTGAACAAAAAAATTTGATGATTAATAATAAATAATTTTCACCGAAAAATATATTAGACTGCTCGCTTCTAAGATATCAAAATGGTGTTTACACATGCAATCACTAGAAGGCTTCAGCTTGTGCACAGTAGATTAGACTGCTCACTTCTCAATAAATTCAAGGCAACCAGAGAAAACAACAGAAGCTTTGACCTATTTATCCTGTCAGGCATTGTCAGCTGATTAATTCCCGGCTATTCTTCATTTCATTTCATTGTTTACACCAAAGGACATCTTCTTTTTCCTTCTTCACCATATTCCTAGTCATATTTCTCTGCTACCAGATGACTTGCAGTGAGTTTTAAAAACCGACAAGGTTCAGGGTCAGTCAAAGAGCTAAAATACACACTATATTCCTGATTTCAAGGTTTCATTAGAATACTGGTGATATGTGTCCTTTACTACTAGAGAAGGAAAAGTGAAACACCAACAGTCATACTAGGAACAAAATCACAAACAAATAGTTTAGAACATAACACTATATAAACTATGATGGAACCATTGTGTCGATGCGAGCAATGATATAGTTACCAGACACGAAAGCTTCAGACTGTTAATTGTTTCAAGAAGAAAAGCTGCAAGGGCCAAAAGTTTTCAATGTGCAACTGTTCAATATTTCGAGTACAAACTTCCATATGAAATAAACTGCTAAAACAAGCATAAGATTCTTAGAATGGAAAGTAAAGTTCTACCACACATTTACTCTTTCTGCCATGCAAATGCATGTCACAACTACCGATGCAAAGATGAGCAGATGCAGAGAAAGTTGCATCTTCCAAATTAGAGTGAACCTAATTGTATGGATTTATTGACATAAACATGAGCTTTTATTGAAAGATGTGCAAATGCATTCGAGTACAAACTTCCATATGAAATAAACTGCTAAAACAAGCATAAGATTCTTAGAATGGAAAGTAAAGTTCTACCACACATTTACTCTTTCTCCCATGCAAATGCATGTCACAACTACCGATGCAAAGATGTGCAGATGCAGAGAAAGTTGCATCTTCCAAATTAGAGTGAACCTAATTGTATGGATTTATTGACATAAACATGAGCTTCATGTTGCATATTCCAACATGAACACAGGTTCTCTACATATTCCAAATATGTTTTAAGGTTTGCAAACCTCCCCCCCACCCCCTCCTTTCCCAACCCACCATTGGATCTGGACACAAGGCATGGCAACTTGTATTTTTTCGTGAACATTCATTTACGTGACTCGTGTTCATATCTGACCTAAGAGAGTAAAGTGAAGAAAGGTATCATTATATTCCCATTTTTTACAAAAAAAAAGGCATATACCACCAAATCGCATGCAGTCTTTTCTTTCAGTAAACCAAGCGAGAACAAAATTGTCTTGCATGTGCCATGGCGGATACCGACAGACACTTTCAATTATAATTGTTTTATTAAATTTTTATACAAAAAAATTACCAAATTCCTGCCATAAAGTCATCAGATTTAGGCAAAACATGTAACTAACAACTATCTAAACTTTCCTTCTTTTTGTATCTGTAAGACCATTTTCAACAAAAGAGGGATACATCACATCTTATTTATAGTCTTTCTTAATAAATAAAATGGGAACAAAATGTAGGTTGCACATGGTTTACCTCAACATTTTAGGTTAATTGACTTGTCATAGAGTTTTATTGTATGCACAAAAAGGCATCAATCATTAACAAAGTGTGTAACTTATAACCTATATAAAGTTGCCCTCTTTCCTTATTTGTAATCTATAAAAAACATTTTTACCAATAATGTATATGACACCCTATGAAGCAAGTATACTCCAAAATTAGGTCCATGTTAGAGTAGCAGCTTGACCGACACATATTGAACACAACATGACCAATCCAAAATAACTAGGACATATCAAAATATGTGACGTGTACGTGTCGCGGTGTCTGTATCGAGTGGCATCGGTGTTGGTGCAACATAGATGACAACTTGTGTATCTTTATAGTAGTAATTAACTGGGAACAGAATAGGTATGACATGTTTCATGGCTAATACTGACAGGTATCTAACTTTTAGTTAGGTTAACTGTCTTATCATAGAATCTTTTATCTAAAACCCGACAAAAAGGCACCAAATTTCAGTACTATGCAAAGCAGGATGTACCTAAAGTCTCCTTTCACAAGTACAATGCTTCTATTTAACTATTTTACCAAAAGAGGCATATATCTCATTTTATGCATATTCTTTTTGCTAGTTCATGAAGTAGGAATGCGCATAATCTTGCTTCTCATAGAAATTCTTATCAAATTGCTGCCATAAAAGCATCAAATTTCAGCAAAGCATGCAACCAATAACTATATAAAGTTTCCAGTTTCCTTGTACAGTTGTACTATATTTGTATCTATGCAACCATTTTTATCAAAACAGGCATATGTCACATCTTATTCAAATTCTCCTTAGCAAGTAAAATGGGAACAAAATCCGCCTACTATAAGTGTACCAGCTGATATTTTTTAACTTTTAGCTTGGTTAATTGATAATTGTTACTTTTCATAGAAACTTCTACCCCAATCCCTGCTTTGATAAAGGCATCAAATTTTATACTATCTAGTTGGCTTCTTTCCATATCTGTTCTACCATAAGAGGTGCATATCATGTTTTTTGTCATGTCGGCCATAGCCAATTGTCCTACTTGTCAGAAATTTTGTCGAATATCTATCCTACGTGCATCAACTACTAAGTAACTCATCCAAACTTCCTTCTTTTTGTCGAATATCTATCCTACGTGCATCAACTACTAAGTAACTCATCCAAACTTCCTTCTTTTATGGAATGTATATGTATCTATATCACAACAGCAAGCAACAAACCGAGAACGAACCTGGAAATGAGAGCTATTGAGGCACCGTCCGATCTGCTTAAACAGCGGCACCATGCAGTTCTGAAACTCCGCCAGCTGCGTAGCCTCGAGAACCTCCTCCAGCTCCCCCAAGAAAAGCACCTCCTTCCCGCAATTCGTCACCGGCCAGTACTTCAACAATCCCCGGATCACCGTATCTGCCAGCTTATAGTCCTTCTCCACAAACTGCGTTATGCAGTACAACAGCTGCTGGTGGTAGACCGCCACGGACTTTGGCTTGTGCAGGGGGATCAACGCCCGGACGAGGAACAGCTTATGCTCTTCCTTCATCGGCAGAGCGAAGCCGTTGATGATGCTGCCGAGGATCTCGAGGAGTTCGCCGATCCCGGAGTGGCGCTCGGTCTCGAAGATGAAGCGGTAGAAGATGTTGTTGATGGACTTGCGGATGAAGGGGCGGTGGACCATGAACTTGCCGTAGATCCTGTGGAGGATGGTCTTTAGGTACTCGCGCTCGCGGGGGTCCTCGGAGTCGAAGAGGTCGAGGAGGCGGAGGACGAAGGAGTGGTCGAGGTAGCGCTTGGCGAGCTTGGTGTCGGTGTCGGAGGAGACGACGTAGCGGAGGAGGAGCTCGTAGACGAGCTGGAGGTGGGGCCAGGCGGGGTCGAGGTAGGGCTCGTCGTCCTCGTCGGCGGAGGCGGCGGGGTCGGTGCCAGTGTTCTCGTGGGCCTGCGGGGGGAGGGGGCGGAAGATGTTGGCCGAGACGGCGCGGACGAGGTCCTCCTGGACGGGCTCGGAGAGGCGGGCGGAGCCGGACTGGACGAAGTCGACGAGCTCGACGAGGGTCTGGCGCTTGGCCTCCTTCTCGCGGGCGTAGCGGAGGCAGTTGGAGTCGGAGAAGTCGAAGACGACCGAGCAGATCTGGAGCTTGCGGAGGAAGAGGGACTGGCGGTCCGCGACGGGGACGTCGCGGAAGAGGGGTAGGGAGAGCTCCATGGAGGAGGCGGTGGGGCCGGCGGGGCCGGAGGGGGCGGGGGCGGATGCGGGTCCGACTGAGCGGGACGAGTGGTTGACGGTGGGGCCGGAGGAGGAGGAGGGGGCGACGGAGGAGGAGGAGGAGGGACGGAGGGCGTCGGCGTCGGATTTGGGAACCTTGCGGTTCCCGCGCTTCATGATCTTGTTGAACATTGTCGATCTCGATCAAATGAGGAGGAGGGGGACGAGAGAGAGGGAGGGGAAACCCTAACCCTAAACCTAGGATTCTGGTGGGAGGAAGAATCTGAATGGATTTGGGAAGGAGGAGGAAACCTAACCCTAATTTGGATGGAGGGAGATGGGTCCGCCGGAGAATCGGACGGCGGAGATCATCCGGAGGGAGAGGGGGAGGGGGTATGGTGACATGTCTGGACGAAGAACAATGCAGTTTTATTACATGTGGAAATAAGACATGTCTGGACGAAGAACAATGCAGTTTTATTACATGTGGAAATAAATTGAATTTCAAAATGAAATAAGGAGCGGTGAAAATATATTTGAGAAATTTTAAGTTACACGGTGTACCTGACAGTTTTTTCATAATTTACATGTTCTTTCACATTTGACGGAATTCGTTCTCCCACATTTAACAGAATTCGTCCAGAATTAACTGTCAACTATTTGGACCAATTTTTTTTGACGAAAATGTCCCTCCCCATTTTCTTCTTCCTCTTCCATCCTCTCCTTCCTCCCCGCCACCGTCTGCCCCCCGTCACAGTCTCCGCTATCCCTCCCTACCCCTGCACCCCTCCAGGTGTTGAGATCCTCCGGAGGACAGTAGTAGGGGGTGGGGGAGGAAAGACAGTACATAAAGAGAGTATTTTCATCCAAAATTTTAGGTCAAAATAGTTAACTATTAGTCTTAGACAATTTTCGTCAAAAGTGGAAGATCTAATATATTATATAAAAATTGTGGGAGTGCATCTTTAAATATGATAAAAAAAAGTGAAAGTAACTCAAAATTTCTCAATATATTTTTATTCTTTATTTTTTGATTATAATTCTTTCTCTTCTTTGGATTGTAACTGTTTTAATGTTTTTGACTAGAAGTTTGTGTTGTTACCATGACTTCTTTTTCTTTTTTCAACTTTGTTACCATGACTCTTAATATTGGTGGATAGAAATTAGAGTTATTTACCTTTATCTTTACTCTTATTTTTATTTCTATCTTTACTCTTATAACGAGATTTATAAACAGTTCAATTTGAGACGTCTAAACCGTTTTTAAATCATCCATGGAAAATCGAACCTAACAAACAAACAAAAATGCCTCTCACCTTAACCACATGAGCTAGAAGAGCTGACAGACTAGAGTTATAATATTATGTAGTTAAACAATTGATTAAAAATTTATTTATTGATTAATTTTTAATTACGTGAGTATATACATACGGCTTAGACGGCTAGCAATTTCAAGACTTTTTATTAAAAAGTAGAGATATCCATAACAAATTATAATAAAAATATAATCAAATTTTTAACAAATCATAATTAAAATATAAACATATATGTAACATATTTTAATTTAAATATATTTAAATTATTTTATAATAATATCAGAAAAAATAATTTTTCGTTGCGCGTAAAATAAAATTTTCTGATATTATTGTAAATATTTTAATATATTTGAATTAAATTTTTTTATATATATGTTTATATTTTAATTACGATTTGTTATAGATTTGATTATATTTTAGTCAGAAAATTTGCTTAAACGAAGGAAAATTTGGAGAAAGAAAATATTCCGCCAACTGAGTTAGTTGAAATAATGTTTTTGGTTTTTTTTGGTTCATTTGGTTTGGTTTGTTTGTATCGGTTTAGTTTATACATAAATATATGGGTTGAGATCATGATCCACCCACTTTTTTTTTTCACCCCACCTTTAATAAATCAACGGTTAAGATTATATGACTTAAAGCCCATCCAATTGTGTGAATATGGAGGATGTTTGGGGTGGACAAAAAAAAAATGGATTTGATCACTTTCTATATATATATATATATATATATATATATATATATATATATAAACTAAACCGAAACAAACAAACCAACACATCTGGACCAATAGGAATATAGTGTACTAGTGCACATGGGATGTAGGAATCCATTTCTATTGGTCCATGTACATGGGATATAGGGAATCCATTTCTATTGTTCCACATGTAATACGAGCTCATATCCCATTTACCATATATATAGAGAGAGAGAGAGAGAGAATAAGGGAGGTGAGATGACACCTCATTCTAAAAACAAGGGTGGCGGTGACGTGGCACAATCCCAACCACACATTTCATAATTGGCAATTTGCACTTAACCCCCTCCCCTCGTTTGTGTGGTTGAGATTGTGCCACATCACCGCCACCTTTGTTTTTAGAGTGAGGTGCCATATCACCTCCCTTATTCTCTCTCTCTCTCTCTCTCTCTCTCTCTATATATATATATATATATATATATATATATATATATATATATATATATATATATTCCCAAGCACTCCCATGGTTAAGATTATATGACTTAAATAAGATTCAATGGTTGATAACATGGGGATGCTTTGGGATGCAAAAAATCGAGGATGCGGATCTATATAACAAAAATATACAAAATTATATTTGATTTTTTTTTTATAATATACAAAATTTAACAAAATTTAAATTAACAAATATATACAATTTAAATTAACAAAATCAAAATATAATATGGATAATACCCATCAAATTTATAAAAATTTCTTTGTTATTATCTATATTATTATCTATATGAAATTTTTTTGATTTATTTTAAAGAGATAGTAGCAAATTTTAAAAAAAATTATGTTATTAATTATGTTATTATATTATTTTATCTATATTATTATCTATGTTATTATCTATATCATAATTTTTTTATGTTATTATCTATATTAGTATCTATGTTATTACCTACATTTTAAATAGATAGTATAAATTATCTATGTTATTATCTATACTAGTAAATGCATGTGCATTGTACGTAAAATATTTTTTTCTGATATTATTGAAAAAATGTTTAAATATTTATAAATTAAGATTTGTTATATGTATGTTTACTGAAAAATTTGACATAAAAAAATCTCTAATATTATTGAAGACTTAAATAAAAATTTAAATTATATTAAAATAGTTTGAATGTGATTTGAATATATTTAAATTAATATTTGTTATATATAAATATTTGTAAAACTTTGGATACATGTTTAGATATAAAAAAATAGTTTAAATATAATTTAAATATTGAATATATTTTTATTTGGATTTGTTATATATATATATTTACATAAATTTGAAATATGTTCAGATAATTATAATAATTTTAGGGATATTTTTTAAATTTGAATATATGTTCAGATAATAACACATATTTTTTTTAAATTTGTTACTATCTCTTTAAATATATAAGAAACTTTCTGATATAGATAATAAAATAGATAATAATATAGATAAAATATAGATAATAACATAGATAATAATAGAGAATTTTTTTAAAATTTGTTGGGTATTATCCATATTGTATTTTTAATTTTGTTAATTTAAATTGTATATATTTATTAATTTAAATTTTGTTAATTTTTGTATATTATAAAAAAAGACATCAATATAATTTTGTATATTTTTTGTAATATATATATATATATATATATCAAAACAAAACAAAACCGAAACAAACCAAACCAAACCAAACCAAACCAAACCAAATAAATAAATAAAAACCAAAAACATTATTTTCGCCAACACAGTTGGCGGAATTCTGGCTCCTCCAATTTTTCGTTTTCTCTCCAAAAACTTCTTAAATTTGTTTCATTTTAATTAATTAATTCAAATATCTTTTTCGGGTAAGCAAATTTTCTGTATTTTAATTATAATTTGTTATGGATATATCTTTACTCTTCATAAAAAATGACTTGAAAAGTCTAGCCGTAGGTATATCCTCACGTAATTAAAAAATAATAAATTTTAAAAATTATTTAACTATGCAATATTATAACTATAGCCAAACACTTCTTCTAGCTCATGTTGTTAAGGTGGGAGGCGTTAGGTTCGATTCCACATGATGTTATTTTTAGCAAATTTTATTTTTTAACAATTTTTTACGTAATATTAATTTTTTAATAAATTGTGGAGGATTTACAAATGACTTAGACGGCTCAATTTTGAGCCGTTTGCAACCTCATTATAAGAGTAGATATATCTAATTATTATTTTTACAAGAATTATGTTTTTTCTTTATTATTAATTTAATTACTACTATTTTATCAATTTCTCAAGTGTTATTTTTATTTACTCCATTACATAGACATCATCGTCATTCGATATCAGGTTGGCAAGAAGATTGTTGGGGTACAGTCTGAATTTGGTAAATTTTGGAGCCAAAATATGGTCAAAGATTTGATTTGATATAATTTAGAAATCTACATTAAATGTAAGATTTGATTAGATTTCAAATTTGTATCAAATATTTAATTTGACCATATTTGGACGTCCATAATTGGTGTTGGGCTGTTTTAGGTGGAATATGATTCTTATTTTAAGGTTTTCTATTTAGAAAATCCTATTATGACCTAAAATAAAAAAAATTTATCCTATAAATATAGGAGGAGGGTGGAGGCACAAAGCATAGAACAAGTTGGAGATTCGGGGTTCTCGTCCACAGAAAATCTAAGAGAAATTTTGTGCTTTTCTCTTAGGACTTCGTTATCCAATATAGAAGGAAGAAAGAGATCTGATCGAGGAGTCGTCACCTTCGCTCAGGGAGATTGCTACGGGTTGGTGAGTAATTTTAATTAAATCTCTTTCTTTTCTTCTTGAGTGTGGTGAGATGGTTGAATCTATTAGGACAAAGGGTTCAACATTGATTTTGTCAATCTTGTAATTTTACCTGAGTTATAAAGGTTAAGATTTGTCCAGGTGACGTAGTCACCGCCATATACTTATCTTTATCTGTGCTTGGTGTTTGTTAGACAGGGGTTGGTTATCTCAGGTGGGTTTGCCTAAAGTTTTTACTGCATGCACCATCAGACACGGTGTCGGAACGCTTGTAGGGCATGTCCGATTCCCAACATCTGATATCAGAGTAACTGTTTTTAGTTCTGGCAACTATGTCTATGGAGCAGATGAACACTCGTATGATCACCCTTACAGGAGGAATTGGGCAATTTGGAAGTGAAGGATGGAGGATCTACTCTAGTGCAAGGACTTGCATGGTTCGTTGGAGGACGACAACGTTAAGCCATCATACAAAGCTGTTGAAGACTAAAAACGACTGGTTCAGAAGGCCGTTGGATTCATCCGCCAATGGTTGGACAACTCGATGTTTCACTACGTATCCATGGAGAGTTCGGCAAAAGCATTATGGGAGAAGCTGCATTCGCTATACGAAAGGAAGACAGCTGGCAATAAGGCATTTCTGATTCGCTAACTCGTCAACTCGAAGTACACGGAGGGTACCCCGATGACACAACATATGAACGAGGTTCAATGTATTATCAATCAGCTGTCTGTGATGAAGATGGTCTCGTTAACTCGAAGTAGACTTCGGAGGGTCTTGGGAAGACCACTTGTATCAGGTAGAGTTCTCCTACAATAATAGATATCAGAAGAGCATCCAGATGGCACCTTTTGAGGCATTGTACGGTAGAAAGTGCTGGTCTCCTATATGTTGGAGTGATATAGGTGAACGACAGATACTCGGTCTAGAGTTGGTGACACAGACAGTTGAGAAGGTAAAGCAAATCCAGAGCCATCTTCGTGCAGCCCAGGACAGGCAGAAGCATTGGGCAGACACGCACCAATGACCTTTAGAGTTCAAGGAAGGCGAGCACGTATTTCTGAGGATCTCACCTACTCGAGGCACCATTAGATTCAGAAATAGAGGCAATCTGAGTCCAAGATACATTGGAACTTTTGATATCTTAGAGCGTATTGATGAGGTGGCGTATCATCTTGCATTACCCCCATCTCTAGAGGGAGTGCATGATATATTCCACGTCTCACAGCTAAGGAGATATGTGAGTGACCCAAGCCACATAGTTAATCATTCCGAGATTGTGGTAGGTCCGAGTTTGAGATATGAGGAGCAGTCCGTGGGGATACTGGATACTAGAAGACGCTGCAGGGTCAGACGATCAGACTGGTTCGCGTAGCTTGGAAGCATCACTCTCCAGGTGAATCCACTTGGGAGCGAGAGGATGTCGTATGACAGCGTTATCCTCCCTTATTCGAGGATGCAGGTATGGCCTCGGAACTGTCGTGGTTATTATGTCATTATAGCTTCATAGAGTAGCTTTATTCTTAATTGCGATGACACAATTCTTTTAAGGTGGATAGATTATAAGCCTCCTCATTTTTGAATAGGGTTATTTTGATATTTTTCAATTCATTTCAATTATTTTATTTTATTTTAATAGATTAGAGTAGTAATTTCTAAAACCTTCTATTAGATATATGGCTCTTTGTCATGACTTTGATATTTTGAGCAATGCACGACCTTTTTTTCTTCCAACAAAATTTATAATAATAATTTTAATTGAGTCTAATATAGTTGGAACATGGATGTTGCATTCATTTGATCTCCTCCATGCTCCAAAAATATTAACGAACGTCTAGAATTACGGTTACCGTAAAATTTTCTCCTTTTGACTAGAACTTGACCCAAACACATGTAGACATGTAGTGCACCCCAAATATCCCCATGTAAAAATATATTTTATATATAAATAATATTTAAATTAATTTATTTCTATTTATAGGAGTTCTATCTATAGAAAGTTGTATAGGTGGCATCCTAGTTGGCAAATAACTACCTAACAACTTTCCTAATCAATCCAACAACCAACCTTATACAATCCTAACCATAATAACCAACCCCACCCTCTCTTTTTGGCCAAGAATAGCCCCCCTTGGTCGAACCTCATTAGCATTAGGATAACCCCCTCCTATATTTAAATCTATTTAAAAATGCCATATATATCAACTTACCACTAAACCCTAACCCTAACCATATCAAACCCTTTTCCCATAAGCTAGACGACCCCTCCCCTCTCCCTCATGCGTAGAAACATCCCCCCTTGCCATCTCACCCTCACAACATCATCTTCTTCACCAAAAGTCCCCTCCTATCTTCCAAAAGCTCCACTTTTCATCATCTTTCCACCATCTCTCTATCCAAACACCATTAAAATCTTCAAGAAGAACCCCATCTTCCCCATAAATATATCAAGAACCCTTTTCATCATCAACAACCTATCACAAAGGGAGTAACAAGCCAAGTACAAGCAAGGAGGAGTGTTTCTTGGACAAGAAGAAGCACCAAACTCCAATCCTCCAAATATTTCGGTAAATCTTAAATCCTTCTTTCTCAAATTCTATGGCATGATACTTTTAGGTTATGTCAAATTATTAATTTAGAACCCATATTTTTGCCATCGTGTCCTCATATTAGAATATATGGATTTTTCATGATAGTTTGGTGATAAATTTGCTTGTCGGTAGAACTAATTTAGGACTTTTGATGAGATTTTTTGAGGGAATCATATTAATTATTAAAACTGAATTGATAGGTGTTTAATTTCTTAAAAATAAGTATTTTAAAATTTATTTTCTGTTATTTTAATGTCAAATCTGAACCCTATAATTAAGGGCCACTAGCGTAGGTTTTTGGGTAATTTTGAGGCATTATTTTGCTAGTAAATAGATAATATTTTGGATGAAATAAAGAGGTAAATATTTTTTGAGATTAGATAAGAATCTAATATGATATAATTTTTTTTTTTATAAATATAGATTATAATAATGGACTGACAATGTCTCGAACAAGTTTCAGACAAAACTAGTCAACCTAAAGTGGCCAAAATCTTAAAATATGTTGATTTTGTTAAATCTGAAATTTATTGCTAAAAATTCATATAAATTATGTTTAAATCTGGAATATATGATTTAATATGATTTATGGTCATGTCCTTTAATTAGGGACTTAAACTTAAATTTTGGAAGTCAAAAACCAAGAAACTAGGTCCCGATACCCTATAATAGTAAGCAAAGTTGTTAGGAATAATAACGGGCTTAGTTTTGCATGACATCAAAAAAATTATAGAATTAAATTATAATTACAAGAATTCATGATTGGACCCTTATGTATTTAATTGGTGTTTAGGTCAATTGAATTCCGAAGGAGTGAACGCGGGATCATCTTTACCATCACTAACTACAGAACTAGGCAAGTGTATCTTGCCAAGATGTTTACAGTTATACATTATTTATTTGATATTATTTATGCATTAGATATTATAATTGTGTGGATTGGTTGATGTACTTGTTGAGTCTAGGGCCGTTATATGATACTTTGTGTCCGAACAAGATTCGGGTACCGACATCCTCTACGGAGTTGAGTATCGTAGTTAGAGAGTCATTCTTTCGAACCCATAATTTGTGTATATATTATTTGCACATCCAACCGTAGGACAATTGATACGATATTCATGTGGCATAGTCTTTCTCGACTTATTCGTGGTTCTTGGACTCTGGATAGGACTACAAGATGCATGTTATAGTGATACAGATAGTTATACATATTGACTATGACTTGTGCTGATAGTTAGAGGTCATGATCTTGCGTGTCTTGATTGAGACGTGGGGTTACATTGAGTGGGAAGAGTCTTCATCATGCTCTGGGCATATTTTACTTATTAATATTTATGTGTATTAGGCTTTAGGTTCCCTATGTGGAATCTATGATATTATATTTATATATATAGCTTCCTCCTAGTTCCCCCACACGAAGCCTTGAGTGTACTATTAGATTACGGAAGTGTCCCTTGAGATCTTCCGTGAGTACCAGCCCAGGGTACGATACCATACTCTCATTTGCATATCACATAGTTGGTTGTTGTAGCTTTCCCAATTTTTATAACACTATATAGTTTACTTCTGGCTTGAGTATTTATTGTACCTTGCTATGTCCCCTGAGGACCTGGATATGGATTATGTCTCCAGGTATTGGCGATAAGGTTTATCCTGAGGTTTACGGGCCATGAGCTGATATCAGAGCAATACCAGCAGCCGAGGATGAGGTAGTACTGGAGGACTTCTCTTGAGTTCTCGGATTATCTTTATGTTTGATGCCATGTGATTCTTAGTTATGGATTTGGATACTTTCTCTCTCATTATTTTGATTCGGGTTGTTCCCTGTAATATTTATTTATTTATTATATTGTGATAGATAATTTCATTTATGGCATTGATGGTTGAGAATGGTTTATCATATTTCCTCTTGTTTATGAATTGGTAGATGAGATTAGATACATAGACTATGACATATATATTGTAGACTATTTCAGTTGTATTACAGCTTAAGTGCACTCTAAAGGGTCTATTAAATTGGGTTTGCCTATTGGAGTTGTGCTGCTGGCCGTTGCCACGTGGCTAGTCCCTTGATATTTTGAGACTGGGGCATGATATGGTTTTTGTGGTAGCCCATGAAGGTCTACGGATATATTGCTTTGGTTTCAACTAAGGGACTGAGCAAGCCTGCAATTAGGATAGACTAATAGGATCGCATACAAAATTGACACGTTCTTGACCTCTATATCGAATTCGAATTTAATCTCTTGGCTTGCATCATGCTTTGATTCGTCTGTGTGGTCCTCATAATTAAATGTGTGCAGAGTAATGGATCCACGAGATAGCGACGAGACACCCGCGGGTACACCACCAGGTATTGTGGTTACTTACGACGACGGGGTAACACCAGGGGGTGGAGATCCATCCACTCTACAAAGAAACCCTATAAATCAGCCCGCCTCGAAGTTCCAGAGAGATAATATTCCACCACCACCACAATTCACTCCCCCGATATAGAAGCATGAAAAATACGCTGGGAAGAGCTACGCAGCCTCTTGATACAAAGCAGCGTAAGCAGAGGCCTTCAGAGCCATCAGGCGTACAACAGAGTTTTCTCCGCTAAAATACAACGCGAAGAATAAAGCTCAAAGGACCATCCGCATAAGTGTAGTACGTCCAGGCCGCTCCAGCGTGAACAGAGTTCTTCATCGCCTCCATGGCGTAAAACTCATCCGCTCTCAAAGCAGCGTTATAGCGTACGAGGAACGCTTCATCTTCCCCGAAATAAACCTGTCAAGTCATGCAGTGAATCTGACCTCTGACTCCTGACAAAAGGTGATGCACGGCTACCCAGACGATGGCTGGAAACGATGGCAGACCTCTCGGGACGCGTCCCATAGTATGATGGCGGATCTCACCATTTAATGCAGAGGATTTGGTAAAATATCACCAAACCGTCGTTTACTGGAGTCCCCTCAGCATAAACCGCTCTTTTGCATACAAGGAAATACGCCGCCCTATTTTACACAGGCAAACATGAGCTGTTTTATGCTCCGCAGCAGACAAACCGCCTGCCATGTCAAAAGCTGCACTTCGTACGGGATTCGGGGCACGTCTCCACGTCTAATTGCACAGAGCGGTGACAGTTTCTCTCAAGACACGTCTCTGCGACGGGTGCACAGAAGGCCTACAGACCTTCGAAACACGCCTTCGCATTTAATGCATAAGATGATGGCAAATCTCTGCAAGAGATTTGGTTATATCTTCAAAAGCCGTAATTCCGGCTAAGGCGTCCACATCAGCACGGTATGCAGCGACTTCTACGCCCATTTAGGATCTGTGCTCAAGCGGCTTCTACGCCCATTCTGGCACGATATGCAGCGGCTTCTACGCCCATTCAGGATCTGTGCTCAAGCGGCTTCTACGCCCATTCTGGCACGATATGCAGCGGCTTCTACGCCCATTCAGGATCTGTGCTCACTCGGCTTCCACGCCTACTCAGTCTCTACGACCACTCAGTCTCTACGACTGTTCGGCTTCCACGCCTACTCAGTCTCTACGACCACTCAGTCTCTACGACTGTTCGGCTTCTATGCCTGTTCGGCTTCTATGCCTGCTCGGCTTCCATGCCTGCTCGGCTTCCATGCCTACTCGGCTTCTATGCCTGTTCGGCTTTTATGCCTACTTGGCTTCTATGCCATGGTGACGGACATTTGGCTTCTACGCCAACCTCTTCTACACAATGGATACCTACCCGCGTGGCTTTTACGACGTGATCTTAGTAGCAACCGTACGTGTTGTGTTCCCTTAGTTGGACCCACGTCACCCGCTCAGTCAAAAGATCATCTATACGTAGGCATTGGTTACTTTAACCATTGTGTAAAAGGGTGCTGTACTTTCCACTCCTCGGTTGCTACACCAACGGAGTGGTCACTGTCACCGAAGACTCTATAAATAGAGGCCCCTGTCAATGGGGAACAAGGTCGAAAAATTTGGTCGAGAATACCAATATCAGATCCAAGGTCGACAATTGGAGAAGATCAAACAAGGAGGAGAGAGAGAGAGAGAGAGAGAGAGAGAGAGAGAGAGAGCCCGGAGCTCAGGCAAAGAGCGGGGATCGACGACTTCGGCATCGTGCATCCACCCTCTCCTACAACCTTCGAAGCTGCTACCTGTCTTCCACGATACTTCTTCAACATCGCGTGGTCCAAGGGCTAAAGTGATCAACCGCAGATCAGACACCTATAGCAATTTATACCCAGATTAAATAAATTATACTCCCACATCCTCGTATAGGATTACATTGTACAAGTTTGTTTGTAAACCAAAGGGAGCGGGTTTCGCACAAACCCCGTCATTAAAATATACTTTCATTCTTTCGTTTAATACCACAAACAAGATGGCGACTCTGCTGGGGACGTCTTTCTCTTCTGACGAGGAAGTAATTGCTCAACGCGATACGGTATCTATAGAAACCGTGAAGAAGACGCTGGTCGTTCATTTCGACCAGTCTGCTTACGAAGACATGCTTCGAACCGGGGGTAGCTCTCACTCTCTCTTCGTCCAAGACAACAGGAAGCTGCGTAAAGTGTGGATGCCCAAGACATCCTTAACCATTCCTGTGGACTCTCCGATCTCTCCGATATCTCCGACCAATGAGGTGGTAGCATCGCTCCCTCCGTGCCCTGCACGTAAAATTCAGTCTCCCGCTACGCGCGGTACAGACAAAACTTCGGGCAAGGCCTCTGCGCTAACCCAGAAGTATCCACTGCGCTCTACGCGTAGGAACCAGTCTCCCGCTACGTGCGATACAGACAAAACTTCGGGCAAAACCTCAGCGCTGACCCAGAAGTATCCAATGCGCTCTACGCGTAGGAACCAGTCTCCCGCTACGCGCGGTACAGACAAAACTTCGGGCAAGGCCTCTGTGCTAACCCAGAAGTATCCACTGCGCTCTACGCGTAGGAATCAGTCTCCCGCTACGCGCGGTACAGACAAAACTTCCGATGGTGCCTTAACGCCAAATCGGAAGAGCAGATCACGCTCCACGCGTGAAACAACATCTGACTGCTACAGTAAAATAGATGAGCGCGGTGATCTCCGCAAGGGGAAGCAAGCAGGCAAATATTCAGCCTCTCGGCCTTTACGCCAGCAAGAGAACAATCTGCCTACCCTTCGGATTACGCGAGAAGCCGATGGCCGACTGAGGACCTCTTCAGCTTTACGCCAGTCTGAGCGAATCTCCAAATTATGCCAGGCGAAGTCCCACGGCGTAAAACAAGCTCAGGTTGCTACTCCTGACCTACGCGAATGCCTAATCCAGAAGCGTAAGGAGAGGGGACCTTCCAACATGTCTATTACGCCCCCTAGAGAGCAATATTGTAATAGTCATAAGATTGTGATTGACTGCCGCTGTTCTAAAGCAAAACGGTCGGTCTTCGACCGATTGAGCTACTCTCAGTCTTTTTCGAAAGAAGAGCACACGTATGCGTCCGTGAACATGGCTTCACGCATACCCAGAAGAAGGTCGAGCTCAAGACGTCATCCCTCTGGGCCTCCGAGCCGAAGAAGATTCGAAGACCTCTTCTGGAGCACTGAAGCTGGGGTGTTCCAAAACACCCGGGCAAGGTCACAGCAACCAGCTCTGTACTCGTCTGATTCTGACACTGGGGGTCGAATCCCTGGAAGCTTTCGATGATTCTCTGCTTATTGTCCATCAAGTCAGAGGAATATACGAAGTCCGGAATCCAGACCTCATCCCCTATCACCGAGCGACAATCGAGATAGCCATGACATTCAAAGGGTTCTTCCTAGAGCATGTACCTCGATCTCAGAATCTGGAAGCTGATGCCCTGGCCAGTCTAGCTGCGGACTTAGCTACCCCTATAAGAAGGCAAGATTCGGTGATCCTTCTTAACAGAGATTTATTCTGCATGAAGAACAACCTTCACATAGAACGCAGCCACGCTGTGAATACAGATCCCCCCGGAAGAGACTGGAGAAGTCCCTTCATAGATTTCGTCGTATACGAAATCTTGCCAGAGGACCCCAAAGAAGCAGTATCCGTCAAGAGACGATCATTACGCTTCTATTTTGATGCATCTTCACACTGCCTATATCGTCGAACCTACGACGGACTGCTATTAAGATGTCTCTCAAATGACGAAGCACAGCAGATTATTCGAGAAGCTCACGACGGCGTATGCGGAGCGCATCAGCCCGGTCCTAAGCTACAGGATCGTATCAGGAGAATGGGCTACTACTGGCCCACTATGATCACAGACGCGATCAGCTATGCAAGACAATGCAGAGCCTGTCAGGTTCATGCAGACTTCATACACCAACCATCTGAATATCTACATCCTACGGTCGCATCCTAGCCCTTCGAAGCATGGGGTATGGATATCGTCGGTCCCATTCACCCGTCTTCCTCCAGAGGCCACCGGTTCATACTGGCCATCACGGATTACTTCTCCAAATGGGCAGAGGCGATCCCTCTGGCTGAGGTAAAAGCGTCTGACGTGATCAGCTTCATCAAGCACCACGTCATTTATCGCTTTGGGATTCCTCGAAGGATAATCCATGACAATGGGCCTCAGTTCATCAGCCAAGCGTTTCATCGATTTTGCGATAAAAGTCGAATACATAATATTGCCTCTACGGCATATTATCCAGCTGCTAAAGGTTTGGCGGAAGCTTTCAACAAAACCATTATCAAACTCCTGAAGAAGTTCGTCTCTTCAAACAAAAGAGACTGGAACGAGAAGCTGGGCGAATGTCTCTGGGCTTACCGCACAACGGTACGGACACCTACAGGTTGTACCCCCTTTTCACTGGTCTACGGGAGCGAGGCAGTTTTTCCCATCAAAATCCAGATCCCGTCGCTCAGGATAGCAGTGACTAGTGAGTTGACTCGAGAAAAGAATGACCTGTTAAGGCTCCAAGAGCTTGAAGGATTAGACGAAAAATGCCTAAAAGCTCAACAGCGCATCGCGCTCTACCAAGCACGCATTTCCAAAACTTTTAATCATAAAGTGAAGGAAAGAGTGTTCAAGGTCGGCGAGCTAGTTCTAGCCGTAAGAAGGCCGATGATTCTTACCCACAGAAGTAAAGGCAAATTCCAGCCCAAGTGGGAAGGCCCTTATGTGATCGAGACAACGTTCTCGAACGGCGCCTACAGGATAGCCCAGCCAATGGAGACCTGTTAATGGCTCCTATCAACGGCAAATTCCTAAAAAGGTACTATGCTTAATCTCCCCTGCTCGGGGGGGACATAACAAGGATCTCGATTCTGACAAAACTACTTCTAAAACGCAATTGGTAGGGTTACGCTCTATCATGTCCGTATGACCTCTGAATAGATGTGTCTTGCTAAGAAGTTTATCGGGAGTCTATCATGTCCATACTACCTCTGATATCACTCTCACCAAAACCTGTCATTTACATTCCGAAATAATGGGTCCACAAAAGTCAGAAAAGAGTCGCCTTTATTTATTCCCGAGAGGGAGGCAGAATTACATCTGGGCAAGCAAAAAGGGGAAAGGATACATCATGATGGCGGGTGAGTCAGATTGTGAATCAGCCGCTCCAGCGCAGCTATCCTCTCATTCCTAAGAACCAAGGCGTCGGTACGAGCCTGCTCCAGCCGTGCCTCGGGAGTGTCCGTGAGGGTCAGATCAGCCTTTGCTCGAAGACAGCCCGCGCGAGCAGCTTCTGCACGGTCCAACTCCCGTCGCGCTGTGCTCAGTCGGCCAAACGCTACCTCCAGACCCGCCAACGACTGGGAAGCCCACTCCTCTGCCCGAGCGAGTTCTTCCTTCAACATGGAGACCCTCGCTGTATTCCCTTCATGCTCAGAACGACACTGCATCTCAACAACAAGAGCCTCTTCCACGACAACTTTTCTCCTATCCACCTCCAGCTTATGCTTCTGGATAGAGTTGTCTAGGCTTTCCAGCTTCGTAGCAAGCCGGGCAGTCATGAGGTCAAACCGAGCCTGAACATCAGCATCGAGGCCCCGAGTCAGCCGCAAATATTCGTTAATAGGTTGCTCTAACCCATTAACCACCGCCTCCAGGGCGTCAACTACCCCGGGATCACCGAGCTCCCTGATGACCCCGATCGAAGCGAGAGAAGTCTTCCTCAGGCGCTCAAAATCCAGACTCTTCGCTAACACCATTGATACCATCGTTCTCAAACCGGTGTAGAAAAGGCTGGTATGTTGCTCGATCAACGCAACTAGATCCGACTGAACGCCGGGAGCGCCCACAATGTCAGCAAGTTCCTCTCCAGGGATGATTGCAGACGAGGTGGCCACAGCCGTCGCATCGACACATGGCGTAATCAAAGAAGGTGCTGTAACGGCGGTCGAAGTCGTCGCCACACTCACAAGAGGCAAGGTCACGACGACGTGTTCATCCTCCTCTCGAGGTGACGAAGCTACTCCGGGCGTACTGGCCCCCGAAGCCACTTCCTCATCAAAGTCGAATGCCTCCTCGTCAGAAGCCCGAGCGAAATCAGAATGCGCTTCAACGCTATACTCCCCGTGGGCGCTATCCCCTGAGAAAAAGACGAGAAAGTCAATATCAGTATGATGACAATCTTTCTGAAGGGAGGCATAAAGACGACATTTACCCGGAGCCAACGGCATATACGACGCATCTGCAGTCGATATAGTTAAACCACGCCTTAATGACGCAATGCGAATCATTATGCCTGGAGAAGGAGGTGGGCCGACCGACATCGCCGAGAGTTCTGTCAGGCCTCCACCAAGACGTGGTCGAAGTTCATTGGGCCGGAATCTCGCTAGACGCGCTCACTGACGCGGCAGGAGTCATGCCCGCTGCTGGCCTCGGGAAAGATTCTCCCATCTGCCTCGGCCACACAGGCAATCTCGCTCCGCTACCTGGAGCAGTAGCCGCCACAGCCACCTCTAACGAGGATTCTCCGGCATCGACGACCGAAACTGTAGGAGGTCCCTCTCTAGAAGGCGAGGAACCTCCAGCCAAAGAATCATCCCCGATGTAGGGAGAGGCAGGCTCACTCCCAGGAGCCTCAATACCAGGAATGCGGAGAGGACGAGCAACCGTCTCCTTCCTCCTCTTGCAAAGAGAAACTTTCTTCAGAGCAGAAGCCCGTCGCTTCCCAGAAGGGACTACCAAAGCCCCCGCAGGCAGAGGCACTTCGCACCTCGGCACCGACACCAAAGGCTCGTCCGGAGTACCAGACTCCTCACCTTCGTCCGAAGAAACCGAAGGGACGTCAACTCTTCCCCCAGGCTTGGGAGAAGGCACTCGGAAGCTTCCATGCACGTCAAAATCACGATGGAAGGTGTTAATCGCCACGTAAAACTGGGCGTAAGAATGGAGAATGCGAAGCTCCGTGGAGGTTGTAACGACCGACACAATGAAGGTTGCCCTCGTACAACCCATGAGGAAATATTGCCACCCTCTAGCTCCATCAATGAGTCCGCCCCTGGACCTAAAGCTGGTAACGTGTAAACCCCCTAAATTTTCAAATTATTAAATCTTGGATTTTTCCCAATTTTTTGGAATTTTCTGTGAATTTTCTGTAATTAAAATCAAGGTTTTCAATTTATAAATGATTTTTAATTAGCAATAAATAATATTAAAATGTCATGAAAATAATATTTTTGGGTGTAAAATGGAAAATTGGACTTAGGATAATTTTTCTGGATTTTTCTGGGCCCCAGAACTATTTTTAAATGCCTAAAAACAAATTTTCTAATTAATTAATTAATTAACTATTTTAAATTATTATTATTATTATTATTATTATTATTATTATTAAATTTTTATTTTAAATTTATTTTTGGGCCCGGCCCAGTGGGCCGAGCCCGGTCCAGCCCAGCGGCCCACCCGCCCTATCGGGTCGGGTCGGGTTCAGCCGAACCCGACCCGCCGCAGCAACCCGACCCGCCGAGCTGCCCCGTCCCCCACGACGCCCGTTTCTCTCGCCGGCCGCCGCGCGCAGCGCCGCGCGATCCGCTCGCCACGCCCCGCCACGCCGCGCCACGTCGCCCCGCTCCGCCGCTCCCCTCGGCCCCCCGCAACCGCCCGACCTCCCTATATATCTCCCCTCTCCTCCGCTCCTCCTCCGCCTCAGACCCTCGTCACCACCGCTCCGCCACCCACCCGCCTGAGCCGCCCGCCTGAGCCGCCCGCCTGAGCCACCGTCCCCCGGCCAGCCCCCTCCTCTCCTTCCTCCGCCCTTTCCGTCGGCTCCGGCGCCCGACACAGCCGCTGCAGCAGCCGCAGCGCCGCCACGCTGCCCGGAGCCGCCGCCTCCAGCTCCGCCGCGTGTCCCCAGCGCGCCGCCGCGAAGCCCCCGGCCCCCTCCGCCTCTGCACGGCCGCCCTCAGCCGCCGTGTCCGGCGAGTCAGCCCTAACCCTAGCCCTAATTTCCTGTTCTGTGTCGGACACAGGACACAGTGTCCGACACGACTCGGACTCGATTTTGACCCTGGTTTCGGGTCCCTTCAGGTGCGTGTAACTTTCGCCTCGTAGCTCCTTTTTTAATTCTGCAAATTGCGTTGTGAAGCCTGTATGAACCTCTCGGTGTCCGGACAAACTGTTCGGGACATCGCGTCCTGTGGTGATCGCGCACCGCGATCCAAAAACAGGAAAATCAGACCCTGTTTCGCCCCGCTCGACGGGCGATTTTGTGTTCGGCTCATCGGAATCCAAATCTGGAAGTTCCGTTGGGTTCGTATCAGCATTCCTGACCTGTTGACACTAAGTTTGGTGTATTTAGAGACCTTTGACCCGGACACGTTTTTCGGTGCAAAGCGGGCCCAACGGCGGACCCCGTTTTGACCCGAAACTGCCGTTTTTGCCCTTGGCTCCAAATTGGACCCAAGGACAGGCGTTTCTAGCTATTTGACATCTTCTGAGCACGATGGTAATGTCTATTTCAGCTTTTGGACTCATCTGTGGAAATTTCCCCCAAGAGCCAAGTTAAACAGATCCAAACAACAGGCAAGTACCTGCACTTCAAGTTAAATCTAATTATATTGTGATAATTAAACTCCTACTTTTCTAGTAACCTTGATGATTACACCTAGTGTCAGAAATGCTGGATTTTCATGTCTTGAATATATTAGTTCATGTCTTGTTATCATGTCGGGTGGGAGAATACTGAAAGGCATGTAGTTTACCTTTCCCCTTGTCGTGAATAATAGCTGTTGGTACACGACTGTCCATCAGCCGGATCTCGATTATTCGTGAATAATAGCCGTTTATGACGGCCGGATTAGCCTTATAAACCCCTACATGCCAACTAAGTATTCTAAAAACAAACTCAAGTTTCATACATATAGTTTCTGGTCATGTTATATTTCCTGCTGATCGTGATAGTTTTATTTCCTGCTCATTTACTTCTGTTTTCTCATATTCCTGCTTATAGTTGTGACTCTGAGACATTGACATTCTTTATGCAATTTCCTTAACATTGATATTCAATATTTAATTGTCATAAATATTTAGTTTAACCTTGTTGTGTACTGTGTACTTTGCTCCTTTCCTGACTGGATCTGTTGATTTAGGCGATGATGAGGATCTTGCCCCTACCTATTATGGTCCCTATGAGGGGACTGATGTTACTTATGAGGAGCCAGAACCCATTCAGGAGACCCCTGCTGCTGAGTAGCTAGTAGAAGCTATCTTTCTTTTCTATTCCTTAGTTTATTTATCGGGTTTGTCCCCGATTTGAATATTGACATTTCTGTATTAAACATTTGAATCTGTTATCACTTTTATTCTCAGTTGCAAATCTTAAGTTTAATTTCCTATTATTATCTTGTCTATGTTGTTGTGAATGAGCTAGTTAGTGATTATGGATTAACCTAGACAGCGTACTACCGCCGACTCTGCGGCGTAGGCTGGACGTACCCACGTACTCGTGCCCGAACTTCCGGGTGCGGGTCGTGACACGTTTTTATGGTGGCCCATGCAGGTCCTATCCTTAAATAAGGTTATACCCTAGGACAGGGTATGGAATAATATTGAGGATTTTAGGAAAAGCTCATTCACAGTATAGGGTTCTTATTTCAATTCCTGATATCATTATTGCTCAATTTTCCTATCGCCTTTGATTTCCAAGTATTCTATTCTGATCTTCCTATCCCTTAATCTTTCAGAATGGTCCAGACCAGGAATACAGTGGGAGGCACATCAGAACCAGCTGAGCCGAATGTGCCCGAGACTCTTGCCCTCCCTCCGCCTCCATCTGTTCCTGCAGTTACTCTAGATGGGACACAACTACTTGGAGTGTTCCAGGGATTGGTGGAATCCCAGAAGGAACAAACTGCACTTCTGCGGACCAGCCTCTCAGAAGCTATTAAGTCCCAGGAGTCGCCACTCAAGAGGCCAGGGAGTGCTAAAGACTTCAAGAACCTTAGGCCTCTGGAATTTTATGGAACTGAGGGCATTCTCTACGCTGATGAGTGGATAGAGAATGTCGAGAGACTCCTGAAGACTGCCCGGGTTCCCGATGATCTCAAAGTGGAGTCCGCAAGCCTGCAACTGTTCGACATTGCTCGAACCTGGTTCAGAGATGAACCCCAACTATCTGCTCCCGACGTCACCTGGGAGGACTTCAAGAGGCTATTCAAGGAGAAATTTTATCCCGAAGTGGCTCGGGAAGCTCTCGAAAGCCAATTCGAGAGACTGGAACAAGGTAACATGACTGTTGATGAATATACTGCTGAATTTAGCAGGTTAAGCCACTTTGCGGAGTACATGGTTCGTACCCCGGAGGACAGAGCCCGAAGATTCAAGAAGGGGCTATCTCCGGATATCCGCCTTGCTGTCACCACCAGCCGAGCTCGCACCTATGAAGAAATCCTGAGCGTGGCACAAGGAGTCGAGAGAGACATGGGGCACAAACTGAAGCGAGAAAGAGATATCGGAAATGCGGGACCCAACAAACGCCCTTTTCAACAACAACAACAGCAGAGGGCCCCGCAGCAAAATCAGCGTCCTCCCCCTCGAGCTCCAGCACCCCAGGCTCAAGGACAGAACCAGCGAGCTCCCCCTTGCAACTATTGCCAAAAACCAGGCCACACCTGGCAAGACTGCAGAAAGAGGCTAGGTGCCTGCCTCTATTGTGGCTCCCCAGCACACCAATTGAGGGACTGTCCTGTTGCTCAAGGACGTCCAGCTGCACCAAAGGCTCCAGCCCAGGCCAGGCCCCCAGCAGCACAACAGAGGGGACCCCCGCTTCCAACTCAACAGCAACGCTTTGCTCAGCACCAGCAGCAACAGAGGGGTGCACCGCAGCAAGGCCGTGCTTATGCAATGACTCTGGAAGAAGCGGAAGCCACAGCTGACGTGATTACAGGTTCTGTGCTTATAAATTCAATACCAGCTATTACTTTATTTGACTCTGGAGCTTCACACTCATTCATGTCAGTAGAATTCCTTATGAAGCATAGCTTAAGCACTAAACCCCTTAGGAATTGTTACAAGATCATTACCGGTGGAGGAATCATCCCGGTTAGTGATGCCTGTAACAATTGTCCTATTACATTATGTGGAAGAGAACTGTATGCTAGACTACTTGTAATGCCAGTGCCCAGTTTTGACATTATACTGGGTATGGATTGGTTAAGTCAACACCATACCACAATAGACTGTCACAGAGGCAGTGTAATCTTCAGACCCCCTGGCAAGCCAGAATTTGAATTTGCTAGAGGTTCTAGGGAAATGGGTAATAACATAATTTGTGGGGCCCTAGTAACAGAAGAACTGCCACCTATCATCTCTGAATACCTAGATGTCTTCCCTGAGGATCTCCCAGGCTTACCCCCAGACCGAGAAGTTGAATTCTCCATTGACTTAGTGCCAGGAGCAGCACCAGTATCTCAGAATCCCTACAGAATCAACAAAAAGGAGATAATAGAACTAAATGAACAAATCAAAGAGCTAGAAGACAAAGGGTTCATTAGGTCTAGTGTCTCACCCTGGGGAGCCCCAATACTTTTTGTGCCCAAGAAGGACGGAACATCCAGAATGTGTATCGACTACAGGGCCTTAAATGCCTTAACAATTAAGAATAAGTATCCCCTGCCCAGGATAGATGACTTATTTGATCAGTTGAGTGGAGCTCGAGTATTTTCAAAGATTGATTTGAGGTCTGGTTACCACCAAGTAAGGGTAAGGAAAGAAGACATCCCTAAAACTGCTTTCAATACCCGGAACGGACATTACGAATTCTTAGTGATGCCGTTCGGGTTGACGAATGCTCCAGCAGTTTTTATGAATTTAATGAACAGAGTTTTCCAGCCATACCTAGACAAATTTGTAGTGGTCTTCATTGATGATATTTTGATCTACTCCAAGACTCCCGAAGAACATGAAGAACATTTGAGGTTAGCATTGGAGACTTTGAGGAAGGAAAAACTTTATGGAAAATTATCCAAATGTGCTTTCTTCCTAGACAAAGTAGAATTCTTGGGACATGTTGTGACTGGAGATGGAATAGCAGTAGACCCTAAGAAGATAGCTGCAGTAGAATCCTGGCCCACTCCAGACTCTGTAGCTGAGATTAGAAGCTTCCTGGGACTAGCTGGCTACTATAGGAAGTTTGTAAAGGACTTTGCTAGGATTGCTGAACCCATGACAAAGTTAACAAGGAAGGATGAAGAGTTCACCTGGACTGATGAATGCCAGCATGCTTTTGAGGAATTGAAGAAAAGGCTGACTTCTGCCCCTATTCTGACCTTACCTTCTGGAACCGGAGGTTTCGCTATTTATAGTGATGCTTCTGGAAAAGGTCTAGGTTGTGTATTGGAGCAGAATAAGAAAGTAATAGCATATGCCTCTAGACAGCTTCGACCACATGAAAAGAATTATCCAACCCATGATTTAGAATTGGCAGCTGTCATTTTTGCTCTTAAACTTTGGAAGCATTACCTTTATGGAGAAAGGGTGGAAATATTTACAGACCATAAAAGTCTAAAATACATCTTCACCCAGAAAGAGCTAAACATGAGGCAAAGAAGGTGGCTGGAACTAATGAAAGATTTTGATATCAACCTTCAATATCATCCTGGAAAGGCCAATGTGGTTGCTGATGCTTTAAGCAGGTATCCTATGGCGATGCACTTGACTTTGAACCGGCACTTGCTCGAGGACCTGGAAAGTCTGGGTATTGAAGTAATTATCCCAGGAAAAGAAGGCCAAATGATGAACTTGCAGATTCAGTCTACTTTAATAGATAAAATCAAGGAGACTCAATTTCAAGACGAAGGCCTGCGAAGCCTTCGAGGTCAAGTGCAAGCTGGACTAGTAGAAGAATTCAGAATTCGTGAAGATGGATCACTGAGGCATGGCGATAGATTATGTGTACCTCAAGGAGACATAAGAGAAGAAATCATGCAAGAGGCGCACAGATCGCAATACTCTATACACCCAGGAGCCAACAAGATGTACAAGGACCTGAGGACGCATGTTTGGTGGCATGGCATGAAAAGAGAAGTAGCCAGGTTCGTATCTCGTTGTCTAGTGTGCCAGCAAGTCAAGGCAGAGAGACAAAGACCTGGAGGATTGCTTCAACCACTACCCATTCCGGAGTGGAAGTGGGAACATATCACAATGGATTTTGTTTCCGGCCTTCCAAGGACACCTAGTGGTAAGGATGCAATCTGGGTGATAGTGGATAGACTGACCAAGTCGGCACACTTTCTACCTTTCAAAGTGGGGCTATCTACAGAGAAGCTGGCAGATTTATATATCAGACATATTGTTAAGCTACATGGGGTTCCAGTAAGCATTGTCTCCGACAGAGATTCAAGGTTCACCTCTCACTTCTGGAAGAGCTTACAGGCCAGCTTGGGGACTCAACTCAAATTCAGCACAGCTTATCATCCCCAAACCGATGGTCAATCGGAACGTACAATCCAGACACTTGAAGATATGCTCCGTACATGTGTTCTGGATTTTGGAGGATCTTGGGAAGACTATTTACATCTGGTGGAGTTCTCTTATAATAACAGCTACCAAGCCAGTATCGAGATGACTCCATTTGAAGCCCTGTATGGCCGAAGATGTCGTACCCCGCTATCATGGGACGACGTTGGAGAAAGAGCCCTACTGGGACCAGAGATGGTGATCGATTCAGCTGAGAAGGTAAAACAAATAAGGGACAGACTTCGAGTGGCTCAAGACAGGCAACGACATTGGGCAAATAGCCACCGAAGGCCCTTGGAATTCGAGGTAATTAAATGTATGAAATTCAAGTCAATTTAAATATTTTGATTATGGAACTAAGACTTGATTATAACTTTGTTAAAGGTTGGAGAGCTAGTGTTCTTGAAGATTTCCCCGACACGTGGCACCATTAGGTTCGGAAGGAGTGGAAAACTCAGCCCAAGATTTATTGGACCTTTTGGCATACAGGAGAAGATCGGAGAAGTGGCATACCGACTGGCATTGCCACCTTCTCTGGATGGAGTACATAACGTCTTCCACGTGTCGCAGCTGAGGAAGTACGTGTCAGACCCCAGCCACATTTTGGATCACTCGGAGCTCGAAGTAGGCCCAAGTCTGACTTACCAAGAGCAACCCGTGGAGATTCTGGATCGCTCGGAGAAAGTCCTACGGAACCAGGTTATCTCCCTGGTGCGAGTAGCTTGGAAGCACCATTCTCCCGGCGAATCCACCTGGGAGCGAGAAGACGAGATTAGAGAGCGATACCCCTATCTTTTTGAAACCTGAGGTATATTGTATTTTTTTTTTTTCAGTCTTTCTTTTCGTGCCTTGTTATTTTAAATTTCGAGGACGAAATTTTTGTAAGTTGGGTAGGTTGTAAACCCCCTAAATTTTCAAATTATTAAATCTTGGATTTTTCCCAATTTTTTGGAATTTTTTGTGAATTTTCTGTAATTAAAATTAAGGTTTTCAATTTATAAATAATTTTTAATTAGCAATAAATAATATTAAAATGTCATGAAAATAATATTTTTGGGTGTAAAATGGAAAATTGGACTTAGGATAATTTTTCTGGATTTTTCTGGGCCCCAGAACTATTTTTAAATGCCTAAAAACAAATTTTCTAATTAATTAATTAATTAACTATTTTAAATTATTATTATTATTATTATTATTATTATTATTATTATTAAATTTTTATTTTAAATTTATTTTTGGGCCCGGCCCAGTGGGCCGAGCCCGGTCCAGCCCAGCGGCCCACCCGCCCTATCGGGTCGGGTCGGGTTCAGCCGAACCCGACCCGCCGCAGCAACCCGACCCGCCGAGCTGCCCCGTCCCCCACGACGCCCGTTTCTCTCGCCGGCCGCCGCGCGCAGCGCCGCGCGATCCGCTCGCCACGCCCCGCCACGCCGCGCCACGTCGCCCCGCTCCGCCGCTCCCCTCGGCCCCCCGCAACCGCCCGACCTCCCTATATATCTCCCCTCTCCTCCGCTCCTCCTCCGCCTCAGACCCTCGTCACCACCGCTCCGCCACCCACCCGCCTGAGCCGCCCGCCTGAGCCGCCCGCCTGAGCCACCGTCCCCCGGCCAGCCCCCTCCTCTCCTTCCTCCGCCCTTTCCGTCGGCTCCGGCGCCCGACACAGCCGCTGCAGCAGCCGCAGCGCCGCCACGCTGCCCGGAGCCGCCGCCTCCAGCTCCGCCGCGTGTCCCCAGCGCGCCGCCGCGAAGCCCCCGGCCCCCTCCGCCTCTGCACGGCCGCCCTCAGCCGCCGTGTCCGGCGAGTCAGCCCTAACCCTAGCCCTAATTTCCTGTTCTGTGTCGGACACAGGACACAGTGTCCGACACGACTCGGACTCGATTTTGACCCTGTTTTCGGGTCCCTTCAGGTGCGTGTAACTTTCGCCTCGTAGCTCCTTTTTCAATTCTGCAAATTGCGTTGTGAAGCCTGTATGACCCTCTCGGTGTCCGGACAAACTGTTCGGGACATCGCGTCCTGTGGTGATCGCGCACCGCGATCCAAAAACAGGAAAATCAGACCCTGTTTCGCCCCGCTCGACGGGCGATTTTGTGTTCGGCTCATCGGAATCCAAATCTGGAAGTTCCGTTGGGTTCGTATCAGCATTCCTGACCTGTTGACACTAAGTTTGGTGTATTTAGAGACCTTTGACCCGGACACGTTTTTCGGTGCAAAGTGGGCCCAACGGCGGACCCCGTTTTGACCCGAAACTGCCGTTTTTGCCCTTGGCTCCAAATTGGACCCAAGGACAGGCGTTTCTAGCTATTTGACATCTTCTGAGCACGATGGTAATGTCTATTTCAGCTTTTGGACTCATCTGTGGAAATTTCTCCCAAGAGCCAAGTTAAACAGATCCAAACAACAGGCAAGTACCTGCACTTCAAGTTAAATCTAATTATATTGTGATAATTAAACTCCTACTTTTCTAGTAACCTTGATGATTACACCTAGTGTCAGAAATGCTGGATTTTCATGTCTTGAATATATTAGTTCATGTCTTGTTATCATGTCGGGTGGGAGAATACTGAAAGGCATGTAGTTTACCTTTCCCCTTGTCGTGAATAATAGCTGTTGGTACACGACTGTCCATCAGCCGGATCTCGATTATTCGTGAATAATAGCCGTTTATGACGGCCGGATTAGCCTTATAAACCCCTACATGCCAACTAAGTATTCTAAAAACAAACTCAAGTTTCATACATATAGTTTCTGGTCATGTTATATTTCCTGCTGATCGTGATAGTTTTATTTCCTGCTCATTTACTTCTGTTTTCTCATATTCCTGCTTATAGTTGTGACTCTGAGACATTGACATTCTTTATGCAATTTCCTTAACATTGATATTCAATATTTAATTGTCATAAATATTTAGTTTAACCTTGTTGTGTACTGTGTACTTTGCTCCTTTCCTGACTGGATCTGTTGATTTAGGCGATGATGAGGATCTTGCCCCTACCTATTATGGTCCCTATGAGGGGACTGATGTTACTTATGAGGAGCCAGAACCCATTCAGGAGACCCCTGCTGCTGAGTAGCTAGTAGAAGCTATCTTTCTTTTCTATTCCTTAGTTTATTTATCGGGTTTGTCCCCGATTTGAATATTGACATTTCTGTATTAAACATTTGAATCTGTTATCACTTTTATTCTCAGTTGCAAATCTTAAGTTTAATTTCCTATTATTATCTTGTCTATGTTGTTGTGAATGAGCTAGTTAGTGATTATGGATTAACCTAGACAGCGTACTACCGCCGACTCTGCGGCGTAGGCTGGACGTACCCACGTACTCGTGCCCGAACTTCCGGGTGCGGGTCGTGACATAACGACATTGCCCACATGCAACTGATCGTACCCAAACTGCCTGGCAAACCGACTAAGCAAGTAGGGCTCGAAGAAGCAGTGATCTTCGCTCCTGTACAGCAGATGGGAGGGTCTAATACAGACCAACCAGTTAAAAGCTTCCGGGGAAAGGTCGGTCTTCTCTCCACCTGAATCCTCAAGCCGCACCCCTGATTGATTGTGATGCACGGGGGGAGCAGTACAGAGGAGCTTCCAACCGTGGCTGAGGTTCAACACCAGCCGGCAGTCTAAAACTGTGCTCACATTCCAGGAGGAATCCTTGTAATTCAGCAAGAATATACCCCCCGAGCTGCTACCAGACCCAGGAGACATCACCCGGGGATTGTGGAGAATCAACCATCCCATCAAGTATAGGTATGGTAATTCCACCCTGGGAAAACTCTCACGTCGAGCTTCGTCGACAAGCAACCCGTCAGTTATGGCTCTCAAGCCAGCCTGTATACGGCACACCATGGCAGGAAGCAAGCCCAGTCTTGCCCCAAACACCAGGTGCACTGCCGGCCACAGGATGTTCCGGTGAATGCGGTCCGCGGATGCAGTACCAGGCACTACGACTCAACGCAGCCATATGGAGAGGAAACCAGCTAGCTGGGCTTCCTTAGACAGAGGCCTGCGACAGTGCCTCAAGTAACTACAGGCCTTAGTGCCTTTAGGGTAGTTTCCTACCCCCTCGACAAGAATCTGATCCGGAGCTTCAGCCTCCTCCATAAGAGTCTCCACAACCTGGGCACTAAGCACGCCCAAACAGTTCACGGGCTCATTCTTGCCACCCGAGGCTTTCTCCGACCTGGCGGCCCTGGCTCGGTGGAAGAAGAGGTAGGACATCCATTTGGTGGTATGAGCCAAATCAGAAGGCTCGTTATAAAAGGTGGTGCACGCGAAGTATTGACACATCAGCTCCTGATATACTTCCGCCACCCGAGGGTCCAAATCCCCCAACTCCCGGTTGGTGGGAACATACTCTTCATATGGAGTATCCCTCATCGGCAGTCTCGAGACAACTGCCATCTCGTGGAGCGCCAATCCCAACTCCCCCAGTGGAGTGGCAAAGGTTCCGGTGAGCGAAATGTACCGCTCCATCAGCGCCAGGAACAAATTAGGGTTCGGAGGCAACCCGACGCTCGTCGCACTCACAGCGGCATATAGTCCAATACCCTCCGACTCTCTCCGGAAGTGCGTCAAGGCCCAGTCAACTAGGCATCTCCATCGGGAGTTCGTCGGGGCGATCCACCCATTGCACCGAGGGTTCTCCTTGGGATATACCCCACCTCGACCCATGAAGTCGTTGCAGAAGGTCGGCAATTGGACCGGCTGGATCACCAAGCTATCTTCACTTGGAACACTGCCCGGGCACAGTCCTCTGAACAACGTCACAACGCCGGAGGGGCGACTGACGAATGACCTCTGGTCAGCTCCTTTCAGATGAAAAATCTTTCCCGGCTTGCCGTGAAGATCAGGAGTCAGCGTCCACGACATCTTCCTAGGATGCGTCGCATGGAAGAAGGCCGAGATGGGATAATCCCTCGGCATCGTTGGCAGGTACAAAACTAAATTCCCGGCTGGGAAGACCCAGGGCTCCCTCTTAGGCTTCGTCTGGGACTGTTTGTCGATCATGTCCCCAAAAAGGAAAGCCGGCTTTACGTACGGCTCCCCATCTACATAAGTCAGAGGCTCCCCGTTGATCATGCTCAGCAGCATTCGCTCGCCCTGAGCCGATATTAAGATCCTCCTTCCTTCAGGGTACTGGGGTCCGGAGATAGGGAATGCCACGTGGGACAGATCCTCCAGGTAGTTCGAGTGCAGCATCCCAGCAGCGGAGCCCATCACCTCGGCCAGTGGAGACTCACCCAAGTCAACTACAAAAGTGCAAGAAAAATACGTCATCACAAGTCTTGCACGAACATACGGACCGAAAGAAACAACAGTCTGTGCTCTACGCAGGATTGTGCAAATCTGGCAATTTTACGCCGGAGGTCCCCCCACAAGCGTAAAATTCAAATTTTACGATATACCCCAATTTTTGGTAGCCAGAGCTTTTACGCTCAGAACTACGAAAATATGGAGTCTTTACGCTGACACATTAGAAATATGGGCGTAAAAGATGAAAACGCCTCCGTGCATCATCTTTCTCAAGAAGAGGCTATCAGCACAGAAGACGACCTAGCGCGGTCACGTTCAACATGTGCGAAGGATTTTTCGTCATTTTTGTCACCCCGAATGCTTTACCTCTAAGACCGGGTGCACTGCTCGTCGGCAGGATACTTCGCTCAGAAGGAAGTTCGCCTTGACCGACCAAAGACTCCCTCGCTGGGGCGGAAGAATGAGAAGAGGGACCTATACCCTTTCCCTTGGCGGAGGAGGTCTGTTTCGACGCCATTTTCTGAAGACTCAAGATGCTCGGAGAGAGAACGAAGAAAAACTCGAACAGTCGGAAGCTCTCTTTCGCAGAAGACGGATAAAAAGTTTCTCTCTCAGAAAACTTAGGATATATATAGAGTTCGGGCCGACTCCTCGAATCCTCAGACGGACTCCTCGAGACCCTAACCAAATCTCGCAAAATTAAATAATGGGTTATGATTGGATGCCACGTCAGCCCACTAACCTTGAAAGACGGACAGTCAGCAAATTCGAAAAGTTTTTCGTGCAAAGACGGTTCAGCAGGTCCTACGCTGAAGAAGCTTTCTACGCTCGACAGCAACAGATCTACGGTTTTACGCTCGCAAGCTATAAGTCTATGGTTTTACGCCCGGATGCCTTTGTGCTCAGTAGCTTTAACGCTCGAGAGGCCACAAATCTACGACTTTACGCTCAGCAGATACCAAATCGATGATCTCACGCTCAGTGGCGCTCAGTTTACGCTCAGAAGCAACAGATCCGCAAGACTTCACGCTCAGAGAAATTTTCTTTTCAGGAGCTACAGATAAACAGTTCTACGCTAAAGGAGCTTCCTACGCTCGACGGCTACGAATCTACAACTTTACGTTCGACAGCTACAAGTCAGGTTTTTGGCCCGGATGCCTTTGTGCTCAGTAGCTTTTATGCTCGAGAGGCCACAAACCCATGACTTTACGCACAGGAACTACAAGTCTACGATTTTACGCTCGACGGTGTTTTACGCCCGGAGGCTACAGACTGATGATTTCTCGCTCCACGACTTTCCATATATTCGAACAGTCCCCAAGACGGTCAATTACAGGAGTTCACACAGAAGATACTCCTCCTTGGCCTCAATATATCCCAAGTACCCGAAATATACAAGAGTTCAAACATTAAGAAATTACTCTTCTCGGGTCAATTGGAGGTTCATCCAGACTCCAGTCTGAATATCTCGTCTATCAAAAGATGGCAACTCAGTTTTGACAGCCATTCCTCGACCTTGTTCCAAGGGATTTTCGAGAAGTCACTCTTGAAGACGAAGACTGAACAAAAAATTCTGTTCACCAGAAGTTCAGAGCTCTACGCGATTCCTCAGTCCTAGCAACAGGACAGTTCTAAAAACGTTCAAAATGCTCTACAGCGTTCTATGGACTACTCGCTATGCGTAAAGGACAGGACCTAGCACTCTTTCTACAGAGTCGGCGTACAGATTCAGACGTGTTGAAGCTGCATATATTCAGACTTCACAGCAACGTATGGCAAGATGATCATATGGAGAAGAAAGACGATTTTATTAAAAAAAATCAAAATCATGATTACATATGAGGAAAATCCAATCTACAAGGGTTTTCTTTTCATTTTCATGACTACATATGAGGGAAATCCCATCTACAAAGGATTCCCCGTCATCGTCCGAAGATCATACCGAGAAGCCGCTCTGACAGGGTCTCGCGCCGGTGATGGTCTTCCTCTTCTTCCAAGAAGGTGATCAGTGGCAGGAGGATACAAAACTGGGCAGATGACCCATCCTCCAACAGAAGGAAAGCAGAGTAAATCTGCTTGCCTACAAACCACCGCCACTCAATCCGGGACAGAACGAGTCTGTCTGACTCTCGTTACCGGAGGGCATCGAGAGAAGGCGCGACATGCCAGCCGCCGTGGTCAAATGAGACCCTTCCTCTCTCCTGGGGCAACGCCATACAAAGTTGTTGATTATCCCGAGCAAGGGAGGCTAAGATATCCTTCCATGATCTATCGTTGCAGTGGACACTTGCTCGAAGACGCCGCCTTTTTCGGCTCCTTATATGCTGGAAGAACATGATCTCCTTATTTCTCAAATTGACCCGGCGAACTCCGGTGATCATCTCTGCGTGGTGATGAAGATGTGGGGAGAACTGGCTAACTCCCCCAGCCTTTTATAGGCAAAAGAGATCACAGCGGTCCCCCATAAATCAGCCATAAAGTCTGTACCGACCGTTTTAACGCTCCATTCAGAAACATTTCGAGTTACGAGGGGCCGTTCATGCTTCGTTCAAAGCGTTTCAAATTCTAAGGAATTTAAAAGCTCTGAAGGGGGTCTTGTAGAAGCATGAAAAATACGCTGAGAAGAGCTACGCAGCCTCTTGATACAGAGCAGCGTAAGCAGAGGCCTTCAGAGCCATCAGGCGTACAACAAAGTTTTCTCCGCTAAAATACAACGCGAAGAATAAAGCTCAAAGGACCATCCGCATAAGTGCAGTACGTCTAGGCCGCTCCAGTGTGAACAGAGTTCTTCATCGCCTCCATGGCGTAAAACTCATCCGCTCTCAAAGCAGCGTTATAGCGTAAGAGGAACGCTTCATCTTCCCCGAAATGAACCTGTCAAGTCACGCAGTGAATCTGACCTCTGACTCCTGACAAAAGGTGATGCACGGCTACCCAGACGACGGCTGGAAACGATGGCAGACCTCTCGGGACGCGTCCCACAGTATGATGGCGGATCTCACCATTTAATACAGAGGATTTGGTAAAACATCACCAAACCGTTGTTTACTAGAGTCCCCTCAGCATAAACCGCTCTTTTGCATACAAAGGAATACGCCGCCCTATTTTACACAAGCAAACATGAGCTGTTTTACGCTCCGCAGCAGACAAACCGCCTGCCACGTCAAAAGCTGCACTTCGTACGGGATTCGGGGCACGTCTCCACGTCTAATTGTACAGAGCGGTGACAGTTTCTCTCAAGACACGTCTCTGCGACGGGTGCACAGAAGGCCTGCAGACCTTCGAAACACGCCTCCGTATTTAATGCATAAGATGATGGCAAATCTCTGCAAGAAATTTGGTTATATCTTCAAAAGCCGTAATTTCGGCTAAGGCGTCCACATCAGCACGGTATGCAGCGACTTCTACGCCCATTCAGGATCTGTGCTCAAACGGCTTCTACGCCCATTCTGGCACGATATGCAGCGGCTTCTACGCCCATTCAGGATCTGTGCTCACTCGGCTTCCACACCTACTCAGTCTCTACGACCACTCAGTCTCTACGACTGTTCGGCTTCCACGCCTACTCAGTCTCTATGACCACTCAGTCTCTACGACTGTTCGACTTCTATGTCTGTTCGACTTCTATGCCTGCTCGGCTTCCATGCCTACTCGGCTTCTATGCCTGTTCGGCTTTTATGCCTACTTGGCTTCTATGCCATGGTGACGGACATTTGGCTTCTACGCCAACCTCTTCTACACAATGGATACCTACCCGCGTGGCTTTTACGCCGTGATCTTAGTAGCAACCGTACGTGTTGTGTCCCCTTAGTTGGACCCACGTCACCCGCTCAGTCAAAAGATTATCTATACGTAGGCATTGTTTACTTTAACCGTTGTGTAAAAGGGTGCTGTACTTTCCACTCCTCGGTTGCTACACCAACGGAGTGGTCACTGTCACCAAAGACTCTATAAATAGAGGCCCCTGTCAATGGGGAACAAGGTCAGAAAATTTGGTCGAGAATACCAATATCAGATCCAAGGTCGACAATTGGAGAAGATCAAACAAGGAGGAGAGAGAGAGAGAGAGAGAGAGAGAGAGAGAGAGAGAGAGAGAGAGAGCCCAAAGCTCAAGCAAAGAGCGGGGATCGACGACTTCAGCATCGTGCATCCACCCTCTCCTACAACCTTCGAAGCTGCTACCTGTCTTCCACGGCACTTCTTCAACATCGCGTGGTCCAAGGGCTAAAGTGATCGACCGCAGATCAGACACCTATAGCAATTTATACCCAGATTAAATAAATTATACTCCTACATCCTCGTATAGGATTATATTGTACAAGTTTGTTTGTAAACCAAAGGGCGCGGGTTTCGCACAAACCCCGTCATTGAAATACACTTTCATTCTTTCGTTTAATACCACAAACACCCGATACCACCGCTACCAGCTTTCCTGCCAGGGCAGACTATGGACGGACATCAGTTATTCCAGGTGTTCTATGCAATGATACAAGCCCAACAATAGATTCAACAAGAGGCCCAACAACGTCAGGCAGAGAACTTGAGGGAAAGTATAGTGATAGCACTAGGGCGGGCAACCCCACCAGTTAGACAACCATCGACGGGATCCATCTCGAACTTTCACCAATTGAAGCCATATACCTTTTCGGGCAATGAAGAGCCCACTGAAGTTCACGAGTGGCTAACCAACATCCAACACCAATTGGAAGCAGCTGAGCTTCCGAGGGAGCGCTGGATGACTGTCGTCAGGATGCAGCTGACGGACAATGCACATCATTGGTGGCTCTCTGAAGAGAAACGACTTGGGCCAGACTGAGTTACATGGGAGGAGTTCTTTAGACTCTTCCAAGAGATGTACATTCCATCTATTGCTCGAGCAGAACTTCAAAAAAATTTTAATCGCCTCTCAGGACAATATGACATTGGAAGAGTACAATACGGAGTTCATACGGTTGAGCCGCTTTATCCTGACGCTGATCCCGACAGAGGAAGAAAAGGCTGATAATTTCTTTGACGGACTAAGGTTTGAGTTACAGAGACAGATTGGCTCCGTTGCACCAACTTCTTATACGAATGTCCTTGCTGCAGCTCGATGCATGGAACGCATCCACAGGATGGAGTCCAGCCTGAAGCGCCCATATATAGCCCCATCTCGAGTACCACAGAGAGGTCAAGTGAAGCGACCTTCGATGCCTCAACCACCACGAGCAACCCAGAATACCCCTACTTGTAACTACTGTGGCAAAAAATGACATCTTGCAAGGGATTGTACACGCAAGTTGGGACTATATATAATTTGCGGATCTAGCCAGCATACAGCCAGAGATTCCCAAGCACGTCAAAGAGGAGCACCAATGGAACACCGACCCGCTTTACCCGCACCGAGGCCGGTCCAACAGCCACAAAGACTAGCGTATCCAGCACCAGGAGCACCACACGTGGGAATTGGAGGAGCCAGACCACCAGTTCCGGGAGGATATCAGCCGAGGCCACCCTTGGCACCACAGACAACACTTTTTTAGCAAGTACAGCAGCAGAGAGCACCAGCTCAGGGACGAGGTCAGGCAGTCACCATGAATATTGATGTAAACTCCCTCACCCAAAATAGGTATTTTGTGTATATTTTATATTATTATATTTATTATAGATGTTGAATTTATTTAGAGTATTCTCTTAGTTAATTAGAATTTTTTTTTAGTATATTTACTTATATAAATATTTATTTAGAATTATTTTTAGGCTATTTTAGATTATTGGGATTTTTCATAATTTTTAGTTAATTAAAAACTACTAACACTAATTTTCTAGGACTTTGAAAAATTTATTTTATGTTCAAACTGTCACGCCCCAGTCCCAAAATACGTAGGACTAGGACACGTAAGCATGCCAGCCTCATGGATATGGCAACTCCAATATATGGAAACCATAATTCATGCGTACGCTGTAATATGAATATAAACTCACATGTGGTATATATAATGTCACAAGTCACAGATATGCTAATCTCATCCACACAACAAGTCATAGAAAAGAAATACTAAGCGAGAATAAGGAGTCTGAAATATCCAAAATAATAGTCGGGTGGAGACAACTCCACTACCAATGACTATATCCAAAACTAAAATGAGAGAGAAGTATAAAATCTCCAATATAAAATAACGTGAAGACAGAAGTTTATCAGCTAAAAGAATCCATCGCTAATAATCAACGATGCTCAGAAGGTAAGACCTCCTCGACAGAAAATAATGCGTCAGGTCCAGGCCCATACTCCTGCAAATACTCAAGAGCAGATACACCTGGCAGAGGACCAGGTCCTCAGAGGGACGTAACAAGATACAGAAAAGCGAGCCAACTTGAATACAGTAAACATGTATATAATTTAAAAATAAATAAGTATGCTGTACAAGACAATATATATGAATGCAAATGAGGATAACTTTTCGACGTATGGGCATGGGTAGGCTACTCGATCTAATCCTCACAACTCATACGCTCGTCAGTGGACATCATCAGCCGACATACCTCTGGGGTAGCGACCCTCGGACTCCATCAATCGACATACCTCTGGGGTAGCGACCATCAGACACGACCACCATAGTGCGTGCTAGTGACTATGGTTTACCAGAGTGGTTAAAAGCCCATACGCCTAATGATTGTCCTCTATGATACTAAGTGTCAAGTGTGTGTCAACATATCTAATATATAGTAATGACTGAAAGGAACTACACATGCAATAAATAAACAAAAATACAATAAATATACAGAAATATACTAAGCATGCAAAATACTGTAAACAATTTGGCAAGGTATCTTGCCTGGCAAGAAAGCTGCAAAATATAGTGTCCCGATGTCAACACCAAGAGTCAGAAGCTACGGCCTCAGAATGAACGTCTCCGGATGCTAAAATAAACATCACCAACGTTCCCAGAATAAGCAAAATAGCTAAAAAGTACTTCCCTTTCGTCCAATTTGCACACAGGAGCAAAACGGTAATTTTGGATGAAAGTGGGCTCCACGTGTGGCCCACTTTGTACCGAAAAACATGCCAAGAGTAACAGTCTCTAAATGGGACAAATTATAGGTCAAACAACTCTAAATGTCAATACGAACCCAAATGGTATGTCCAAATATGGATTCCGATGAGCCGAACACAATTTCGTCCAAAAAGTCAACTGTGGGGCCCGCCAATTGGCGACTTGGTCAACTATCTTAGAATTGCGTGAAAATTGGGTCACAGGACCAGCACGTTACCACGAGTCTAGTGGCACAAGTTTTATCGCAATCTGACGTGCGTGCAGATAATATACGCGACTTCCACAAAAGTTATGACACGGGATGTGTTCGCGGATACGGGCTGATTTCGGCACGCACACGCATCCGAATCAGTTTTCACGAATTTTTACGTGTCCGGTTATGCTGCATGCACCATTCGGTACACTTGGTACACGGCGGAGCAGTTTCGTTTGGCGGGACGTGCTCCGTTTCATAACTTTTAGAAATCTGGAAAAGTGGGTTCGCGGAGTTTTGTGACGAATTTAATTTTGTCCACAATACTTAATAATCTAGGGTTATTTAACAAAAATTAAACTAGGTCAAGTGGTCTACGCATACCAAAAAGAATCATCAAATTTGGATCTCTGTGATAGGAGATACGAACTCGGCAACATGGATGGTCACCGTAGTTTTCTGCGATCCCAGAATTCGGTCTGCTTGCGCCAACTTGGACGCTGTTTTTGCCTAGGGTTTCGTGTTGTTCGTGGTCTGCTATCATACAAATATGGAAGAGGGTTAAGGGGTGAGCATACCAGTGAAGACGAAATAGCGTTTGGTTGAGCGAGTCGACGGAAAGCAACTCCGGAACAAAGGTACCTCGTGTGGGAATCTGCAGTGCGCGGGGTCGGTGTCGTCGAGATTGGTTTGGACGGCCTGGCGGGGTTCTCTGGCTGCGGTGGCGGCTCTCTCTGGGTCTAGATGAGAAGAGGAGGGTCTGGAGATTTTAGGTTAGAGTTTTATGAAATATATATATATATATATATATATATATATATATATATATATATATATATATATATATATATATATATATATATATAGAATAGGAAAGAGAGAGAGAGATGGTTTGGTCGCGGCTAATGGGCAAGGGGGGTCTGTGCTGTGGGAATAAAAAGGGGGGGCTGTAGCATGTGGAATGGATTTGCTAGTGTTTGCTTTTTGTTGGAATGTTTGCTCACGTTGCTAGTTGCTTTAAGTTGCTTGCTAGCAAGTTGTGATGATTATTAGTATAGTTATTATTAGTTTTTTTTTTTCCTTTTTCTTCTTAAATATATATATATATATATATATAATCATAATAAAATTTATAGATTAGAATAATGCACACCGTTAGGCTAGCAACTGCTCAAGGGATCTCCTACATAAAATAAATTCCAAAAAATTCCTGATGGTCCCATAAATCCTCTAAGTGCCCGAACACCTAAAATAAAAATTATTAAAAATCTATTTCTCCTATTTAGCCACTAATTACTATAATTAAAATATTAATTAATAAAAAAATAATAAATACAGTTTTTTAGAAATATGGGTTTTACATTCTACCCAACTTACAAAAATTTCGTCCTCGAAATTGACACTAACTCATATTCATAATGATAACTATAGCTATTACACTACATTGTTATCTAGTAGGACTCTCTGCCATTCTAACACTTCCTCATCTATTGTCCATACACTATTCCATCATCCTCTAACTCTTCTACACTACCCAACTTACAAAGATTCTACTAGTAGTCACATTCTTTGAAGCTATTGTCTAGGTTTGTAAGGCAAATATATTTATTGGGTCGAGAATCTTGGGATACCTGTCTAGAATCTCATAACTATGATTTTTTTCCGTAACCGTCAAGTATTATAGTCTAATACTGCCACGCCACCTGGCTAGCATGGCTGCAAGTAATTCGACTACTCTACCATAATCGTCTGGCTGCAACTGTCGCTACCTCGTCAGCAATTTGTCATAGTCATCAGTTCGTAACAAGTGCCTTCAACTCTTTCCTAGGCATAGTCTGAGTTTTTAGGAAAACACTTAAGGTCTTGACTAACTATTAGGGGTAGGATCTATCTCAAATGATCTAACAATTTCTACTAGGCTACATGGTGCTACTTATGGGTTAAACTAATAAAGAATACAGACATTGCTATAGTGCATATACATATTAAGAACTCATCCTTAGTCATCAAGCATTACTAACACATTTATGTTTTACTAACAAAATAGGGATAAGGTTTATATGAATCAAATAATTCATAATGGCATGAAAGATACGACTATGATAGGAAGAGTTACGCACGAGATAAGGAATGAATATAAAAGGAGGAGATGAGTCACCCAAGAGGACAAGATAAGGATAGGGGAAGAATACTACTACTGCTACTCACGTCATCCATTAGCATCGCGTGTATGCCACCTGGGTAAAATATACATACCTCCTCATAACTGCTAAATTACCATATATATAATTCTATATCTATTGGTGCATCTAAGATCTTGTGTCACAATGGGGTTCTGAGTATGCAATGACAATTATAACTAAAAGGTCGTACATGTATCTACGGTTTCCTGTGTCTGCTCTCCCATACTTGTCATAATGAGTGCTTGGCCTTATCCTTGGTTGTTCAACTGGGGTCTAGTCCCCTCTATTTGTACAGACTATAGAAGCAGTGGTGGGTCCCTTTGGTCTCCTATACTTGAGGGTGTATGCGGTGTTCTTGATTCTAATGCCATAGACCCCGGGTTCTACTGAGGACATTCTCGGGCTTGATGGTGACTTGATCCACATATCATGCACAGCCCCAACCGACGATGACAGTCTCTTAGAATATGACCTGTCCTACCACAATAGTGACAAGTACGGAGCTCCTTGGTTGGATATGGTGCAGCACTATCTGGTTGCTGGCGTGTTAAAGGGTGTCGAATGGGTCCTCCTTGCTGTATCCTTATTGGTCCTTGGTGACTTCTCTGTTGAATTCTGTTTCCCTTACTGATGGCCACCTGAATCCTGGCCTCTGTCAATAACTCGGCATAAGAGATCCGGGACTGTGAGCTAGTGTAGTGCTGGAGCTCCCGAGTCAGCCCACGGTGAAACCTCTTAGCCTTCTCCAAGTCATTAGGTATTAGGACTGTGCCATACTTACTGAGACGGCTAAACTCTGCGTCATACTCATCAACTGTCTTGTCTCCTTGCTCTAGATGGAGGAACTGATCGTACAATACGTCCCTTACATTATCCGAAAAGTACTTCCTCTCAAAGCATTCCAAGAATTATTCTCAAGTCTGACGCGTACCCAACTGGCGCTCCATTGATTCCCGCTAGTGATACGCGTTGCCTTCTAACTGAGTCCTCACACCTATCATCCGTAGGTCAGTAGGTAGTTGTGATGCCTCTAACAACTTCTTGGTATTGGAAATCCAGTTCGTGGTCTCCTCTGGGCTCTCATTGCCCTTATATGGCTTAGGGCCCATCTGCACAAAGTCCTTGACTGAACCAACCCGAGCTTGTGGTACTGAAGCTAGTGCCTGGGTTGGTATAGGGGCTAGTGCAGCCATTCTTTTAAGTGTTGCTAGAAATTCTAGCCTCTGCTCTGCTGCCTGCTGTCTCTGTTCCTGTATTATCATCTGGAAGAATTGAAATAGCTGTGCTTGGCCATCTTGCGGTGCTAGTGGAGCTGGAAAAGTCCCATTAGGTATCGTGGAAGGGGTTGATGGAATTGGATTGCTAGTCAGTCCATCCGGTCCGGGAAGAAGAGGTATCGTTGAGGTCACTCCTGGTGATTGGTCGTCGTCCCCTGGAGACGTATTGTCCCCGGTGGCGGCATGCCCGTTATGTAAATTTATCTCTCTGCAAGAGATGGACGAAGGATTAAGAAGAGTACATGAATCAAGCAGGATGCAAGCACTTAAGTAGGACATGTTGGATGGAAGGTATGTTATAGTCAAGTGTGGATGAGATCTAAAATTCTAATTCTAGGTGCAGGCTCGCTCGGTACAGTTACGTAACCGAAACGGCTAACTCGACCTGCATGGGCCACCACAAAAATATGTCACACCCCAGTCCCAAAATACGTAGGACTAGGACACGTAAGCATGCTAGCCGCATGGATATGGCAACTCCAATATATGGAAACCATAATCCATGCGTACGCTGTAATATGAATATAAACTCATATGTGGTATATATAATGTCACAAGTCACAAATATGCTAATCTCATACACACAACAAGTCATAGAAAAGAAATACTAAGCTAGAATAAGGAGTCTGAAATATCCAAAATAATAGTCAGGTGGAGACAAATCCACTACCAATGACTATATCCAAAACTAAAATGAGAGAGGAGTATAAAATCTCCAATATAAAATAACGTGAAGACAGAAGTGTATCAGCTAAAAGAATCCATCGCTAATAATCAACGATGCTCAGAAGGTAAGACCTCCTCGGCAGAAAATAATGCGTCAGGTCCAGGCCCGTACTCCTGCAAATACTCAAGAGCAGATACACCTGGCAGAGGACCAGGTCCTCAGAGGGACGTAACAAGATACAGAAAAGTGAGCCAACTTGAATACAGTAAACATGCATATAATTTGAAAATAAATAATTACGTTGTACAAGACAATCTATATGAATGCAAATGATGACAACTTTTCGACGTATGGACATGGGTAGGCTACTCGATCTAATCCTCACAACTCATACGATCGTCAGTGGACATCATCAGCCGACATACCTCTGGGGTAGCGACCCTCGGACTCCATCAATCGACATACCTTTGGGGTAGCGACCATCGGACTCGACCACCATAGTGCGTGCTAGTGACTATGGTTTACCAGAGTGGTTAAAAGCCCATACGCCTAATGATTGTCCTCTATGATACTAAGTGTCAAGTGTGTGTCAACATATCTAATATATAGTAATGACTGAAAGGAACTACACATGCAATAAATAAACAAAAATATAATAAATATACAGAAATATACTAAGCATGCAAAATACTGTAAATAATTTGGCAATGTATCTTGCCTGGCAAGAAAGCTGTAAAATATAGTATCCCGATGTCAACACCAAGAGTCAGAAGCTACGGCCTCAGAATGAACGTCTCCGGATGCTGAAATAAACATCACTAATGTTCCCAGAATAAGCAAAATAGCTAAAAAGCACTTCCCTTTCGTCCAATTTGGACACAGGGGCAAAACGGTAATTTCGGATAAAAGTGGGGTCCACGTGTGGCCCACTTTGCACCGAAAAGCGTGCCAAGGGTAACAGTCTCTAAATGGAACAAATTATAGGTCAAACTCTAAATGTCAATATGAACCCAACGGTATGTCCAAATATGGATTTCGATGAGCCGAACATAATTTCGTCCAAAAAGTCAACTATGGGGCCCGCCAATTGGCGACTTGGTCAACTATCTCAGAATTGCGTGAAAATTGGGTCGCAGGACCAGCGCGTTACCACGAGTCCAGTGGCGTAAGTTTTGTCGCAATCTGACGTGCGTGCAGAAAATACGCGTGACTTTCACAAAAGTTGTGACACGGGATGTGTCCATAGATACGGGCTGATTCCGGCGCACACACACGTCCGAATCAGTTTCCATGAATTTTTACGTGTCCGGTTACGCTGCGTGCACCATTCGGTACACTTGGTACATGGCGGGGCAGTCCCGTTTGGCGGGACGCTCTCCGTTTCACAACTTTTGGAAATCTGGAAAAGTGGGTTCGCGGGGTTTTGTGACGAATTTAATTCTGTCCACAACACTTAATAATCTAGGGTTATTTAACAGAAATTAAATTAGGTCAAGTGGTCTACGCATATAAAAAAGAATCATCGAATTCAGATCTCTGTGGTGGGAGATACGAACTCGGCAACATGGGTGGTCACCGCAGTTTTCTGCTATCCCAGAATTCGGTCTGCTTGCACCAACTTAGACGCTATTTTCGCCTAGGGTTTCGTGTTGTTCGTTGTCTGCTATCATACAAATATGGAAAAGGGTTAAGGGGTGAGCATACCGGTGAAGACGGAACGACGTTTGGTTGAGTGAGTCGACGGGAAGCAACTCCGGAACAAAGGTACCTCGTGTGGAAATCTGCAGTGCGCGGGGTCGGGATCGTCGGGATTGGTTTGGACGGCCTGGCGGGGTTCTCTGGCTGTGGTGGCGGCTCTCTCTGGGTCTAGATGAGAAGAGGAGGGTTTGAAGATTTTAGGTTAGGGTTTTATGAAAGATAAATATATATATATATATATATATATATATATATATATATATATATATATATATATATATAATAGGAAAGAGAGAGAGATGGTTTGGTCGCGGCTAATGGGCAAGGGGGGTCTGTGCTGTGGGAACAAAAAAGGGGGGGGGGGGGCGGCTGTAGCATGTGGAATGGATTTGCTAGTGTTTGCTTTTTGTTGGAATGTTTGCTCACGTTGCTAGTTGCTTTAAGTTGCTTGCTAGCAAGTTGTGATGATTATTAGTATAGTTATTATCATTAATTATTAGTTTTTTTTCTTTTCCTTTTTCTTCTTAAATATATATATATACATATATATATTTATATGTATATATATATATACTCATAATAAAATTTATAGATTAGAATAATGCACACCGTTAGGCTAGCAACTGCTCAAGGGGTCTCCTACATAAAATAAATTCCAAAAAATTCCTGATGGTCCCATAAATGAACTTGCACTCTAGATATGTCTGAGCATATCGTATCCGTTAGATAACTGTACCGATGCGAGCTTGTGGATAGGCATTACCAAAATAAGATTTTAATGCATAACTGCCTTGACAATTCCCATTGAATTTTTTAAACGCCTTGACCCCCCATACTACTAATCGATTACCTCCCCCTTGAACTCTTTATTATTGTTTTTCGTCTTCCCTTATTTCGGAAAGACGAAACCTCGTGCTGGGTATAAAGTTTGATACATAGAGAGTACTAGATATACCCCATAGGCCGATCACATACTTGAGGATTATTCTTTCGTAATTAAGGACATATCATATAAGATATAATTGGCATGAAAGTTTTGAGGATTGAATGACATGAGTAAAACAAATTAAGAAATATTTTCTTAAGGTATATAGCCTTATGTGATAGATGGATAAATTATAAGTTGGGTAGCAGTGCATTGTCAACTCGAGAGAAATTTCTTTTAGATTGTGATCGAGTAAGATTAGATTGGGAGAGGTTCAAGCCATTTTAATTTTGAGAAATTTAGAAGAATGACTAAGATGATGAGGATTAATGAATTGATATTGAGGACCCAATGTTTATACCTTAAGTACATGATTTAAATTTTTTGAACAATGAAGGTAGAATCATCAATTTGAATTTGGAGGATAAATATAGAATTTTAGACTTGAATATTGGTGGACTGCGTTTAAATTATTTTTTAATTTGATGATTTGAATTAAGAATTAAAATTTTGGTTGGACTACCTATTAGAAATATTGAGGTTATGAATGGAATATAAAAGTTGAAGCATACAAAAATTTATAAGTGAAAAATAGGAATGATAATGGACTCAAATTAGTTCTAGAGAAAATTATGATAGTTGGAGATCGTGATAAAAATTTAATTGCGTATTTAAATCTTGAAGATGTTATATGGATTCTGATATAGATAATTTGAAAAAGCGAGAAGAGATAACCATAGGTTGAATTTTGATTTGAACAATAATTATCTTAATTTTGAAGTGATCATGATAGATTTGAATAGATTTTATTATTTAAAATTTTGGAAGAGATTGCGATTGACGTACCTTATGTACGAATGTGAAAGATTTAACAAATTATGCCTTATTTAATTTCGAGGACAAAATTGTTTTAAGTTGGGTAGATTGTAAACTCCCTCACCCAAAATAGGTATTTTGTGTATATTTTATATTATTATATTTATTATAGATGTTGAATTTATTTAGAGTATTCTCTTAGTTAATTAGAAAATAAATATTTTTAGTATATTTACTTATATAAATATTTATTTAGAATTATTTTTAGGCTATTTTAGATTATTGGGATTTTTCCATAATTTTTAGTTAATTAAAAACTAGTAACACTAATTTTCTAGGACTTTGAAGAATTTATTTTATGTTCAAAATTAATTAAAAATATCCCAAACTTTTATTTTAGGTTCTAAATAATAAAATATATTTCTAGAATTTTTTGGGAATTTTTTGATTATTTTTAGCATTTATTTTGAGTTAATTATGAAAAAATTGATTAAAAACTAATTTCTGAAAAAGAAAACCCAAAAAGTAATTAATTCTGTCCAGTCAGCAAATAATGGGCCCACCTGTCAGCCTCCCGCAGTGAACAGTGCCGGGCCCGCCTGTCAGTGACCGCGGGGTGGGTGCGAGCCGAGCCGAGCCGACCTCGAGCCGAGCCGAGTCAGAGTTCGACTTGGACTCAGCTGAGCCGACGCGTGTCAACTCCGAGCCGCGGCTGTACTCTCTCTCTCCTCTCTATATATAATAGTTTAAGTTATTTTCTAGGGTTTTTCTTGAGCTGATTTTTGGAGAATTGCCATCTAGGGTTCCTTCATCTTCCAGAAGCCATTGCGCATAGCTCCGGACTCCAAACGAGACCTAGTTTTTTGTGTTAGAACGATATTGAGGTTAGATTTCTGATTATATAAATTATTTTATGAAATTATAAGTATTAAATTTTGGAAAATTCGTAGAGCACAGAATGTCCAAAAATAGACGTGTTTCGATGTTTTCGCGATTCCGGGAGAATCAGGAATCAGAATCATGAACCGTTTAAAGTTTCGGAAAGATAATGTCTAGATAATTGACATATGTTTTTCCTAGAATTTAATTCGAAGTATTTATATACTGTTAATTCTATAGAACTTTTAGGTTAGAATTTAACCATCGGTGCACAATACAAAATTTGTATGTGCCGTAATTCTCAAACGAATTTGAATTCGGACGAGCCATAAATTCCAACATGTTTTTAACACTGAAATCTACAGGAAATCATGCATGAAAGTTGAGTTTGTGTCGGTTGACTTTTCGGTCAACAGATTGCCTCGATTTGCGTGTCATGACTCTCGAGTTGATAAAATTCAGTTCTTTTGACAAGATTTAGAAATTAACATAAAATCAGAATAATAAGATTAAAATAGGATTTTAGAGTAATTATTCCAGAATTAAATAAATTAAAATAAATTATCTTTTGACGTGATAAATTTGTAATACATAGGCTATTTGGACTGTGACTTGGACTCTGATTCATACCAGCAGCAGGACCCCAGGCGAGTACATTCTCTGACAGTATTCCAGTAGGATGTAGTATTTAGCCATCACGGTTAGTTTACATCAGACCCTGAGTCAGAGAACCCAACGCGCGTTCGTACATTTACATGTACGCAAATATTATTAAGTTTGGTATATATATTTATGTACGTAATTACTATATGTATTCCAATAATTATGTAAATAAATTGATGGTTATATTATTATATAGTTATATGAATATATATGTAAGTAAATGCTAATTGATAATTATGACTAAATATTCAGACGACCCTAGGACACCGTGGACTATCCCATACTTACCTTGACCATGTTGACCCTAAGAACTTATGAATTTGTCCGCCTTGCGTACATTAACGTACTGGCATATACACTTGTCAGTTGACTGACTGATTTCGTACAGTACTTGAAGACACGATACCCGCGTAATTCAACGCGTAATTGACCGTGTTAGATGACTAGTGTTACCCTAGTATACCCCCTGAGTCCAGTGTAAATATGGTTGTGTATATGCTAGTGTAAAGACTAATGATTCTATTATATTATATTTATGTGTACATAGGATATTGGATTTGTTCTACGCGATTTCTGGAGCAGATTATTGGTACATTGCAACTTCCTTGCCAGGCAAGTATACCTTGCCATTGTACTGTTATTTATATTCCATATGTTGCATGCATCTTTATTTTCTGTCTTTATTTTATATATTTTAACTGTTATATAAAATGCGTACGACGGTGTCGTCGTGATATATTTTTATTTATGTATTTGTATTGACCTTGTTTATGAGACTACCCCATTATCATGTAGCATTATTAGGTTCATTGGCCATGACACAGTTGTTACACGAGTTATGAGTCTCATATAGATTACAGACTTGCGTGCAGGTTTGGCCTCCTGTATGTGTGGGCCGTGTGTTAGGAATAACTGCTGTTAGAAACTTTGCATGCTAGTAGACTTAGCAGTTATTAGAGGTCTAGGGACATAGCCTATTGTAGTATGGTGGTCCCATTATTGTCCTTGTTTGGTTGTAGGATTGGGCTAGGGTACTAAGAATAGGCTATGAACCAAATAGTGTCATGGATGTGACATGCTTAGAGCATGGGGTGGAGAGAACAACAAGTACCGCATTTGAGCTCCTTTATACTTTTTCCTTCTGTAACCCGAAAGCTCCGCTGGAGATACGGGCGGTGATGACCCCTATACTACTTGGCAGGCCTCCGTCGTTCAAAAGACGATGTGCCTTTGAGGCCCCTGGTTCTCTGAGAGAGTCATGCCAATCCCAGTTTTTAGCCAGATAGCTCACTTGTGGGGAAAGTTGTTCTTAACTGTATTTACTTAGACGGTTAGGTGACCCCTTTGGATATTTATTTCAGTACTTTATTGGCATATGTTTAAGTATCTTGTTATGTCCCTCTGGGGACCTGGTCCCCTGCCAGGTGTATCTGTTCTTGAGTATTTGCAGGAGCGTATATTTGGATGACTATATGCTTCGTGGATGTCTTCTCTTCGAGCCGTAATTGATAGCTGATATTCTTATATTGTGTTTGTTGTGGTGTACTTATATTGTATTTGTCCTTATATTCGAGTTGGTAGTGGATTTGTTTCCATCCAATTATCATCCTTAGATACTTATATGGAGATCTAGTTTCATAGATACTGGTTATTTATTTATATTTGATTTTCTGTGGATGAGATTTAGATTATACCCTGTGACTTGTGATAGATTTATATCACATGTGGATTGATATTCATATTACAGCGTACGTATGGATTTGGTTTCCATATATTAGAGTTGCCATATCCATGCGGCTGGCATGCTTACGTGTCCTAGTCCTACGTATTTTTGGGACTGGGGCGTGACAATTGGGGAGGCAGAGACTACAGGAGAGGTCATCGCAGGTACTATACTATTTTCTTCATTACCTGCTACAATATTATTTGATTCGGGAGCATCACATTCATTCATAGCTGCAAGTTTCATAGCCACCCATAGAGTAGCTACCTCACCTCTCCCGAAGACTATGAGAATTCTTACGGGAGGCGCAGTATCATCCCCGTTAGTGACACTTGTAGATCTTGTTCGGTAGTAGTTTGTGGTTATGAGATGCGAGCTCAATTCTTGATTTTCTCCATGCCGGACTATGACGTTGTACTTGGTATGGACTGGTTGAGTCAGTACCATGCAACTTTAGATTGCTGACGTGGTTGTGTTATCTTTAGACCGTCAGGACATCCGGAGTTTGAGTTTCTTCGAGGAGCCAGAGAGTAGGGTGCCAAGCTTACTTTTAAGGCACTTACTGCAGAAGGGGAGCCAGAATACCCGAAGGTTATATCAGAATTTGTGGATGTATTTTCCAACGATCTTCCAGGCTTACCACCTGATCGAAAAATAGAATTCACTATAGAATTGACTCCAGGAGCAGAGCCCATTACCTCATCTGTGTACCGGTAAGCACCAAAGGAATTAGTAGAACTAAAGATACAGGTTGATGATCTTTTAGAGAAGGGCTTTATTCGAGTTAGTATTTTACCTCGGGGTGCGCCTATCCTGTTTGTACCAAAGAAGGATGAGACTGTACGCTTGTGCATTGATTACAGAGCACTGAATGATATAATAATTAAGAACATGTATCCTTTACCGTGCATTGATGATCTGTTCGATCAATTAAGTGGTACTTGTGTATTCTCAAAAATTGATCTCAGATCCGGCTATCATCAGATTAAGGTGCGTAATGAAGATATACCAAAGACAACATTCAGGACCAAGTATGACCATTATAAATTTATAGTTATGCCATTTGGTTTAACCAATGCGCCAACTATATTTATGAGCTTAATGAATAAGGTCTTCCACCAGTACTTGGATAAGTTCGTGATCGTATTTATAGATGATATCTTGGTATACTCCAAAAACTACGGAGAACATAAGGAGCATCTTAGAATCGTGTTGGAGACGCTAAGGCAGGAGAGGCTGTACGCCAAGCTCAGCAAATGTGAATTCTTCCTGGACAGAGTATATTTTTTTGGATACATAATTTTAGGAGAAGGACTTTCAGTTGATCCAGAGAAGGTTGCTACAATCGAGACATGGCCTACACCTACATCAGTTGTAGAGGTTAGAAGTTTTCTCGGACTTGTCGGATATTATTTGAGGTTCGTATAGAACTTCTCGAGGATTATAGAGCCTATGACGCGATTAACGCATAAGGATCAGGAGTTTGTTTGGACAAAGAAGTGTCAGAAGGCCTTTGAAGAGTTGAAGAAGCGATTAACGACTGTACCGGTCTTGACCCTTCCTTCAGGATCGGAAGGATTTATAGTAGAGTTAGGAAGTGGATTGGGATATGTTAATGCAATATGGCAAAGTTCTCGCTTATGCATCGAGATAGTTGAAGGTGCATGAGAAGAATTACTCGACGTACGATCTTGAGCTAGCTGCGGTGATTTGTGCATTAAAGATATGGAGGCACTTTCTTTATGGAGAGCAAATGGAGATTTTTACTGATCACAAGAGTCTAAAGTATGTCTACACTCAGAAGGAGCTCAACTTTAGGCAGAGGCGATAGTTAGAGTTGATGGTTGATTACGATATAGATTTGCAGTACCATCTGGACAAGGCAAACATCGTAGTTGATGCACTCAGCAGGAAGCCCACGGCTTATTTCTTGACGACGTAGCCCTAGCTATTAGGGGACCTTCAGGAGCTTGGGATAAAGGTTATTCTGCCAGGACAAGGAGGATAGTTGGCTAACCTTGAGGTTCAGTCTTTACTAGTTGAGAGGATCAAGGCGGCTTTGCTGACAAATGCTATTTTTCGGAGACTTAGAGAAAGAACAGAAGCCGATATGCAGACGGGACTTTGGATCCATGAGGACGGAATAATAAGGTATGGAAATCACCTATATGTACCGAATGAAGAGTTGAGACAGGAGTTGATAAAGAAGGAACATAGCTCTATTTACTCTATTCATCCGGGAGGTACGAAGATGTACCAAGATTTAAGGCAGTATTACTGGTGGCATGGAATGAAAAGAGAGATTGCGCCGTTCGTGGCAAAATGTTTGGTCTGTCAGCAAGTTAAGGCCAAGCATCAAAGGACCGCGGGTATGTTACAGCCACTCCCCATCCCTGAATGGAAGTAGGAACATATCACCATGGACTTCATTACAGGATTTCCATGGGGCCCCAGCAGAAAGGACGCAATATTGGTTATTGTGGACCGTCTCACAAAGTCGGCACATTTCTTGCCGTTTTGAGTTGGACAGTCCACATGGATTCTAGCCGACATGTATATACGACAGATTGTGATATTGCTTGGAGTGCCAGTTAGTATTGTATTATGATTCTAGATTCATATCCCACTTTTGATGAAGTATACAGGAGAGTTTAGGCACTCGACTCAAGTTTAACACTGCGTACCATCCGCAGACAGATGGCCAGTCAGAGCGCATGATACAGATCCTAGAGAATATGATGCAATCTTGCATTTTAGACTTCGGAGGGTCTTGGGAAGACCACTTGCATCTGATAGAGTTCTCCTACAATAATAGCTATTAGGGGAGCATCCAGATGGCACCTTTTGAGGCATTGTATGGTAGGAAGTGCATGTCTCCTATATGTTGGAGTGATATAGGTGAACGACAGATACTCAGTCCAGAGTTGGTGACACAGACAGTTGAGAAGATGAAGCAAATCCAGAGCCATCTTCGTGCACCCCAGGACAGGCATAAGCATTGGGCAGACACGTACTGATGACCTTTTGAGTTCAAGGAAGGCGAGCACATATTTCTGAGGATCTTACATACTCGAGGCACCATTAGATTCAGAAATAGAGGCAAGCTGAGTCCAAGATACATTGGGCCTTTTGATATCTTAGAGCATATTGGTGAGGTGGCGTATCATCTTGTATTACCCCCATCTCTAAAGGGAGTGCATGATGTATTCCATGTCTCACAACTGAGGAGGTACGTGACTGACCTAAGCCACATAGTTGATCATTCCGAGATTGCGGTAGGTCCGAGTTTGAGATATGAGGAGCAACCCGTGGGGATACTGGATACTAGAAGACGCTGCAGGGTCAGACGATCAGACTGGTTCACGTATCTTGGAAGCATCACTCTTCAGGTGAATCCACTTGGGAGCGAGAGGATATCGTACGACAGCGTTATCCTCACTTATTCGAGGATGTAGGTATGGCCTCGGAACTACCGTGGTTATTATGTCATTATAGCTTCATAGAGTAGCTTTATTCTTAATTACGAGGACGCAATTCTTTTAAGGTAGGTAGATTGTAAGCCCCCTCATTTTTGAATAGGATTATTTTGGTATTTTGTAATTCATTTTAATTATTTTATTTAATTTAAATAAATTATAGTAGTAATTTCTAAAATCTTCTATTAGATATATGACCCTTTGCCATGACTTTGATATTTTGAGCAATGCATGACCTTTTTTCTTAAAAAAAAATTAATAATAATAATTTTATTAAGTCTAATATAGTTGGAAAATGGATGTTGTATTTATTTGATCTCCTCCATGCTCCAAAAATATTAAGGAACGTCGAGAATTACGGTTACCGTAAAATTTTCTCCTTTTGACTAGAACTTGACCCAAATCCAACCCAAACACATGTAGGCATGTAGTGCACCCCAAATATTCCTATATAAAAATATATTATATATATAAATAATATTTAAATTAATTATTTCTATTTATCGGCGTTCTATCTATAGAAAGTTGTATATGTGGCATCCTAGTTGGCAAATAACTACCTAACCACTTCCCTAACCAACCCAACAATCAAACCTTATCCAATCCTAACATTAACAACCAACCCCACCCTCTCTTTTTCAGCCAAGAGCATCCCTTCTTGGCCGAACCTCATTAGCATTAGGATAACCCCCTCCAATATTTAAATCTATTTAAAAATGCCATATATATATCAACTTACCACTAAACCCTAACCCTAACCATATCAAATCATTTTTCCCATAAGCTAGCCGACCCCTCCCCTCTCCCTCACACGTGGAAACATCCCCCCTTTCTATCTCACCCTCACAACGTCATCTCCTTCACTAAAAATCCCCTCATCTCTTCCAAAAGCTCCACTTTTCATCATCCTTCCACCATCTCTCCATCCAAACACCATAAAAACCTTCAAGAAGAATCCCATCTTTTCTATAAATATATCAAGAACCCTTTTCATCATCAACAATCCATCATAAAGGGAGTAGCAAGCCAAGCACAAGTAAGGATGAGTGTTTCTCGGACAAGAAGAAGCACCATTCTTCAATCCTCCAAAGATTTCGGTAAATCTTAAATCCTTCTTTCTCAAATCCCATGGCATGATACTTTTAGGATATGTCAAATTATTGATTTAGAACTCATATTTTTTTCCATCTTGTCCTCATATTAGAATATATGAATTTTTATGATAGTTTAGTGATAAATTTGCTTGTCGGTAGAACTAGTTTATGACTTTTGATGCGATTTCTTGAAAGAATCATATTAATTATTAAAAATGAATTGCTAGGTGTTTAATTGCTGGAAAATAAGTATTTTAAAATTTATTTTCTATTATTTTAATGTTAAATCTGAACCCTATAATTAAGGGCCACTAGCGTAGGTTTTTGGATAATTTTGATGCATTATTTTGCTAGTAAATAGATGATATTTTGGATAAAATAAAGAGGTAAATATTTTCTGATATTAGAATATAATATAATATAATATAAAATAAATTTTTTTATAAATATAAATTATAATAATAGATTGGCAATGTCTCGAACAAGTTTCGGACAAAACTAGTCAACCTAAAGTGGCCAAAATTTTAAAATATGTTAATTTTGTCAAATCTGGAATTTATTGCTAAAACTTCATATAAATCATGTTTAAATCTGAAATATATGATTTATTATGATTTATGGTCATGTCCTTTAATTGGGGACTTAAACTTAAATTTTGGAAGTCAAAAACCAAGAAACTAGGTCCCGATACCCTATAATAGTAAGCAAAGTTGTTAGGAATAATAACGGGCTTAGTTTTGCATGACATCAAATAAATTATAGAATTAAGTTATAATTACAAGAATTCAAGATTGGACCCTTAAGTATTTAATTGGTGTTTAGGTCAATTGAATTCCGAAGGAGTTGACGTGGGATCATCTTTACCATCACTGACTGCAGAACCAGGCAAATGTACCTTGTCAAGATGTTTACAGTTATATATTATTTATTTGATATTATTTATGCATTAGATATTATAATTGTGTGTCTTGGTTGATGTACTTATTGAGCCTAGGATCGTTATACGATACTTTGTGTCCGAACAAAATTCGGGTACCAACATCCTCTACGGAATCGAGTAGTTAGAGAGTCATTCTTTTAAACCCATGATTTGTGCATATATTATTTGCACATCCGACCGTAGGACACTTGACACGATATTCATGTGGCAGAGTCTTTCTCGACTTGTTTGTGGTTCTTAGACTCTAGATAGGACTACAGGATGCATGTTATAGTGATACAGATAGTTATACATATTGACTATGACTTGTGCTGATAGTTAGAGGTCCTGATCTTGCGTGTCTTGATTGAGACATAAGGTTATATTGGGTAGGAAGAGTCTTCATCATGCTTTGGGCATATTTGACTTATTACTATTTATGTGTATTAGGCTTTAGGTTCCCTATGTGGAATATAAGGTATTATATTTATATATACAGCTTCCTCCTAGTTCCCCCACACGGAGCCTTGAGTGTACTATTAGATTACAGAAGTGTCCCTTGAGATCTTCCGTGAGTACCAGCTCGGGGTACGTTACCATACTCTCATTTGCATATCACATAGTTGGTTATTGTAGCTTTTTCAATTTTTATAATACTATACTGTTTACTTCTGGCTTGAGTGTTTATTGTACATTGCTATGTCTCCTGAGGACCTGGATATGGATTATGTCTCCAAGTATTGGCGATGAGGTTTATCCTGAGGTTTACGGGTCAGGAGCTGATATCAGAGCAGTACCAACAGCCGAGGACGAGGTGGTGCTGGAGGACTTCTCTTGAGTTCTCGAATTTCTTTATGTTTGATGCCCTGTGATTCTTAGTTATGGATTTGGATACTTTCTCTATCTCTTTTATTATTTTGATTCAGGTTTTTTCCCGTAATATTTATTTATTATATTGTGATAGACAGTTTCATTTATGGCATTGATGGTTGAGACTAGTTTATCATATTTCCTCTTATTTATGAATTGGTGGATGAGATTAGATACATAGACTATGACATATATATTGTAGACTATTTCAGTTGTATTACAGCTTAAATGCACTCTAAAGGGTCCATTAATTTGGGTTTGCCCATTGGAGTTGTGCTGATGGCCATTGCCATGTGGCTAGTCCCTTGGTATTTTGGGACTGGGACATGACAGGTGAGGACATAGGGGAGTTCTCGTGATCTTGCGACTATGGACCACAAGGAGGGCTACTATTATTGTGGCGAAAGGGGTCATATCAAGAGGAACTGCATGAAGATCAAAGATGAGAAGGCCAAAGACAAGGATGAACCAGAGAATCTCACGGCTATGGGAGATCTCAATATCGTAGCAACCAACGCAAAGGAACCTTGTGGCATGTGGCATGATGGCGATTGGGTTATGGACACGGGGGCATCGTATCACGCTACTCCATATATGAGGATCTTTACGTCATACCACAGCGACATGTTTGGATGTGTGAAGATGGACAACAAAGGGACGAATGTAGTTGTAGGCATCGGTGATGTGCATTTAACAACGAAGCTTAATGAGAAGCTTATTCTCAAGAATGTGCGACATGTACCGAGTTTGTGCTACAACTTGGTTTCGGTAAGGAGGCTGGCAGATGATGGCTATCGTAGTTTATTTGGGGACAATGATTGGATGCTTACGAAGGGTTTCCAACAGCTGGCTCGAAGAAATTTATGTTGTGGCATGTACAGGCTCAAGCCGCTGAGTTATACAAGCATGCCACAAACATCGGATGGAGGCTCGAGGGGTATTCGACATGAGGTGGATCGTTGGGAACTTGTCTTGGAGGGGCTTCGACATACTTTGAGGATTACGGGATATTCAGTTCGTCGAGACAAAGCGACGAATGGTGATGAGTCAAAGATTGAGGGTCAGTCTATCGGTCCCATGACAGCTGGCCGGTCTTCAGGTACGAGTTATTCTACGGATCCGATTTTGGCGACTAGTGGTTTGCCAAAACTTCATGGAGCGATATTGGTTTCAGCAGTTCGAAGCCAGGGAAAAGATCAAAGTTTGCAGCAAACTCAATTTGAGGCAGGACCATCATCATTCACACAGTCTAGGAGGAGCCGTGGGTCATCGATGGCATGAACAATGTGTGATGTTCTGCTCAAGGGAACATGTGTATGGGGGAGCTTCAAGTTCGGACACGAAGGTGGGCAGATTCAGGAGTTCGAATCTCGAAAGAATTGCACCGTCTGCTTGGTTGACTAGCCAAGGGTGAAAAAGCTCGTCGGAACGATAACATATTTCGGTAGAAGACGAAAGTCGGGGACAGACTGCCAAGACTCATAGTGAGGCTGATAGTTAGGAACTTTGGTCTTAGCTGTGTCATTGATACCAATGATCCCAGTGGTATAGAAGGTGATACGCATGGCAGCTAGCATCGACGTGACGGTCGAGGAGCTGGAGATGGAGGAAGATACAAAGCAACTCGGGGGATCGAAGATCGGTGGAATAGGGGAGCAAGAACTCTGTCGCAGGACGATGGGCATGGAGTCTAGTTGAAAAGCCATGGGGTCAACACCCTCTCATCAGGCTAGATGAGGGGATTGTTAGGGTCCAATCTGAATTTGGTAAAATTTGGACCCAAATATGGTCAAATATTTGATTTGATAAATTTGGAAATCTACATTAAATGTAAGATTTGATTAGATTTTACATTTAGATCAAATATTTAATTTGACCATATTTGGACATCCATAATTGGTGTTGGGCTATTTTAGGTGGAATATGATTCTTATTTTAAGATTTTCTATTTAGGAAATTCTATTATGACCTAAAATAGAATTTCTCATCCTATAAATATAGGAGGAGGGTGGAGGCACAAAGCATAGCACAAGTTGGAGATTCGATATGCTTTTCCACAAAAAGTCTTAGAGAAAGTCGTGCTTTGCTTTTAGGACTTCGCCATCCAAGACAGAAGAAAGAAAGAGATCTGATCGAGGAGTCGTCGCATTCGCTCAAGAAGATTACTTTGGGTTGATGAGTGATTTCAATTGTAATCTTTATTTTCTTCTTGAGTGCGGTGAGGGGTTGAATCTATTAGGAAAAATGGTTCAACATTAATTTTGTTAATCTTATAATTTTACCTAAGTTATAAAGGTTGGGATTTGTCTAGGTGACGTAGTCACCGCCATATACTTGTCTTTATCCGTGTTTGGTGTTCGTTAGACAGGGGTTGGTTATCTCAGGTGAGTTAGCCTAAAGTTTTCGTTGCGGGCACCATCAGACACGGTGTCGGAATGCTTGTAGGGCGTGTCCGATTTCCAACAAAGATCGGGAGCTAGATCGAGACCTAATGTCTAAGTCTTGAGAAATGAGGGTAGTAGTAGTAGTAGTAATAAAATTAATACTGAAGGAAATAAAATTAGCCATTAATAATATGGGTAAATACAAATAACTATAGAATTATACTTGATGACTTCTATTATTATAATATATTGGATGATAGGCATTTACATGATTTGAAAGAGGGTAATATTTTTCCAAAAAACATAAATAACTTTTAATAAATAGTTTTTTTTCAAAAGTTGTCATAGAATTAACTAGCTTACAAAAATAATGGGTTGAAATCCAAACAACTTGTGTCGTTATTTTTTGAAAAATAAGTAAATATAGCCTATATAATATCATGTTGGGATTATTGTTGCTTTCAAAAAATGGATTCAACTTGAAAATAGTTTTTCACTTGCTTTCGATTATTGCAGTAAAATTGAACTAGTTTAACTTTTAAATAATATGTTGTTATCAACTAGCTTTTAAAATTAGTTTAAAAAAAGTAAAATATTCTAAATAAGCAAAATACCAAACTATAATAGTTGATTTGTAAGGATGAATATTATGCTATTCAGTTTTAGTTTGTGTCTTCATCTTATGGTGAAAATAATCTGACAAATATTTTATGGTCATATTTAGTTTTATTAAGTTAATGCTTGAATTATCTCTCTTACCTTGAATTATAATTTAATTAAAATAAATTATATCAGTATTCAAACGATAAATTAGATAGACATAAAAATGTTCATCAATTAAAGTCATGGAAAATCAAATGCTAAGAAAATAACTTTTCGCTAAGGTACGTGAACATGAATCTTAATCCAAATTTTTTAAACATTTTCATAAGTTAATTTATTACAGAAGTTACATAATAAAACTCTGATAACTATATAATTGCAATATATTTTAAGTAGATAGATGTATATTATTATTCAATGGATTCATTTAGCATAAACTCAAGAGCTAGTATAAACAAAGGCAACATATATAAAGAAAAGTTATGTTTATATATAATTTGAAATGAAATGAGTAGATGAATTTTATTTTTACTTCTTAATAGTGTTACAGATATACTTTACTTATATTGTATTGATTCTATAAACAAGTAAAAATAATAAAAATCAAGGAATAATTAATCTTAATATTTTATTATTATTTCTATGAGACAGAGGGATCAATTATTGCTAATAAAATATTCTCAAAATTATTTTGTTATGAAATGTGTGTCATTTTTCACCAATTGCGAATTGGACAGTTGAGCCCAATTCTAGATACGTCTGGAACGGACAATTGAGTGCCATTGTGAATATTGGATCCAATTGGAATCCAATCTAAGTTATTTAAATTAAGATTATTATTTAATTTATTTTAATATTTTAGATGAAAGGTTATTTATTTATTTGGTTCATGTATTTTTTTTTGAACACTCGCTATATGTATAATGTATATAAGCTAATTGTTGGATCATATATACATTTGAGACTTACATCTCAAGTGACTAGAGTGTGGAGGTATAAAATTCGAATGGGCCGATTCGCATCCCGGTAGAAGCGTCCATTTACCAAATTTTAATATATATATATATATATATATATATATATATATATATATATATATATATATATATATATATATATATATATATATATATATATATATGAAACATGTCAATGATATCTCAACTCCATACGTAGGATAAGATGACAATATAATATGATAATCAATACTCAATTATAATAAAACTAGAGGAAGATAATGACACGATACCAAATAGAAGAAATAAAATCACAAAGTATCAAATTAGACATCTCCATTATAGACAAATCTAACAAAACACAAATAGTCTCAAATATATATATATATATATATATATATATATATATATATATATATATATATATAATCATACAAAATAATATGAAATAACAAAAATACTCCTCCTACGGAATTAGGTAGTTGTAATCCTACCCCCCTTAGAAAAATTTTGTCCTCAAAATTTAAGGATGAAAACTGGCACAAAATAAAAGAATATCTTATGGTTCAAGGATAGGGTATCCCTCACACCTCTCATCTCTTTTCTTCTAATGATCACAACCTACTCATGGCCCCACTATAGTCAAAATCCCATTTAGTCATGGTCTAAGGAAGTCCTACCTAAAATTATATAATATACAATTCTATTAAAGGAATCATTCATGGGTTTTTAAACAGGCATGGCTATAATCCTATTAGTCCTGATATTGCAGTCTCTATCATGGTTACTACTAACTACGCTATAGCACAAGATTACTAATGCAATAATAAGATACTACTTGATCACCCAGATCAATGGATGGAAGGAAGGAGAAGAGAAGCTCAAAACCTTTTAATTCAACACCTGTAGCATCGGTCCCTCGACCGTCATCGCAAAAACTCTACCCCACTGGGGTGTCTCTATCACGACCCGTACCCGAAAATTGGGCATGAGTCGTGGGTACATCCAACCTAAGCCACAGTATCGGCAATAGAACGATGTCTAGGTCACAATACTATTTATCATATCTCACAATAATATATAATTTGTCAATGATCTCAACTCCATAAGGAGGACAAGATGAATATAAATATAATGTCAAACCAATACTCAATCATGACAAATCTATAGGAAGAAGAATGGTACAATAAAGATATGAAAATGATATAAAGGAGTTCCAACACATATGTTTAGAAATAAATATCTCAACAATAATAATAAGTCTAAGAGTCTAGATAACTCAATAACAACATAAGTCTCAAAATAATACAACTCAGGATATCTCAAAGTGGAACAATCCAGATACAATATAAATGCTAGGCTCTAAGTCACTACTAATGGATCCTCTACTAGAACGGGATCCTCCTGAAGCTCCTAGATGTAACCCTCATCTACTCCCGGTCCATAGAAAGTAGGACAAAAGTCATCTAAATCCTCTGAAAAATATATCCAGTCAGGATTGAAGAAAAGTACATAAACTAATATCAGTTCCAATTATATTGATAAAGACTATAAAGCAGTGAGTAATGACTATACAAGATGGAAATAAAATACTAGAATGTAAGAAAAACTAGAGAGTCAATCATCATATCATAGAGAAATAACTAGCAATGAGTACACTGGTAAAAGTAAGCAGTAAAAACAAATATATGTGAATACTAACAATGTAAGAATTAGAATAACGGAATACAAATACTAGCTAAGTGCCTTAAAATATTAGTTTACTATATGATCGGCTTGGGACTGGATCAGACTTGTTATATATGATTAGCTATGATATATGTGAGATCAGGCTAACCATCTGGTTAGCTATGATGCGAGCAAAAGTCAGGCTAATCATATATAATAGGCTATGAGGCATGCAATATGGTCAGGCTACACCCTACGTGATATGTGGAGTGAGCTATGATGCATGTAAGGTAGGATATGATCACATAACTTGCTAATATTTTTCCGTTGTCACGACCCACACTCGGTGTAAGGGCACGAGTACATGGGTACGTCCAGCCTACGCCGCAGCATTGGCGGTAGAACGCTGTCTAGGTCAATAATACTATCTAAACATCTCACACACACACTATATATATATATATATATATATATATATATATATATATATATATATATATATATATATATATATATTGTACCTATCAAGATATCTCAACTCCTATCTATTAGTACACATTCTAGTGCATCACCTGTATCCTTAACCCGATGCTTTGCTATTACATTCAAACCCTCACTTACTGAAATTCCTAAACCTGCACCCGAGTTCTAGTTGACTTCACACAGGAACAACTAATTCTCATATGCATATCTGTTCAGGCCTTAATCTCATCTCCTCTCCTACTGTTTCCATAAACTGAAACTTGATCCCTCACCTGTGCACACTTGTGCACAGGTCAGCACACTTCAGACACACAAACAAATGCCTCTCCTCACTACTCTTTGTTGCTGCTACTGGATCCTTAACCTGTGCCTAACTCTCCAAACCTATGGGCAAGCACAACAGTACAATATGCTTCTCCTATTACTGCTTGTATTCAGAGTCCTAAACATTCCCTCTTAATTAACTACCCGTTGAACCACACACTCAAAAGTTATATATATATATATATATGGCTTTAGTAGCAACTACAGTAGCAGTTGGTTAAGGGGCACATAAGGAACCCCCTCCCCTTAACCAACTGCTACTGTAGTTGCTACTAAAGCCATGATACTGCTGCTGATACTTAATCTCAGATTTGGATAGACCTTATATTACCCCTCTTCAGTTCAGTCACACGAGTACACATCCCACAAACCTCTGTGTAATGATGCACACTACAATACCAAACTGTAGCACCTTACAACAACAGTGTAAACTCACACCAACAACTGTAGCAACCCGAGCACAGGTCTGTGCAGTCCCCATCTCACCCTCATACATATACCAATCAACCCCCCAAAGCCTATATATATATATATATATACACTAAGTATTTATATAAATACAACACTCAACTATAACTCACACACACCACACTAATTAACAAGCACTTAGTGTGCATACTCTCGTATCACACCATAACTCATGATACACTCGGGATACATTCTTACAACACCACGATACACTCCCCAAGCCTCATGAACACAACCAATATACTAAATACACTATGAAATATATAAGTAGTAGCTATTCTAAAACCAAATGGAGAAATTGACATGCTAGAGCCCAAATTACATAAAAATACACAACCTACACTACCGAATCATAGTGTATCATGACACGGGCCTCCCGTATCCAATTGTGGATACACCAACCCTCTCAAAACATGCTTCACAATCCAAAATCCTCTATGAAATATTCTACAAACACCTAGTGGTTCAAATTCGGATTTCTTTCAATTTGGCCACAAAAGTCAATGTAACTTTCTCCATAGGTCTCCTATGAACCTAGTTCTTCTTCCTATGGGTAGCCTTTAGCCATGGGTAGGTTCCTAATGGTCAAATACATTATTTAAAATTAAAATGACAAGAAAAATATAAATTTTACCTATTGGGAGATAGATTCCCAATACTACAAACCAAGGGGACACAAAATCCAAGGAATGGACACCTCCCTCAAGCTAGCTTCTTTCCAATGCTTCCTCCTTGCTATGCCAAGCTCCTAGCCTCCTTGGAATTATAATTTAAGGAAGAATATGGATTGATTTGGGGATGAATAGTGTTAGGGCTTCTTCTCAAATTGGAGGAATATTTGGGGATGAGTAAAATGAGAGAGAGAGAGAGAAGAGAGAGAGAGAGAGGCTATTAATGAACCAAAGAGGGGTTTATATTGGGAGTAGGGGCCAGCCACTAACCCTAGGTTTTCTTCATGTACAATATCTCATTTATCCCTCCTAATTAGTCATGAAGGTTTAGTAATTTAAGGGATTTAATTAAGGAGGGTTCTAATAGTTAATGGACGAGGTTATCAATCATTCATTCTAACTAGGTGGGTTAACCATACTAATAAATTGAATGCACTAATTTGGGTCATGACAAGTCTAGTTGGGTTCATTTAGGCTCACTAACAACTAGTCTAACTAATGACTAACAACTAAACATCAACTATATTGAATATATAATCATACATGTAACAATACCAAATTTTATGAAATAAAAATATAATTAATGTGAAATATAAATATTAACAATAATATTAAGTAGGAAAATACAAAAATACCCCTCTCTAGAAAGTGGTAGTTACACCCCTCCCCAGCTAGTACGATGGATCCAATCACGACTCCTCATGACAGGTATCTATGATACTAGCCCGTGTATCTACTGTGTCAGGAATCAAGTATAACACTATAGAACTAGAATTATTGTAATCATCAAAATAACAAAAACTGTTAGAGAATGTACTCGCCTATGTTCTTGAGCAAGGAACTATCAACAATGCTCAAACTGAAGTCCAAGAGTCCTAAATATGGAATATCAATGTTAAAGACTGATTTGAAATGATAAACATGTGCAACTAGCTTGTTGTGATATTTCTAGACCACTTCTAGGTCCAAGTTAGGATATACTAGTTAAATCAACCTTATACTAACTAATACTTAGTCAATATTAGTTATACTAGATACTACTACTACTACTACTACTACTACTACTACTACTACTACTACTACTATTATATATATATATATATATATATATATATATATATATATATATATATATATATATATAGTACTAATATATAGTACTAAGTGTTACTCTAACCTCAATACCTATAACTTAGCTATTCACAAGGCTAATAATAATACCCCAACATACCATATGACCTTGACTGATGCAGTTTAAGACTGTTAATACTGCTTCCTTCACCACTCACCTATTCTGCAGCGCACCTACATACTGCCCCCAAGTCTTGAACTGTCATTTAGTCTCAGTTTAAGGTTACTGGCAAACCCCTAAACTAATTACCCCAGCTAAGTCTCATTTAAACACTGAACTGCAATGCAGTTCAACTTCTAATATAGAGTATCAGTTCCCCTCCTATAGCCCATACTCAAACCTATACTGCACTACTCGAATTTCTCCATCTAACACAATACTTGAGCCTTAAAGGCCCTGCAACAAGTGACCTACATACATCCTAACTCAATATTTGAGCTATGCAATAGCTCCTAACACATGCTTCTAATACCAGTGTCTGACAACCCAAGCTTGCACACATCAACTTCCCAATGCAGTTCTGAAATGCACAACAAAGGATACTCAAGTTACTCTAATAGAACCTACCATGGACACACCCTGGCCTAGTGAACACATGTATATTGACACTTGCCTAAACCAACATGGTATAAAACCTTGATACACAGGATACCCTCCCCCTTAAAATTTCTAACTGGCATGTCCCCACTTGTTACTAGTTGAATCTAATATAGGTATGTTCTGATACCTAATGTACACCTCCACACACAAGTGTACACGAGCACCCCTCTTGCACAAGAACCCCCCCCCCCCACAAACTCTAGTACTTCACTTAAGAATTCTGCTACAAAAATAACACAGCCACTTACCCCAATGTCTCAACACAAGTAGCAACTACTACTTCCCGAGATTCTTAGAGAAATACATGCTCTATGCAAGCACTGCAGACCCCTTCCTCACAAATACTTGTGTGTGCACACACCAAACACAGACACACAACTCTCATTGTACACTCAAGTATCACTCTATACTAACTGAAACACGGTGCACATCTAAATATATGAGAAGTAAACACTTAATTATATCCATATATATATAAATGAGTATTCACCTGAACATATACTAAATTGAGCAAATTATCAAACATTTGATGGATAATAAGTATCTTGTGACACTCTAATGATACTCCTATCCAACCTTCCACATCAATTCTCAAAATATATTAGACACATGTAGTATAGGAAATAATACTACAATTGAGTTAAAAAAAGTAATTCTAATGAGTGAATATAAAATTGATGTGTAGAAACTCAAATACAAAGAAAACACCCTATAATACACTCGGTATCATGGCGTATCACGATATGGCTTACTTGTATCCAATTATGGACACGTTACTACCCCCAAATGACTAATCTAACACTAATTAGGTCTAACAAATCTAATGAAAAATAATTGGTGTCCCATTCTCGGATTTTTTCCAATTTGGACATAAAACTCCATATAGAAGTCACAATATGGGTCATAAGAATCTAATTCTTCTTCCTATGGGTAGACCTAATGCATGGGTGAGTTCCTAATGCTCAAATGCAACATCTAGAACCTAATTAAAGAAGAATTTTAGAATTTTACCTATTGGAAGATTGATTCTCAATGTAAAACCAAATGGACACGATTTGGACACGAGCTCCTATCCAAACTCCTTCTTCAATGTTCCTTGTAATCCAAGCTCTTAGTGCTCCTTGATGATGATTAGGAAAGGGATTAAAATTAATTTTATAAACTTTGATGGAGGAATAAAAGGATTTGGGAAAGAACTAAATTAGAAAATACTTGTGAATGAAGAATGGGAGGAGAGAGAATCTCTCCCCCCTATATTAGGGCCGACCCCTATTTCCTAGAGTTTGGCTAATGCAAATATCCATAATGACCCCTATGGTTTATCATGAAGACTTATTTAACTAATGAAAGCTTCTATCCTAATGAAAGCTTAATCTAATTTCTAATTAAGGAAGATGGGTGACTTAAGTTGGTTCCAAAAGTGACTAGTCTAAATATTGGGTTCAAATGCCATATCAAGTTAGTTATGCCCACTAGGGTCTTGTCTAATTAAGTAGTCCAATCAACTAACCAAATAAATAATAATTACTATATATAAATAAATAACATGTACAATATAGGAATAATATAAAATAAAAAATACCCCTATTCTAGAAATGTGGTAGTGAAAAGTCTACCCTCCTTAAAAATATTTTTTTCCTCGAAATTAAAGGGCGAACTAGCACAAGAATACCACAAAATAAAAAGAACAATACCTCAAGGCTCGAAGAGATATGGGTACTGCTCGCGCATTTTATCCCCCCTCTCTAAGGTTGACTCACCTGGAGAGTGATGTATCCACGCGACACAAAACTAGAGGAATCATCTGGTTTTGCAATACCTTCTCCCTTCGATCCAAAATATCCACTGGCTGCTCTGGATAGCTGAGAGTCGGACCAACCTCAATCTTCGAGTGATCTAGTACGTGACTAGGATCTGCCACGTACCATCTCAACTGTGACGTGTAACATATTATGTACTCTCTCTAGTACATGTGATAAGTCTAGTCTGTAGGCCACTACACCACCCTCGCAAAAACACCAAAGGGTCCGATGTACCGTGGACTCAACTTCCCACATCCACTAAAGCGAATCGTGTCCTGTATTAGAGAAATCTGCAAGAACACTAGATTGCTAACCTAGAACAAAATACAACCTTAACATGCAATCTAAAACAAAATAATCACAAGCAATCATAAATAAAATCTATACGTCAAACTCCAAAGGTCTCCGGTGGCTGTCGGCCCAATGCCGCTATCTGTCCTACACCACCCGAAGTCTATCTCTAAGGAGCTTCACCTTCTGAGTTGCATCCATGACCATCTCTGGTCCCAACAAGGCTCTCTCACCAATATTATCCCAAGATAAAGGGGTGCAACATCTTCGTCCATATAAAGCCTCAAATGGTGATATTTTAACGCTGACCTGGTAACTGTTGTTGTAAGCAAACTCCCAAGATCCTTCGAGATCCAAAATACAAGTGCGAAGCATATCATCGAGAGTCTGAATAGTCCTCTCTGACTTTCCATCTGTCTGGGGGTGATATGCGGTAGTAAACTGAACTGGGTGCCCAAGCTAGCCTGTAAACTCCTCCAGAAGTGAAAAGTGAAATGACTATCCTGATCTAAGATGATGCTCACAGAAACTGTACATAATATTATAATCTGTCGCACATACATCTTTGCAAGCTTCTCCGTAGACGTACCCACTTTAAATGGTAAGAAGTGGGCTGATTTGGTCAACCTGTTTACGATGACCCAAATTGCGTCTATCTCTCCTAGAGAACACGGAAGCCCCAAAATAAAATCTATGGTCACATGCTTCCACTTTCACTCTGGGATGGGTAAGGGCCAAAGTAATCCACCTGGCCTCTGCCTATCCGCCTTTACATGTTGGCACATTAAACACCTGGATACGAAGCTTACCACCTCCCACTTCATACCATACCACCATACGTGCTCTATCAGGTCTTGATACATCTTGTTGGCAGCTGGATGCATCGAGTGCTTAGAGTGATACACCTCCTGCAGAACCTTCTCGCGCAACTCCTTACTCGGTATTAATATCCTAGTACCGTGCCACAACGATCCATCATCAGCGATAGTAAAATCCTCCGATAATTCGATTCGAACCTGTGCCCTGATGCTCCTCAGAGTCTCATCATCATACTACATGGCCCTGATCCTGTCCATCATCTTAGACTGTATCTGTAATCCCAACATCTGTATCTCGATACCAGGAACTAGTACCTCAATTCCTAAGCTCTCTAGATCGTCCAACAAGTGTTTGTCCATCGTTAAGTACATAGCCATCGGATATCTGCTCAAGACAACGACAACTACGTTAGCCTTCCCAAGATGATACTATAATAAAATATCAAAGTCCTTCTCTGCCTCATGTTCAACTCTTTCTGTGTAAACACGTACTTCAAGCTCTTGTGGTCTGTGAAGATCTCAATATGCTCTCCGTACAGATAGTATTTTCACAGCTTTAGAGCAAATATGACTGCTGCCAACTTTAAATCGTGGGTGGGGTAGCCCTTCTTATGAGGACATAATTGCTTGGAAGCACCGGCAATCACCTTCTCGTGCTGCTAAAGAAGTCAACCCAAACCCTTTCCAGAAGCATCACTATAAATAGTGAATCCACTTGTTCCTGATGGAAACGTTGTCATGACCCACATCCGGAATAAGGATACGAGTACGTGAACAACATCCTGCCTACGCTACAATATCGGCGGTAGAACGTTGTTTAGGTCAACAACGTTATCTAAACATCTCACACAATATATATAAGGTACCTGTCATGCTATCTCAACTCCAAATGGAGAAATAATATGGTATATGATAATGAAACCAATACTCAATCATAATATCAAACTAGGGGAAGAAATAACATGATATAGAATAAAGAAAAGAAGTACAAGAGTCACAAATACATCCATAAGTCCACAATATAAGTCTAGGCACAAAATAACTCCCAAAAATATATATACATTCCAAGAGTCTAAAAAAAGACTAATACAATGTCTAAACAATATAAGTATAAGCCTCCTCAATCACTGGCACTAGGTTCTCCTGCTCTAGGGGAGTACCTCTAATGGTTTGCCATCCTGCGGTCCATAGTAAGTGGGACACTACTCCTCAATCCAATTATCTGAAAAATATATCAAATCAGGATTGGAGCGAAGTACAAAACTCTAAAAGCAGTTCCAAATACATGTAGAACATATATGACAAGTAATAAAAAAATACAAGATAAACGAGCAACAGGAAATAAAATGAACTATCGTAAACATGTAATGTACTAGAAAGGAAGAACAGACAATATAGAATAAATACAAGTAATAAAAATAGATAAACTAGCTAATATGCCTTATATTACAAGTTTGTTATGTGGTCGGGTTAGGTTGAACACGAATATAATATGGTAACTTGATTACACGTGTGATATGTAATCGACATGTACACGAATATATTGGGCTTGATCACATAACTAATTTCTACTCCCCCATCCCCAACTAATACTCATGGATCCAATCACGACACATGATAAACACGAATATAAGCACACTGAATACGAGCAGTGTGTGAACATGAAGTACACAATAATCAAGACCCGATACACACGATAAATATATGTAAAGGAGTACCCGCTGAATACGGTAGGGGATAACATCTCCTAACAGGATCAATATAGTACCAGTCCGTGTAGCCACTATGTCAGAATCAAGTAACAGTTCTAGAACATGTGATATATATATATATACTATCATGACTAAAAACTAACGAAGAGATGTACTCGCCTGTGGTCCTGAATAAAAAATGCGAAATGGTGTCCAAACTGGTATCACACTGACCTATATATGAAATACCATGTCAATTGGTATATTAGAGTGATAAACATACTTAAGTAGGCTAAAATATGGTTTCTATGTCATTTCTAGGTCAAAACTAGGTCTTACTAGTCAAACAAGGACAAACTAGGTTATTACCCAAATTTGGGTTCATAACTAGTTTCTAAGTTGGTTTATAGAGCCATACTAGTTAAAACTAGGTGTTACTAGGTTATCTCTAGATTTTAGGTCATTCCGGTAGGTTTCTAGCTTATTATACTATAATATACACTATTATCAACTATACCTACTAATTCTTTGGCATATGATAATTTCTTTAGTATCCTAATCAAATACCTTAGCCTTATCTCATATACCTTAACAATGGCCAAATACCTTGGTTATGGATCAATGCTTTAGCTATGAGTTAATAACTTGGCTTTGAGCCAATACCTTATCCCCGTATCCTAGTATCTTATGCCATATCATGATAACTACCCAATACCTTAGTATAACTCATAACTAAGTATCTTGAATACCTTAATATAAATAACTTAATTAACACACACAATGGAACATGGTACCACACACACACACAATTAATATCCAATATCACAACACTAACCTTCACTCAACACACTACTTACTCACTAACACCTGTCAATATCTTGACACTCTAATATCCCTCACTCAACCTTGGTACTTGATATCATGATATCAAGATCCACTTAACTATGCATACCCTCTAGAATACATTCTCACTAAAGCACACTTGACACAAAAACCAACATACTCAAATAACCCACTCTAACACACACTAACCCTACACATACACTAGGATGTAATTGTGCATCACAAACTTCTAACAGCTGCTGCTGCTGCTGCTGCTGCTACTTATGCTGCTGCTGCTATAAGCTGCTTCTTATGCTGCTTATGCTGCTGCTTATGCTGCTAAAGCTGCTGCAACTGCTGCTGCTGCTGAAAAGTAATGAAAAGCACTAAAAAGTTGTTGAATATAACAAAAGAGTTTTCCCCACTTTTATTCTACACACACACACACACACACACACACACACACACACACACACACACACACCCCAAAACCACACCAAGCAAACTCTCCTTAACCCCAACACAAACACACACCAAAACACTACCAAATATCCTCACGATACACACATTAACATTTGATACCAATTGTCAAACACCTAACATGCACTAGTATTATACTACACCATGGTGTACCAAGATACTCTATTCCTACTCCAACACGACCATGATACTAACCTCTAAAATACATACAACCCTCTTAATATATAAATTATGATATATAAACATATATAATATCTAATTATCATATAATTATAAGAAATTACATATATTAGCTCAAAATCCCTAAATCTACCGATATGTACCACGATGTATCATGATACGGCCTACACGTATCCAATTGTGGACACGTAGCTAGTATTCCAACCTCGATCTAAGTCCCATATAATTAAATTAGCGTAATAACACTTGATGTGTCAATCTTGTAATTCCTCTAAAATAGACATAAAATACTATGTAGAAATCATAATACACATTCAATTAGCCTAGAACTTGTTCCTATAGGTAGCCCTATACCATAGGAGGGTTCCTAATGGTCAAATGCATGATTTGGAACCTACATTGAAGGTAAAATCAGAATTATATCTATTGGGAGATAAATTTCTATTGAATTATTCCTACGGACATGATCCAAACACGATATCTTTGCCAAAGCTCCTTCTCCTAGTCCTCCTTGCAAATCCAAGCTCCAATGCTCCTTAAGTGATGAGAATGAGAGAGAATGCGAATGAATTGAGAAAGATTGATGGAGGGATGAAGTAAATTAGGAATTTAAGAATTTGTGGATCTAAATTGAATGAACAAATGGAGATGAGAGAGAGAAAAACCCCCTCTTATGTGGCCGACCCCCTTTTTTCCCTCTCTAAGTTACAAATAATTGTCCACAATGCCCCTATATGATGAATTATGAAGAATAATTAAGGATGGCTATTTTGGAAAGTTTCTACACTAATGCAAATTAGTCTTAATCCTTCTAATTAATTAGAGAAAATGGGTCTAATGGGCCTAGTCCATGTTGGGCTCACTAGTTGTCATGACAAGTCTAATTGGATTCACTAGTATCAAGTATAAATAATAGGCTAGCCCACAACTATAAATAAATAATACAAAATATAAATAAATATATGCATCACTCTAATTAATATAATCTCTAAAAATAAAATAACTATGCCAAATTACTAAATTATCCCAATTTGGAAAAGTGATGGTGACAATCATACCCACCTTAGAAAATTTTATCATCAAAATTAAGAAAAAACTAGCTACAAAACAATCACAGCAAGCAAGAAAGAATTATACCTCACGGCTAAAATAGATAAGGATATCGCTCACGCATCTCAGCCTCTCGCTCCCAGGTAGATTCCCCTGGAGAGTGATGCCTCCACGCGACGCATACCAAAGGAATCGTCTGGTTCCGTAGCACATTCTTCCTGCGATAAAGAATCTCCACAGGCTGCTCTGGGCAGCTGAGAGTCGGACCCACCTCAATCTCCAAGTGATCCAATACATGGCTAGGATCTGCCACGTACCATCTCAGCTACGATATATGGAGCACGTTGTGCACTCCCTCTAATACAGGCGGCAAGTCTAATTTGTAGGCCATTGCATCGACCCTTTCACGGATACCGAAGGTTCTGATGTACCGTGGACTAAGCTTCCCACCTCTACTAAAGCAAATCGTGCCCCATGTCGAAGAAATCTGCAAGAACACCATATGGCCAACCTAGCATAAAATACAACCTTAACACTCTAACTAAAACAAGCAATCACAAACAATACAAATAACCTATACCTCAAACTCCGAAGGTCTCTAATGACTATCGCTCCAATTCCGCTGTCTGTCCTGCGCCACCTGAAGTCTATACCTAATAAGCTTTACCTTCCCAGCTGCATCCACGACCATCTTCGGTCCTAATAAGGCTCTTTCACCAACATCATCCCAAGATAATGGAGTACGGTATCTCCATCCATACATTACCTCAAATGGTGACATCTCGATACTGGCCTGTTAGTTGTTGTTATAAGCAAACTCTACCAAGTGAAGGCGATCCTTCCAAGAGCCTCTGAAATCCAAAATACAAGTGCATAACATATCCTCGAGAGTCTGGATAGTCCTTTCCGTCTGTCCGTTTGTCTGAGGGTAATATACGGTACTAAACTTGAGCTGGGTGCCCAATCTAGCCTGCAAACTCCTCCAGAAGTGGGATATAAAGCGACTATCCTGATCCGAGACTATGCTCACATGAACTCCATGCAATCTGACTATCTGTCGTACATACAATTCTGTGAGCTTCTCCGAAGACGTACCCACTTTAAATGGCAAGAAGTGGGCCGATTTGGTCAACCTGTCAATGATGACCCAAATCGCGTCTTTACCTCCTGGAGAACCGAAAGCCCTGAAACAAAATCCATCGTCACATGCTCCCACTTCAACTCTGGAATAGGTAAAGGATGAAGTAATCCACCTGGCCTCTGTCTCTTCGCCTTTACCTGCTAGCATACCAAGCATCTGGATACGAAGCTCGCCACCTCCCGCTTCGTACCATACCACCAAACATGCTCTCTCATGCCTCTATATATTTTGTTGGCACCTGGATGCATAGAGTACTGGGATCGATACGCCTCCTAAAGAACCTCCTTATGCAACGCTCCACTCGACACACACAATCTGGTACCGTGCCACAATAATCTATCCTCTGCAATACTGAAGTCCTCTGCCAATCCCATACAGATCTGCGCTCTGATGCTCCTCATAGACTCATCCTGTGAGACTTTGATCCGGTCTATCAACTCTGACTATACCTGAAGTCCCCATATCTGTGCCGCAACTCTATAAACTTGTACCTCAATACCCAAGCTATCAAGATCGGTAAATAAATATCTATCCCTCGTCAAGTACATAGCCATTGGATACTTGCTCAAGGCATCAGCGACTATGTTGGCCTTCACTGGATGGTACTGCAAAGAGATATCGAAGTTCTTCATCAACTCCAACCATCGTTGCTGCCTCATGTTGAGCTCTTTTTGTGTAAACACATACTTCAAGATCTTGTGGTCTGTGAGTCTGTAAATATCTTCATATGCTCTCCGTACAAGTAGTGTTACCACAACTTTATTGCAAAGATTACTGCTGCCAACGTTTGCCTGGGTAGGGTAATCTTCTCATGAGGGCATAATTGCCTGGAAGCATAAGCAATCACCTTCCCATTTGCTGTAACACACATCCCAAACCCTTACCCGAAGCATCACTGTATACAGAAAATTCTCTTGTTCTCGATGACAATGTCAACACTGGAGCTGTAGTCAACCTCTTCTTCAGCTCCTCAAAGGTGACCTGACACTCCTATGTCCAGACGAACTCCAAGTGTTTCCTAGTCAGCCTAGTCATTGGCTCTGTAATACTGGAGAAGTCTTGAATAAATCTCTGATATAGCCTGCCAATCCAAGAAAACTCTTGATCTCTGCCATTGAACTCGGGGTAGACTATGACTCAACTGCTGATATCTTCTTTGGGTCCACTGAGATCACGTCTCCTATAATCACATGTCCGAGGAATTCAACCTTATCAAGTAAGAACTTATACTTTGAAAGCTTGCCAAACAGCTTTACCTTCCTAAGGGTCTCCAGAAATATCCTCAGGTGTTTCTCATGCTCCTTTGGGGTCTTCGAATATATCAATATATCATCAATGAAAACCATAACAAACTAATCCAGGTACTGATAAAATACCTTATTCATCAGTTCATGAATACTTCCGGGGCATTGGTCAACCCAAACGGTATCACCAAGAACTCAAATTGCCCATACCGAGTCCTAAAAGCTGTCTTCGGAATGTCTTCCTTCTTCACTTTTACCTGGTAGAACCCCAACCTCATGTCTATCTTGGAGAATAACATCGCTCTGCTCAAATGATCAAACAGATCGTCAATTTGCGGCAACGGGTATTTTTTCTTAATAGTGAGGTTGTTAAGATCCCTATAGTCGATACACATGCATACCGACCCATCCTTCTTTGGTACAAATAATATCGGAGCACCCCACGGTAATAAACTGGAGCGGATGAAGCCCTTATCCTGTAACTCATCTACCTTCTTCTTCAACTCTTCCATTTCGTTGTTGTTTACCTATAGATGTGCTGTAATATTGGCTCTGTGCCTGGCACCAAATCTATAGAGAACTCCACATCTCTGTCTGGTGGCAACTCCGACAACTCCTCGAGAAAGATATCCATAAATTCTACAATCAACAGATTTGGTGGCTCCTGCTCTTCTACCATAGCTCCACAAAAGTCTTCCTCGTTCTGCTTCATTGCTTCTCTGACGAACTCAAACTCTGTCTTTCCTAGCGTCTGAAACAAAACTCCACCTCTACGATAATCGATACTAGCATTGTGTCTACTCAACCAAACCATCCTGAGTACTATCTCGTATCTTGAAAGTGGCATTACGAGTAGACACACGCTTAACTCTAGTCCTCCCAAAGAATCTCTTTGATCCTTACAAACATCACTGACCAGGATAATGCCATCCCGATCGTGATCTTGCAAGTCCTCGCCAACGGTTCAGTCTCAAGATGATGCTTTAAAGTAAAAGATACAGATACAAAGCTATGTGAAGCACCAAAATCAAATAAAGCATGAGCTGGAAAAGAATTAAGATAGACTAAAACTGAAATAACATTACCAATTGGCTCATTCTTCTCGACGGTCAAGGCTAAAGCTTGCCCCTGCTACGCACCTCTTTGCTACTATTGGTGCTGTACGAACCTCTGCTGCTATATGGGCAACAGAGGCCCTCTCTGTTGTCCCACTGGTGGTCTCGCGGGTGCTCTCTGTACTTGGGCCCCGCTCTGAGCTGGACGAGTCAGAGCCCTAGGACAAGCCGTCAACTGGTAGTCTCATGATCCGCAGAATAAATACTGGTCCAATCTCATCCTGCACGCTTCCCATCCATATCTCGGCTTTTTATAAAATGGGCAAGGAATAGTCGGCTGAGCTAGACTCTGAATCTGGTGGGCCTGCTGTACTAGCGCTCTAGCTGGTGCAGGGAACTGCTGTCTCGGCTATTGGAAGTGTCTCTGATGCTGCTGCTGAAAATGAGGCCGCTTTGATAGGCCCGCACTACTGCTAGCTCCTGAAGGATCCCTCATCCTCTTGGAGTCAAACTCTAAATCATTATCCGCCTGCTGTGCCTGTGCCAAGATCTCCTCAAATGTAGTGGTGCGATATTCACTAGTATGGGATTTGATCTCCCTATTCAGACCCTTTCTGAACTTTTGGACCTTCCCTAGGGATTCTGTCCCTCTACAAAGTGACCCAATCTGTAGTACTTTGCTGTGTACTCATCCACCGTCATGCTGCCCTAGACGAGATACTGAAACTGGCTCTCTAAAGAAGTCAGAGCTACGTCTGGAAAGAACTTCTCCTTGAAAAGCTTCTTGAAAGCTTCCCAAGTAAGTCCAAGTGCTGAGATCCTTGGGTCGGTCCTGAACCATGTCAAAGCAATGTCATAGATCATGCTCCATGATGCCTCTACCTGTAGTCTTTCTGGAATCTGCGTTAGCCACATATTCTGTAAACCCCCTCACCCCAAAATAGGTATTTTGTGTGTATTTTATATTTCTTGTATTTGTTTTAGATTATTTTTCAAAAAAATTAAAACCCAATAATTTTATTAGGACACTCCACCGTGGTTTGGACATTAATAATATATGATGGCCCCAAAATCTGTATCTTCCTTCATAAAAAATAGCCTACACAGGAGATACTACCAGTAGGATCTTTTTGTGGCACAGAAATTCGATCCCTTGGTATTAGTATGACATTAGTGTAACGACCATAGAATAAATTGTTAAATATTTAGAAATTTATATATAATTTTTTGTGGTTATTTTCCAACTCCAACTTTCTACAATTAGCATCCCATAATTTTTCGTGCCAAGTTAGGTATTTTTCCTTTTTATAGATGTGCATATTATTTACTATTAACCTATTTTGTGGATAACCATTTAATTAATTACTTAGTTAATTAGATAATATAATTATTTGATTTATATAACTAGATAAATATTTAATTAATTGATTATAAAATATTTGAGTGTGGTATTTTATTAGAGCGTTACAAAATAAATTTTTAGAATTTATTTGGTGTGCAAATATTATTTTTGGATTTTTTCTCATTTATATATTTGAATATATAATAATAATAATAATAGCAATAATAATAATGACAAAAATAGTAATAATAATAATAATAATAGAAAAGAAAAGAAAAGAAATAAAAATAATAACAAAACCTATTATAAAACCTAAAATAAAACCTAAACTAAAAACCCTAAACCTATTCCCTAACTAACTATTCCTATTACTAATAACAAAACCCTCCTAAACCAACTCCCCCTCACAGCAGACATCCCCCCCGAACCATCTCTTCCTCTCTCCCTCTCTACATATGTATATATATACATACACATATTAAAACTCAAAACCCTAACCCTAATCACTCTAAACCCTAACCCTACCTAGCCGAATACCCCGCGCCTCCGCAGCCGCGTGCCACCGCACCCCGCGCCGACCGTCGCCGCCCGCGCGCGCGCATGCGCACAATTTTGGTCCATCTTCAAGGTGATGTATCTCCCTCAAGTTTGATTATTTTTGCATGCGGTTTGTTCGTGTATATTCAAAACCTAACCCTCTAGGATTTTTATTCAAGCGGCACAAGTTTTTGTGTCCTGGATCGGTCAAAAAATCGACCGGAAAATGATCGAAAAACTGACCAAAATAGTTCAGAATTTTGAATCCAAAATTCCATGTTCACACCCAATTTGCCATCAATCTGTTTAATATTTTCAAAAATTAATTAAAGGGTTTTTCTCCTCCATATAATCGAGAAATTTTTTGTTCTTTTAGTTTTTGTTAACTTGTTCTATGTGTTAAATTATTCAACCTCCAAATTGACCAAAAACTTATTTTTAAATATTGGAATTGTGATACGGAGCATGTCCCGCCAAACCGGACCACCTCATCATATACTAATTGCACCGAAAGGCATGTATGGTATATCTGGATGTGTGGGCTTTCGCGAAAGTTGATTCGAACGTGTGTGCGCATCGGAATCAACCTGTATCCGTAAAAATACCCTATATCGTAACTTTTATAAAATACTGCACTATTTAGTGTACGCTCGTCAGAATATGACGAAACTTGCACCATTGGATTCGTTGTATCACGTTGGTCATGTAACCCAAGTTTTATGCGATTCTGAGACAATTGACTAAGCCGCCTATTTGCGGGCCCCACGGTTGACTTTTAGGGCAAATTTGTGTTCGGCTCATCGAAATCTAAAATTGGACATACCGTTGAGTTCGTATCGACGTTTAGAATTTGTTTGACCTATAATTTATCCTATTTAGAGACCTTTACCTCTGGCATGCTTTTCAGTGCAAAGTGGCCCACATGTGGATCCCGTCTTGATCCGAAATTACCGTTTTGCCCCTGTGTCCAAATTGGATGAAAGGGTAGTATTTCTGACTATCTCGCTTTTTTCTGGAAATATTAGTGATATTTATTTCAGTATCCGGAGACGTATATTTTGATGCCATAGTTTCTGATCCATTGTGCCTGACATCTAGACGCTTACACTTTGCAGCTTTCTTGCCAGGCAAGATACCTTGTCAAATTGCTTACAGTACTTTGCATGCTTATTATATTTTCATATATTTATTGCATGTATTTTTTCTCTCAGTTATGATTATATACTATATGTATGTTGACACACACTTGGCACGTAGTATCATGGGAGGGGAGGACAATCAATAGGCGTATGGGCTATAACCACTCTGGTAAACCGTAGTAACTAGCACGCACTACGGTAGTTGTGTCGTGCTGGTCGCTACCCTCGCGGTATGTCAATTTTTGATGTTCCCGACATGTGTGTGAGTTATGAGATTAGATAGAGTAGCCTACCCATGCCCATACGTCGAAAGGTTATCCTCATTATGCATTTTATATAGATTGTCTTGTACAACGTACTTATATATTTTCTGTCTATTGTGCATATTTTACTGTATTCAATTGGCATGCTTCTATGTATCTTGTTACGTCCCTCTGAGGACCTGGTCCCTTTCCAGGTGTAGACGATCTTGACTATTCCCAGGAGCACGGATCATGACTAGCTACTCCATTCTCTTTCGAGGAGGTCTTCTCTTCGAGTCTCATTGTTCATTAGATGTACATTATGTGGTTTCTCTTATATTCTAGTAGGTAGTGGATTTGTCTCCACCCGACTATCATTTTTGGATTATTCAGACTCATTATTCTGGTTTAGTTATTTCTTTACTATGACTTGTTTTGTGGATAAGATTAGTATTTACTGTGACCTGTGACAATATATATACCACATGTGAGTTAATATTCATATTACATCATACATATGTATTATGGTATCCTTATATTGGAGTTGCCATATACATACGACTGGCATGCTTATGTATTTCTAGTCCTACGTATTTTGGGACTGGGACGTGACATGTTCCTCTCCATGTCTTTGATCCAGCCATCGGCATAACTAATACCCTCATTGCCCTTAAAGTCCTTGGGCCCCATCTTCTTGAAGTCAATGATAGTCTCCGGCCTCGGCTGCTGCAGGACGGGCTGAGGTGGAGCTACCTGTGGCTGGAGCAAGGCAACTCTCTCGACTGCGGCGAGTGAAAGTTGGTCAGCATTCTCATTGCCCTGCCTCATGACCTCATACCGGGCTGCTATGCCTCTCCTGGGCCCTCTGTGCCTCCATCATATGCAGAAAGAGTACAAACACCTGCGCCGGATCAACTGCTAGTGGTGGTGGTAGTAGCTCCTCTGAAGCTGTAGGCACTGCTCTTTGAGAAATTGTGGGCACCGTCATCTGGACTGGAGGTGGAGCACCCCCAAAATTGCTGCAGTAACGCCCACCTGGACCGGGGAAGCGGCCCTTTGAGCTGGAGCTGATGTATTAGTGTTTGTTGGTACCCTCCTTTGAGACAACAAAGTGATCGACCTCGCTGATACTGCGCCTAAGCGCTGGGATCGCGTCTTCGGCGACATCCTAAAAATAGATTGAGACAAAGGAATCAATATTGAGTAAGATACAATATCATCAAAGAAGGATAAAATTATTCAAGTATTAAAAGCATTCAAATTGATAAGGATAACAAAACAGATATTTTAGGAATGTTTTCTAGTTGTGATTGAGTATATTCTCAGCCTATATCCTATATCCGAAAGCATGCTCGTAGCAGTACTCTAAGTCTGAGCACCACTACGAAAGTGCACTAGTTGTGATCTCTCAACCTGCATGGACCACCAATAAAAATGTGTCATGACCCGCACACGGAATAAAGATACGAGTATATGAACAACGCTAAGCCTATGCCGCAACATCGACGGTAAAATACTGTTTAGGTCAACAATGCTATCTAAACATCTCACACAATATATATAAGGTACATGTCATACAATCTCTACTCCAAATAGAGGAACAATATGGTATATGATAATGAAACCAATACTCAATCACAATATCAAACTAGGGGAAAAAATAACACGATATGGAATAAATAAAAGAAGTACAAGAGGCACAAATACATCCACAAGTCCACAATATAAGTCTAGGCACAAAACAACTCCCAAAAATATATATACATGCCAATAGTCTAAAATAAGACTAATACAGTGTCTAAACAATATAAGTCTAAGCCTCCTCAGTCACTGGCACTAGGTTCTCCTACTCTGGGGAGTATCCTCTAATGGTTCGCCGTCCTGCGGCCCGTAGTAAGTGGGACACTGCTCCTCAAGCTAATAATCTAAAAAATATATCTAATCAGGATTGGAGCGAAGTACAAAACTCTGAAAGCAGTTCCAAATATATGGTAGAACATATATGATAAGTAATATAAAAGAATACAAGATGAACGAGCAACATGAAATAAAATAAACTATCATAAACATGTAATGTACTAGAAAGGAATAACATGCAATATGGAATATCTACAAGTAATAGAAATAGATAAACTAGCTAATGTGCCTTAGAGTACAAGTTTGTTATGTGATCGGGTTAGGTTGAACACAAATATAATATGGTAACTCGATTACACGTGTGATATGTAATCAACATGTACACGAATATACTGGGTTTGATCATATAGCCAACTCCTACTCCCCCATCCCCAACCATTACTCATGGATCCAATCATGACACGTTACGAATATAAATATAAGCACACTGAACACGAGCAGTGTGTGAACCTGAAATACACGATAATCAATACCCGATATATACGATGAATACATGTGAAGGAGTACCAGCTGAACATGGTAGGGAATAACATCTCCTGATAGGATCCATATAATACCAGTCCGTGTAGCCACAGTATCAGAATCAAGTAAATATTTCTAGAACATGTGATATATATACTATCATGACTAAAAACTAACAGAGAGATGTACTCGCCTGTGATCCTGAGCAAATAATATGAAACTGTATCCGAACTGGTATCCTACTGACCTATATATAAAATGCCATATCAATTGGTATATTAGAGTGATAAACATACTTAAATAGGCTAAAATATGGTTTCTATATTATTTCTATGTTAAAACTAGGCCATACTAGTCAAACTAGGTCATTACCCCAATTTGGGTTCATAACTAGCTTCTAAGTTGGTTTATAGAGCCATACTAGTTAAAACTAGGCGTTAGTAGGTTATCTATAGGTTTTTAGGTCATTCAGGTAGGTTTCTAGTTTATTATACTTTAATATACACTATTACCTACTAATACCTTTGTCCCGACCCGCACCCGGTGTAGGGGCACGAGTACGTGGGTACGTACAGCCTACGCCGCAGCATCGACGGTAGAATGCTGTCTAGGTCAACAATACTATCTAAACATCTCACAATATATATATGGTACCTGTCAATAATATCTCAACTCCAATTGGAGGACAATATGATACATGACAAAGATAATCAATACTCAATCATAATATAAAACTAAAGGAAGGTAAAGGCACGATTTGGAATAGAAGAAAGAGTCAAAAAATTATAATACAATACGTCCAAGACTAACAGTCTAGCTACAACACAATCTCAAATAATATATACATGCCAATGTCTAAAACTAAAATATAAATAACATGCTAATAGAAATCTAAGTCGCCACAGTAGCTGGTACTAATCCTCAGTCGGATCACCATCTTGTGGTCCATAAAAGGTGGGACACATCTCCTCTAACCACTCATCAGAAAAATATATCCAGTCAGGATTGGAGCAAAGTACAACCCAATAGCAGTTCCAATTAATTGATAATAACTATAAACAAAAATAGACAAAGTAATACAAGATAAAAATAATGAACAATATCATACTATGGTAGAAGAAACAGGTAAACAAGAGTAATATGGTATACACTGATCACAATAAAATATAACAAAGGCAATAAAATAGAATATGGTGAAGAACTATAACTATACTAAGTGTTTAAAATACTAGTTAGATATGTGATCGGCTTGGGTTGAACATTGTCTACTTAAATATTGGATAAATATTGTCTAACTTAAATATTGAACATTGAACATTGTCTAGGCTTTGATCACATATCTAGCTAACACTTCTCCTTTCTCCGATTAGTACAATGGATCCAACCATGACACGTTACGATACAAAATGTAAATCCCCTCACCCAGAGATTTAGTTATTTTAATTTAATATAATATTTATAATTATTATTTTTATTATTAATTAGGATTAAGTAAACAAAAGTATCCTTTAAAAATACTTTTCATAGCTTTAATTTTAGGAGCACAACATTAGCCATTATCTCCAAAGAAATTTTATATGCATGATCTAGACGAGCCCACCTTAATTTATGATTATCATATCCCACTCAAACACATCTCCTTGTACTCTATTTTTAATGTAAAATATTTGGGTCAAAAATTTAATTTTTAGCACCTACAATGCAACCGTTGACCATTCCAATTTAAATTGGAGACCCAATTTCGACTAATTCTTTCGACCTAATGCATGATCATGATCTAAGCTAGATCTAATACATACATAATACCTGTGTCCCACTCTATTGAATCTCTATGTCCTCAATAGTCACAAATGACCCATTTTCTAGTGAATCAGACCAACCTAGTCAAACTAAACCGCAACGACCCGAACCTGACCCAACTAGAAGTAGTTGGACTTAACTTAGGTTGACTAAGTTAAGTTTGACCATCTATATTAAACATTATTTGAGTTTTGGACATCCATGGATTTATTAAATCATTAGGGAGGAATGTGAAAGGAAAGGGGTTATAACTTGTGACATTTTCTTACCCTATTGGTAACTCCAAACCCTTTCCCTCTCCACTAGGCTGTCCATAACCCCCTCTCTTTACCTCCCCCATTCAAACCACATGAAGTAAACTTCTTTCTAACTCTCTTCCTCATGTTTTTTCTTCACAAACCATCTCCAAATTTCTTCTCTCTCTCTCTCTCCACACCTTCATCTATCCAACCCTACCCAGGCTGAATCCGAATTCAGCAATACCCCACCAATCCGGCCCTATCTCCCTCCACAGTAAGTATCATTCTCTCAAATTTTGTATGCTTTTTCCTATCCCTTTCCTTATCACTTTCTATTCACAAACCTTCCATCAAAATTCACTTTACGTTCCTCAAAACATCCCTCCATCAGAGGTATACATGCTGAATCTGAATTCAGTATATCCGCTTCTCAGGATACTCCACTACCTCTATAGACTTCAAACCACCACCACATAACTCAAATATCCTTCCCCTACCTCTCCTTAATAAGTTTAATTTATAAATCAGCACCTAAATCATCCCACAACTCCCCCAAATACCCCCGACAAAACGAAGGCACATTGTTGAACCCGCCAGCAATAGCACCACTTCAACACCTTGTTGCCACCACTTATAGCACTAAAACCCCTTCAACAACTACCCTATCCTCATCCTCTACCTCTCCACTAATATCTCTAGTCTCCAAAGTACTTGGAGAAATATTTTGAAGCCCCAGACAACAGCTATGAGACGAAGTATCCAAATCTGGACAGATTTGTCCAAGCAGTGCACATCCCTTTTTTTTCTTCCCATTTCACTTTGGTAAGAGCTCCAACTCCTCCTACTAAACCCTCTCTACATGTACTTCATAACTCTATTAAAATTTACCAACTTTTAATTCATATTTTTTATGATGTTACACCAAGAACACTTATTACTTCTCATGTCTAGACTTGAATGTTATTTATGCACTTGTTGTCCTATTCACTTTGTCATGATCTAAATTCCAAGCAACGACTTGTAAAACATAATTTTTACTACAATTTTTACTATATTTTAGAATATAAGTTTTTTTAGGGTGTTATATATAAATAAATGTATGGTTGAGACATGATTAAATATTGTGCAACTAGTAGTGCACTTTGCCTAGGTTTTATGATAGCTAATTTTATTGTTTATAAACACTATGTTAGAATGTGAGAGATGCCATACTAGGATTTTTAACTAGTTGTAGTAGTGTTTGCACACATGTTTCATGATAAATACAAGTTAGGAATGAGGTATATGCCATGATCTTATTATAAATTCAGATTTGACTTGTCTATGTATACTTGATATTTTGTAGTAGAATGAGAGTTGTATATAGTTGGATGAATGGATATACTTGAGAAATAAAATATGTGATTGTTTGTGATGACCCTAACTTGACCTATTGTTAACGCTCATGTGCATATTTTAATAGACAAAACTAACCCTAGGTTGGTTAACATAGTTTGACACTTAGTGAATAACAAGGTTGATGATATGTTGTATATGGAAATCTAGTGTGAGAATATCTAGTACCTACATGAACCTTCGTTATAACCATGTTTATGAGGCTTGATGATGTTATGTGACTAGTAGGCTTGGTGTTTACACACTTTCTTGGTCATTGACTAGTGAACCTTAGCCAATCTACTTTGTTAGAACCCCTAATTATTTTAGACTCTAAATAACTGATGGTATTATGTAAGTTGTATCCTTGATTAATTTAGACCCTAATTGTCTAATGATTAATGATGTAGAGTAGTTGTACTCTTGTGCATGCTTAGTGAACCGTGTCATACTGACTGATTTTATGATATTATATATTTAGGCTCTTGGGATCACACGAGAGTGGATTCGAGAGCAGGTTCTTTGTATTATCAGCTTGGAGTTCCAGACAAGTATACCTTGCCAAACTTGCAGTAGATCATATTTTATTAATTGCTTGTATGCTTTATATATATATACTTCTGTGTTGTACCTGTTCAACCTAGGACCGTGAGACGTTGCTTAGCGTCCGAACAAGATTCGGGTGTCAACGCTGTACGCGGAGTCGTGTAACGTTATTTAGAGAGTTGATTCCACGATCCTATTTTTACGTGCTTGCTTTACTAAGTACGTCATACCATAGGACACTTGATACTATTTCATATGACAGAATATTTCTTGAGTTATTTATGGTGATTCTGTATAGGCTTACCAGATTCGTGATATGAGACTTACATATTACATAGATATCATTATGACTCGTTGTAATAACTAGAGGTCATGATCTTGCGTGTTATGGACATGAGACATTTTGTACATGAGACATGAGGTTATATTGGGTGGGGAGAGACACATATGCTACATGCTGATTATGTTTATATATATACTATGTTACTGGAGGTGCTTTAGTCTCTATATCAAAGCTTGGCACATTTACTGGCCCTATGAGATACTACTTGCTGCTATGGGCTCCCCGACACAGAGCCTGTAGTGGTCTCAGCCTGAGTACTAGTGATGCTCTCACTTGTTTTCACATAGCTAGTTATGATAGATATCCTTGAGCACATTTCTTATTATTTTACTGTTACATTGTCATGCTATTTCTTGTACTTTATTACATCCCTCTGAGGATCTGGTCCCTTGCCAGTTTTGTAGCATAGATCATCGTGGAGCCTGTCTGGAGTTGCTAATGTATGTTGCTTTGTTATACAGGCATTAGTACCAGATACTTATATCATTTCTACCGGAGATATGTTTATTTATTCATATTGTTGATTCATCTACTGATATAGCATAGTTTTTATAGACTCATATTTCTTTCTCGAGTCTATTCGAGTTTGTGTGTTACTGGGTGGCCGACTTTAGCACATGTAGCTTATTCTTGATGTATTCTGTTCATTGTGGATTGAGACATAGATATATTTACTGTTTTATATAGATATTGACTATGATATTACAGATCATATGTATTTGAGTCAGACCAAAGTCTGGTCGAATACGTAGCTGGCATGTTACGTATTCCTAGTCCTACGTATTTTGGGACTGGGGCATGACACAAAATACTCAAGGCATTATAAAACATTAAACATTGAACATTGAACATTAAACATTGAACATTGTCTAATATTAAATATTATCTAATAACCATATGAGATCATGTCACGCCCCAGTCCCAAAATACGTAGGACTAGGACACGTAAGCATGTTAGCCGTATGAATATGGCACTCCAATATATGGAAACCATAACACTCGTACGCTATAATATGAATAACAATTCACAAGTGGTAAACCTATATATCTCATAGCATAACTAAATCTCATCCACATAAATTATATAAAAATAAATGACTAGTATCTATGAACTAGATCTCAATATAAAGTATATAAAGATGACAGTTGGATGGAAACAAATTCACTGCCGAACTAGAATATAAAAGCAATACAACAATGTAAGTACAATGACTCACAACCACTGAGACTCGAAGAGAAGACCTGCTCGGAATATAAGTAACCAGTCCGGATCTGCGCTCCTGCGAATACTCATGAATATCTACACCTGGAAAGGGACCTGGTCCTCAGAGGGACATAACAAGATACATAGAAGTATGCCATAAAGTAAATACTGAATAAATAAAGGGGTGCCCTAACCATCTAAGTGAATGCAAATTTGAGGACAACTTTAGTGTGCATGGGAAAGTGTAGGCTAGATATATGCTGACGTAATTCACCAATCGGAATGACTGGCTAGTATATGCCACATATGCCCCCATACAAAGGCACTGTATAATAACGTCCATCTCCGAAGAGCATGGCATCTGTATAATATATCGTCCATATCGCTCCGAAGAACGTAGCATCAGTATAGTATATCGTCTATATCGCTCCGAAGAACGTGGCATCAGTGTAGTATATATCGTCCATATCACTCCGTCGAGTGTGGCATCAGTATAAAAGAAGTGGGGTATCCCATACGCCTACTAGTCGTCCTCCCCGCCCAATATAGATATACAAGTCGTGAGCACGACGTGGACATCTCGTACTATCATGCAAGTCTCTATAGAAATAAACAACTAAGCTAAATACCGTTACACGTGTTGCTCACACCGATGGCCAGTCGAGAATGAGGCACGCGTCCCTACATGAACTCACTCTGTGACATGTAATGATACGTGTCAAGGCTTGGGGAGTCATACCAATAACTCCACAACTTTAGGTGGGTCTACTAGACATTAGGTCAGACACAAGTTCTAACGTTAACGCATTCGTTGATTGCACCCGAGTCTCTCTCGGACGCACACAGTTATATAATATAAACATGTAAATAATAATGCAGAATTTAAATAGTACAACAAGGCAAGGTATACTTGCGTGGCAAGAGAGCAGCAAAATATAACATCCAGATGTCAAATACACAGGATCAGAAGCTACGGTCTCAGAATGAACGTCTCCGGATGCTGAAATAAATATTACCAACGTTCCCAAAATAAGAAAAATAGCTAAAAAATACTACCCTTTCGTCTAATTTGTACACAGGGGACAAAACGGTAATTTTGAGTCGAAGCGGGCTCCAAATATGGGCCACTTTGCACCGAAAAGCGTGCCAGGGATAAAGGTCTCTAAATGGGACAAATTACAGGTCAAACAAACTCTAAATGTCAGTACGAACTCAACGGTACATCCAAATGTGGATTCCGGTGAGCCGAACATAATTTTGCCTAAAAAATCAACCGTGGGGCCCGCCAATTGGCGACTTGGTCAATTATCTCAGAATTGCGTAAAAATTGAGTCACAGGACCAACGCGCTACCATGAGTCCAATGGCGCAAGTTTCGTCCTATTCTGACGAGCGTACACTAAATACGCAGGGCTTTTGCAAAAGTTGCGATACGGGAGATTTTCTGCCGATACGGGCTGATTTTGACGCGCACACGCTTCCAAATCAATTTTCGTAAAATCACACACGTTCGGGTATACCGTGCGCACCTTTTGGTATACTTGGTACACGACAGGGCGGTCCCGTTTGGCGGGGCATGCTCCGTATTACAATTTTTAGAATTTGGGAAAAAATATATTTTCGGGATTTTCTAACTAATTTAATTCTACATGCAATAGTTAATAGAATAATATAAATAACATAAATTAAATTAGGTTAGGTGGTCTTCACATACCAACAAAAAAAACCGAATTCGGATCTCTGTGGTGGAAGATACGAATCCGTGAACATGGGTGGTTGCAACATATTTTCTGAGATTTAAATATCGTAGTTTTTTCCTCGACTTGGCGTCAATTTTTACCTAGTTTTGTACGCTGTTCGAGATCAACTATCATACAGACATGGAAGGGGGGATAGGTGAGGATCATATCGGTGAAGACGGGGTCGAGTTTGGTCGAGCGAGGAGACGGAAAATAACGCGTGAACATAGCTTCGCTGTTGATCAGATTATGACGTGGTGCGTTGACGTAGGCACGCGGGCTCGGCGGCAGGCGGCGCAGGCGATCGGCGGCAGGGTCTGGGGTGGCAGCGGTCGCGCGGGTCGGGGAGAGGGAGGATTAGGGTTAGGGTTTTGTGAGGTGAGCAATATATATAAAAGGAGAGAGAAAGATGTGCGGGGGGAGGGGGGGTTAACTGCACGCGCGGGGCGGGGGGTGAATCCGCATGCTGCCGCTGCCGCTGTTTTCATTTATAGAGGGTTTAAGGCATAATGGGTAGCGGGTTGTATAGGATTTAGTTAGGGTTCATTAACCTTTATTTTTTATTTCTTTCTCTTTTTCCTTTATTTCTTATTCCTTTCTTTTTCTAATCTGTATTTAATAAATCATATACATATATATATATATGTATGTATGTATATATATATATATATATATATATATATATATATATATATATATATAAACTTTTAGAAATTATATTTGTGCATACCATTAAGCTGTCGGGTCTCCTACATGGAATAAATTAGGAAAAAAATTATGATGGCTCTACAAATCCCCTAAATGCACAAATATCTAAAATAAAAATTAAAAAAAAATCTATTTCCTCTATTTAGCTCATAATTACTACAATTCAATTATTAATTAATTAAAAAGAAAAAAATACGGTTTTTAGAATTAGGGGTTTTACATTCTACCCAACTTATAAAAATTTTGTCCTCGAAATTAAAACTAAGCCATGATAGAAAGTCAAGGATGGTATAAGATAGAGATTTACAGCTTATTCTGTACCTTCCTCCATCCTAACCTCCATAATTTTTTAACTATCATGGGGATGTTTGGAGACTATAATTTGTATTGTTTAGAATGCAAGGCTAGGTTTAAATGAGGGACGATGTTGCGCATTGCACATTCCAAAGATCATGGAGAAAATTTATATGGAGGAGAATTAGGTTTCTTCATGTGCCATATCCAATGGGGTGGACACCTCAATGCACCTTTGCATAAAAGCACCTAACAATTGTAAAATAGCACAAAGATGGGAATTTGGTTAAATTAATTAAAATTAATGCGCGAGGTGTTCTAGAATTAATTAGAAGTACATGGGATTAGCATTAGGTGGGACACAAGTATCATGGGCATAGGGGACTCAGAATAGAATATTACCCTAATTTAGGTTGCCCGAAATGGGTCAAGATTGTGTCTCCAATTTCAATTGGAATGCACAAGGGTACAAGATTAGAATTATTTAGGATTAAATAATAACGTCCGCGACGAATATTGCGTGACTAAAATGTTGCACAAGAGAGAATATTTATAAGTTACAAGGGTCAGAATAGAAGGCAGTCATGTCTAGGACAATAATGTAAAGTTTGTAGGTAGGCAATGGCTAGTGTAGTGCTCTAATTATCGAAGCAACAGAAAGGTGCACTAAGTGATATAATTATTGTAAAATTAAATAGAAATGCCGTGTCCTATTTCCAATTGGATACAAACTAGCCCTAGTTTCACTATCTAAGCTAAGTAGGCCTAATTTTGGGTGAGGGATTTATAATCTACTTAACTTAAAAACAATTTCATCCTCGAAATTAAAATAAGGCATATTTTGTCACTTCTCTCACATTCGCATATAAGACAAGTCAATCACAATCTCTTCTAAAATTTAAAATATATTCTAATCCATCGCAATCACTTGAAAACTTAAGGTAACCTCTGTTTAATCAATATATTGTAATCTTTTCTCGATTTTTAAATAATCACAACCAAATTTAAGCTAAATCTGTATGACATCTTCATGTTTTAAATAGCCCACATCGCTTTTCATATTACGATCTCCAACTACCATAATCTCCTTTAGAAGAAAACAATTTTAATCCAATATTATTCCTATTTTCCCTTATGAATTTTGTATCCTTCAAATTTTTAAACTCAATTCACATCCCCAATAATTCCAATAGGTAATCCAGTAATCAAAATTTAACTTTTAATTCAAATCATCCAATTGTAAAATTTTATATCTACTTCACCAATTATTCAAGCCTAGAATTCTCTATTTATCCTCAAGGTTTAAATCGATGATTCAATCTTTAACATTCAAACTTTAAATCATGTGTTCAAGGTATAAATATTTTGTCCTCACTATTAAGCCTTCAAAATTTTATTAAATCCTTATCATCTTAGTCCTTCTTTTTAAAAAAAATTGACTTGAATCTCCCCATCTAATCTTGCTTGATCACAATCTAAAATAAATTCCTCTCAAGTTGACAATACAACTTCTATCCAACTTAGAATTTTACCCATCTATCATATAAGGCTATACATTTAAGAAAAATATTTCCTCAACCTATTTAATCATGCTATTCGATCCTCAAAAGTTTGAACACCAATATTTTACCTATGATATGTCCTTAATTACGAAAAATCATTATCAACTAATGCGGTTGGCCTATGGGGTATATCTATTACTATCTGTATATCAACTTATACCAAGTACGAGGTTTCGTCTTTCCGAAATAAGGGAAGACAGATAACAATAATAAAGAGTTCAAGGGGGAGGTAATAGAATAGAAGTCTGGGGATCAAGGCATTTAAGGAGTTCAAAAGGAATTGTCAAGGCAGTTGTGGATTGAAATCCTATTTGGTGATTTTTTGTAAACCCCCTCGACCAATTTAGGGATTAATTTGAATTAAAGCTAGAGACTAGGGATAATTGGATTTAATTAGGATTAATGTACGACAACTATATGTCTTATTATACCTCACTGTTGCTACGAGGTTGGAATGCCACACTAGCAATTACCTTCAACCCAATGTCACAAATACCTCCTAGACATGCCAGACTACCCATCTGACCATAGTGTGACTTTAAATACTCGTTAGTTCATCGTATCTTAGATACGCAATTTATTCATTAATAAGAACGCCTTGCAATTATTAATCTAATTAAAGTTAAGGCCAATTTTACCCTAAAGCATGACCTAACCAAGCCCACGTGCACACTCTCATGTGGACCAGCCCCACCCCACTAAGCCCTGGTAGGCCCAAGTCCTGAGGCCAACCCATGAATTACCTCCCATATAAATACATATTTTTCCTAACATTGAAAACCTAAGCATTCATTCTCATCACCACCTCCAACAAGTAAACCCTAGCCGAACCTGTAAACCCCCTCGATTAATTATATAGATAGTCAGGTTTGGACTAGAAATTTTTTTGGATTTTAGCAGCAGATGTTGAGGTTTAGAGTGGAGTTGAGTTTGTCTGCTATTTTAATTCATTTAATTAAAATCCTTGGCGTGCCCTATCATTGCTTAATTATTCGGAGCCCAATATCAGCCCATAATTTCTATCGGATTATTGTACTTCTGACTTGACTCGCCAAATTAGGCACTGGACTTTTTCGTCACTCAAAATCATATTTCCTTGTGCCCTAAATTAATTGCACAATTTTCTGTAACCGAAATCCCATAATTAAATTCCATGTCGGACGCCTGTGTCGTTACCCTCAATTTAGAGATACCAATTTAATCCGTTGAGCCGGACCAACGAAAGGGTCCAAGACTGACTCCGAGCCCCCACCATTTTTAATCTTTGCGTCATTTCTGAATTTTGACCCCAAGTGCCTCCATTTAATTTAAAAGCGCGGGACACTTCAATTCTATTTAAATCGGGGTTACCAATTTTGCCTAATCCTATTTTAATCCCCAATTAATTCCAATGCCCATTTTATTAAACCCGTGCCTCACCCACACTACCCCCTCACTATGTAAAACACCAAACACAATTTCCCCTACATTTTTCCTATCATTTTATGTGATCATGCAATTTCCCAAATTTTAGGGGCTAAGTTGCAATTTATTAATTTAGGTGCCCTCACCCTATTGGCCATGACCAAATGGAGAGCTTACCATGTGTTGACCGTAGTCAACATTTCCCTCCCCCTCCTTTGCATGAATAAAAGCAAGTCCTCATGTTAGATCTAAGCCCTCCATTTTGAATGGGAACATCCCCACCACACATCTCTTATACACCCTCCTATAAAACCATCACCATCACCCTCACAACCCCCAAGGCCGGCCCTAATCCATAGGTGTGGAAAACCCCCCTCTCTCTCTCTTCTCCCTCCTCCATATTTCTTCATGAAAATTCTTTTCCTTCTTTATTTATTCTTCTTCTTCTTCCTTTGTTCTTCTTCTCACTGAGAAAACCCAACCCCCGGCCGACCGTTGCAGCCCGGCCCCGCGGCTGATCCCGCACCCCCGTTCCGGCGGAGAACCCCCGCGCTGCCCTACTCTGGTCTACAACAGTTCACCTCGTCCGTCCCCCCGTGCAGTCACTCACCCCCGTGCAGCTCTGGCCGTCTACTGCTACGCCTCCGACCGGCTGTGCTGTCCACCCCGTTCCGGCCTGACGCCCCCGACCGGCTGTGCTGTCCCCCCGACCGGCTGTGCTGTTTCCCCCCGCGGTTGACCCCCTGACCAGCAGTGCAGTGCCCCCGACCGGCTGTGCTGTCCCTCGACCGACTGTGCAGTCTCCCCGACTGGCCTGTACACCCGACGTCGACCCATCCGGAAGCGCCGCTCCGGCCTCCTCCCTGTCCAGCTTCTATCACCACCACCATTACACTTTCACCATCACCACCACCATTACACCTTCACCACTACCACCACCCGACCATACCCCGTCGTCCGGACAGCACCACCTCGCTCCGGCCGTTTTGGTATACTCCTCCCCCTCTCTTTACATTTATACATTGTGTTGTGTTTTAGTAGGGATTGAGGTTATATATGGATGTGTGTATATTAGCTAGGGTTTGTGTTTAATAATGCTGTGTAGTGGTGTGTAGTATAAATAATCATATGTTAACAATGTGATTAAGGTTTATATTGGTTAAGGCTAATGATGATTAATGTGAATGTGGACTTTAATGACTTGAGGTTGGGTTTAATGAGGTTTAATATATTTTTAGGGTTATGTAGTGTAGTGATCATGTATCTTGTGTTTTATGAGGATGGGTTTAGATGATGTACTTAGTTGGAATTAGGGTGAATACAACATGTGAGAAAAATGTTACGATATTGAGCATGTGATGATGATTGGAGAGGATGATCAAGGACTTGGGGATTCGACTTGTGGTGTATCGAAGAGATGTATTTGTGATAGGTGGATTGTAGATTAGGGTTGTCTTCTACATGAATTATAACAATTTAATTAAGCTATGTATTCGAGGAGAATTGGGTTTTGACCTTTAAATAAATAATCGGGATGTATCGTACATGGTGGATAAATGTTAATCTAATTTTGGGGAATTTAAATAGATGAGAGTGTACAGTTGACTAGTTGATTTTTGTATCGTACCGATAGTCAACCGGGGTCAACCCCCTAGTGTCTTGTCCCTGTGAGTCGTAGCTGAGACTGAGCTTAGGTATAGATGTGTGTTGCATCCCTGTTTGACGTGGAATAGAGTATTGATTTTTGGTTTGTATCTAATCTCTAGGTACTACGGGACCTGAGGACTTGGACGTGGTACCGGATCCCCGTCATCAGTAGTCGCACGCAGACAAGTGTACCTTGCCACCCTGTATTTTAGATTACAGATATTTGTTGTTCTTTATGTACATTGTGTGCGTATTTATGTTGATGTTCGATACTTCACGTCCAGATCATAACCGGGTGCTGATATTCGACGTAACATCTTAGAATAATTGATAGTTGCTTCGTAGCACCTCGATGCACATAATTGAGTACATCGACACCCCAGGACACACTCATACACTATGATCGTGCCAGATTCCTGTATCTTGATACCGACATCATGACCAGAGACTGGGACGACCTTAGGGTCGCGTCTGTTGAGTTATTTCTGTGTGTCGAGACTGTAGTTAGAGGTTCAGGTTCAATGCACAATCGTTGGCCACTTGGGAAGGGGAAGACAGTTACTAGACGTTTGGGCTCCTCTGCAAGCGCTTATATATATATGTAGTATCTATGTAGTGATCCTGTATCTAGTGTAGTGGTATCACCCGTGTGACTCTTTGCCCGGAGCTGCGGTACGTCCCGTGTGTTTCCGTGTCCGGAGCTACGATTTTATTTTGGACAGCCCATGCGTCAAAAATTGTCTTTAAACTGTGTCATACTTGTTTGGTTATGATAGAGTACCCTGTTGTTGCACTTGTACTTTTCTGTATTCTTGGCATGCTGTATTTTTGTACCTTGTTACGTCCCTTTGAGGACCTGGTTCCCTGCCAGTTTTGCAGTATAGATGATTACGTAGCATTTGGAGTGGCTGTTGGAGTTGCATGTCTTGCGAGCATGGTACCAGGTACTCACATCTTATCTACCGACAATATGGTTATTTTACATTGATTATTCATCTGCTGTTGTAGCCTAGTTTTTATAGACTCATACTTCTTCTCGAGTCTATTCGAGTTAGTATGTTATTGGGCGGCCGACTCTAGCACATATAGCTCTTTCTTGTATACTGCTGTACATTGTGGATTGAGACATAGAGGTTTATATTTACAGGAAATCTAGATTATGACCTTTATATTATACAGCTTATACGTATTCGAGTCAGACCAGGGTCTGGTCGAATGCGTAGCTGGCGTGTCACGTATTCCTGGTCCTACGTATTTTGGGACTGGGGCGTGACAGAACCCCTCCTTTTAACCAAGCACCCCCTAGCCGTTGGGTCATCACCTCAGTCCGCCTCCCCTCGACGTCGGACCACCACCAAGCCGCCTGCACAACCGCCCGTCCCCTCCTATCAACTATTCACCTCAACCCTCTCAAACCCGTGCCCCTCCTTTTCCAACCAGACACCCGCCTCAAGCCACCACCATCCCAACCCTCGGTGACCGGACCACCCTTTCCGGCTGACTGCACCACCGCCTGGTCACTATCGCCGTTGCCATCATCAACCATCCCCTTCATCAAATATTGACCGCTACCAGCCCGACCAAACCGACCGGACACCAACCAATACCGCTGCCCGCCTGCCATCGACCCTGCCAACTCGACTCCGACCTCCCACGAGACCTGACCTCCCTTCCAGCGCCATCCCGCAGCTACCAGACCGTAGTCGCCGCTGCTGCGACTACTACAGTGCTGCCACCGCCGCTACTGCCTTGCTAGCTACCGTCGGCCGGAGTTCCACCCACGCTGGATCATAGCCGCGGACGAGCCAGACCCCACTCGGCCACGACCAGGTAATAAGTGTCGTTCAATGGCTAACTTCATTATGCCGTCGTGTCATGTCATTGCATGGACACGAGTTAATTAATTAGAAACCCTAATTGTGGATATGTGTAGGCCTAATCAGATTGCTTAAATGACTAATACGTAGTAATTAATAACTCAGTAAATGTCCTCAAAGCATAAATTGTTATTAATGACTTGTAAGCCCATCAATAAAAACCTGGGCAAACCAAGTATGCTGAATAAGGGAATGTAAGGACCAGAATTTGTATTAGACGTAATATAGTTTTCGTAAAACCATAAATTAGAACTAATGTCTCGAGGCACACGAACCGAGGACAGAACACGTGTATACCTTAGCTACGTGCACACGTGACGCTGTATTCGATCAGCCGTGAACTTGCGACAGTACCCAAGAGTAGCATCGTAGTCGTGTGCATATTTTGCTTAGTGTCTGATGTCAACATTGCTATATTGTATTGTGTGTTTAGGCTCACTGGACCAGCCAGGAGACACTGCAGGAGCAGGCTATTGGCATTCACAACTTCAGGACCCAGGCAAGATACCTTGCCATATTTACTGATTAATTTAAATTATGCAAATTATTGTATGATATCTTGTTGCATTATTTTATACAACTGTGCGCGTCCGAGATTGACTCGGGTGCAGTCGGCGGATACGTCAATTAGTATACTTGACCTAGTCCTTAGCAGGCTCACCCCATTGGAGGATACTCTGATATCTTCGGAGACCTGACACTCTTACACATTCGTAGTGACAATTTTATGCTGGGATGCGGGTTCGCGTGCTCGACTAGCTATCGACGCGTGTGACATGCATCACGGTTAGTAAGTAATTCAGGATTATTTCAGTGTAGAGACTTAGCATTTAGATACGGGATATGCACATCGAATATTCAACTTATATATCTACATTGGACGGGAAGGACGACTAGTAGGTGTATGGGACACCCACCCCTTTATACTGACACCGCACTCGACGGAGTGATACAGACGTATTTATATATTACTGATATCACGTTCTGTAGAGTGTTGGACGTTACTTGGTGATATTACAGATACCATACTCTATAAATGTTGGACGTTATTTTATTCTTGCGCCCGTGTTATAGGGGCATATGTGGCATATACTAGCCTGTTGTCATGACTGGTGAATTACGTCAGCATATGTCTAGCCCATATACTTTTAGTTGTCCTCATATTGCATTCACTTAGATGGTTAGCACACCCCATTATTATATTTATTTTATTCAATATTTATATATGGCATGCTTCTATGTATCTTGTTATATCCCTCTGAGGACCTGGTACCTTTCTAGATTTGAACGAGGCATATTACCCCATAGTATACGGCCCAGGACAGGAGACGAGGTTCGCTGCCGCAGAGGAGCTAGAGGTGTTACCGTCAGAGTTTTCGTGATCATTTGGTAGGCCTTCTGCCTAGGATTGGGAGCATCATTGTCTAGTCAGCCGATGCCCTAGTCATTATCTTTTATTTATCATTTCAGTATTTTATTTCGTCATAGTAGTGGGTTTGTCCCCACCAGACATTATTGGTTGTACTATGATATCTTGAGACTGGTGTTTATCTTCCAGTAGTTTATTTAGTACTTCTTGCTGTTTATATTATGGATGAGATTAGTTTACCTGTTATTGACTGATATTGGACATGTTAGTATTTAGGACAACGTAGCACTCTTCGTTAGGATCCATTAAATTTGGACATCCTCGGAGATGTGACAGCTGGCTATTGCCACGTGGCCTGGTCCCTTGTATTTTGGGACTGGGGCATGACATAATTTTAGTGGTGGCCCATGCAGGTCGACTTATTCGCTTGTGGTATGGTTACATGCCCAGCGAGCCTGCAATAGGATAGAAATTTCTAGGTCTCATCCACTTTGATTTTGTCTTTGAATTTTTTTCGTATTGCTTCTAAATATCTGCATCATGTTTGTTTGATCCCGTACTCTTTTTAATGGAATCCTGTCTCTTGCAGCAAGATGAACTTGCGTAGTGGACGAGGAGCACCCAGTGCCGTGGTGCCAGACAACACCACCCAAGGAGAGGAGGTACCCCAGGGGCTACCTGGAGGGCAACCACCGCCACAGGCCCCGCTGATACATTGGCACGAGACTACTCAGGACGATCCTACCCAGCAGCCCGAGGGACAGACTTCACAGACAATTCCCACACCGTATTTTGAGGGCCAGACTTCAGGAGCTACACCGATGCCACAGACCAAGAGGCCGACATCTGAGAAGACCCCTATCGCACAGCCAGAGGTTCCATTACCACCACCTCCACCTTATCCACCCCAGATGCCACTATCAGATGGACAACCACAGATGCTTCAGTTCTTTCAGACTGTAATGCAAGCACAGTGGCATCAGACAGAGACGTTGAGACATAGTTTGATGGCAGTACTAGAGAGGACACCTGTCGCAGCACCCGTACCAGCACCTCCCCCAGCCCAGACATGTGGCACTGTTAGATGGTTCCGACAGATGGGACCAGATACTTTCTCAGGCAATGAGACTGCAAAACAGATCTTTGATTGGGTTGCCAACACGGAGATGCTACTAGAGGCTTCACAACTGCATCCAGACCTTTGGATGACCGCAGTGAGGGCCCAACTAAAAGACAATGCCCATCACTGGTGGGATTCCATTGAGCTCAGTGTAGGCAAGAACCAGACTTGGGAACAGTTCTTAGAGTACTTTAATGCGAAGTATGTCCAAACTACAGTCAAAAATGCCCTGTACTCCCAGTTTCTACATCTAGAACAAGGAAATATGACTGTAGACGCATACGATGCAGAGTTCAGCCGTCTTAGCAGATTTGGTACCGTCCTGATACCCAATGATCTCAAAAAAGTCCAAAGATTTCATCACAGCCTCAATTTCGAGCTACAGAGGTATACCACCACACAGACGAGGATTTCTTATGAAGAGGTTCTTGCAGAGGCGAGGATCCAGGAGGATATCATCAGAGGAGCTAGACGTTCCAGCACGACTACCCCAGCCAGAGCCCATCCCGGAGCAGGAGGACCGATCAGACGTCCCGGAGCACAGACACAGCAGAGGGCAGCACCATACCAGCAGAAGGAGCTCCCGACTTGTCACCATTATTGCAAGAAGGGACACGTCATTAAAGATTATCGGAAGAAGCTAGGATTGTGCATGATATATGGAGCAAGTCAGCACCTTGTCAGAGATTGCCCACAGTATAGAGAGGCTGCACCGCAGACAGGGCAGAGGCCAGCAGCACCAGTCCCGAGCATATTACCCCCACTAGGAGGCCAGCGCCCACCAGCACCCGGAGGATTTTAGAGGGAACCACCCTTGGCCCCACAGGAGGTGCAGTTTGACCGAGCTCGACAGCAGATCGGAGGGCAGAGGCACGGACATGCCTTTGCACTAGCAGCTGCAGAGGAGGAAACAGAAGGGGAAGCTATCAAAGGTACCATTTTAGTTGCATTATTACCTGCAACTGCATTGTTTGGTTCTGGAGCTACATTATCGTTCATATCTAGTAGATTCGTAGCAATGCATAGAGTAGAGACTTCTCCCTTACCTAAGAGTTGGAAGATTCTTACCGGAGGAGGTATCGTGCCGGTTACCAGCACTATCAGAACGTGCTCGGTAGTCGTATGTGGTAGAGAGATGAGAGTGCAATTCTTGGTATTGCCTATGCCATACTTTGATGTTGTGCTAAGCATGGACTGGTTAAGCCAGTATAATGCCGTACTGAATTACCGGAAGGGTAGCATCATATTTAGACCGCCAGATCAGGTGGAGTTCGAGTACGTGCGAGGGACCGTCGAGCAAGGAGTAGGACAGATATCTGGAACTTGCATGGTTATGGAAATGGTACCCCCACCCATAGTTGCTGAATTCGAGGATGTTTTTTCGAAAGAATTGCCAGGCTTACCGCCAGATAGAGACGTGGAGTTCACTATTGAGCTAGTACCCGGAGCAGCACTGGTATCATCTAATGTATACCGATTGGCGAAGAAGAAGCTAGATGAACTGAAGCTACAATTAGAGGAGTTGCAGAGCAAGGGGTTTATCCGTCCTAGTGCATCACCCTAGGGAGCACCAGTGTTGTTTGTACCTAAGAAGGATGTAACTGTATGTATGTGCATTAATTACAGAGCCCTTAATGCTTTCACTATCAAGAACAATTACCCTCTGCCGCGGATTGATGATTTATTCGACCAGTTGACAGGAGCAGTGGTGTTCACAAAGATTGACTTGAGATCGGGTTATCATCAAGTGAAGGTGCGAAGAGAGGACATTCAAAAGACAGCATTCAGGACTCGTTATGGTCACTATGAGTTCTTAGTGATGCCTTTTGGACTAACGAATGCGCCAGCTATATTTATGAACTTGATGAACAGAGTATTCCACCAATACTTAGACCGGTTCATGGTAGTCTTCATCGACGACATCTTAGTGTATTCGAAGAGCCACGAGGAGCACGAGGAGTACTTGAGACTAGTGTTAGAGACGCTGAGGAGAGAGGCTTTATGCCAAGCTGAGCAAGTGCTATAAACCCCTTGATTTTTTAGGAATTTTCAAAATTTATTTCTCACATTTTTTGGAATTTTTTGGAACTAAAACGTAGATATTTTGAAATTAAATGATTTTTAAATGATTTTTAATAATATTAAAATATTATGAAAATAATATTTTCTGGTGTAAAATAAAAAATTAGACATAGGATAATTTTTCGGGAATTTATTGGACCCCGGAAGCATTTTTAAAACTCTAAAAACTAATTTTTAAATAAACCAAATAAACCCTAAAAATAAATCCGGTTTATTTTAAATAAACCAAACCAACCCGAACCAAACCGGACCGGTTTAGTTAAACCAACCCTACCCTGCGGGTCAGATCCGGGTCTAACCCGCCGACCCGAAACCCGCATACCCGACCCGCACTTATGCTTATTGGATCGGACCGGATCCGCCGTCCGACCTGACCCTGATCCTATAACCCGAAACCGCTAAGCCTAACCCCCGATTGTGGCGATTCCCGGCCGCCTCCCTCCCGCTCCGCTGCCCAGACCCCTCGCTCTGCCTCCCGTACCGGCCGCCCATCCACCTCCCTCTCCGCCTCTATAAAACCCCTCCTCCTCCGCCCTGCCTCCCCGTCGTCTCCACCCTCTCCCGTCTAAGCTCCGCCCCGCTCGACCCATCTTCCCCGATGAGCCACCTCCGGCTGAACCCTCTCCCCGCAGCCTCCAGCCTCATCGAGCAGCGTCCAAGCCGACCTCACCACCGCCCTCACTCCAGCGCCGTGCCCAGCCCGACCCCGTAGCAGCTCCGGCGAGCTCGCCTCCGCCTCCCCGCCTGTGCAGCAGCCATCCCCAGCCGTCTCCGCCCTCCTCCGGCGAGCACCGGTGCGCAGAACCCTAACCCTAGACCGGACACAGCCCGGACACAGTGTCCTCTCGCGTCGTGTCGCCTCGCAGATACGAGAATTCGATCTTCACGGAGCCCTGTTCAGGTAACCCGATCTCTCTTCTCGTTGTCCCGTTTTCTGTTCCGTCAGTTGTGACCCGAACCCTGCTTGACCCTCTCGATGCCCGTGCAACTCGCTCGGTGTGTCGCGTCCTGTGGCGATCGCGAACCGCGATCCAAAAACAGAAAAAATAATACCCTATTTTCCGTCGGAACTGAGTGCGCCCCGCCAAACGGGACGACTTGGTCGTGTGCGGTCTTAACCGAAAGGTGCGCACCGTCGATACGGACGTACAGGATTTTGCAGAAGTTGATTTGGATGTGCGTGCATACCGAAATCAACACGTATCCGCCGACAACGCCACATATCTGCCTATTCTGGATCTTGCTGTAACTTGGTGTACACACGTCAGATCGAAACAAAACTTGTGCCATCGGACTCGTAGCAATACGCTGGTCCTGTGACCCAAGTTTGGTTCGATTCTGAGAACGTTGACAAAATCGCGTATCGTGGGCCCCACGGCTCCACTTGACGGGCAATTTTGTGATTGGCTCATCGGAATCCAATTCTGGAAGTTCCGTTGGGTTCGTATCATCGTTCTGGACTTGTTGACACTAAGTTTGACAAATTTGGAGACCATTTGTTTTGACACATTTTTCGGTGCAAAGCGGCCCACATGTGGACCCCACTTTGACCTGAAAATATTATTTTTGCCCCTGTGTCCAAATTAGACTCAAGGACAGGCGTTTCGAGCTATTTGATATTTTTTGAATCTGATGGTGATATTTATTTCAGCAACCAGAGCAGTACCTGCAATTCCTACTGAAGTCAGAGTTACAGTTGGAGCCAGAACCCCAGGCAAGTGTACCTTGCCAAATCCTGCAGTTTTCTACTTATTTTTTCTTGACTTATTTATACATTGTTGTACATGCATGACCTAGGACCATGTGACTTTACTTAGCGTCCGATTAATAGTCGGGTGCCAACCCCGTACGCGGAGTTGTGTAACATCACCTAGACATGGATACCGAGACCTTTACATTCTCGTGCTTGCAATATCAAGTACGTTATACCCAGGACACCTGACACTAATCATGAGACAGAATCTTCCTGAAATATTCAAGGTGATTCTGTATAGGATACAGGTTTCATGACATAGACATTATTTTCTTAGAACTAATTATATGACTTGTTGCATTAGTTTTGATCTTGCGTGACATGTACATCGTGAATTGTGACGTGAGATTATATTGGGTGAGAAGAATATTACCATATCAAAGGCTGATTATATTATATATATTGTCATCTGGATGTGTCTTAGTCTCTGATACAGAGCTTTGGCACAAGTTCTGGCCCTTCGAGAGAATACTGCTATGGGTTTCTCTAACACCGATCCTATAGTAGTCTCAGCCCGAGTATGACTAAAACTCTCATCTTGCATTTCACTTAGCTGGTTTATATTTACCCTATTGTTTCATTTATTGCTGCACTGTATTTATTTTGGCTTGTATTATCTGTACCTTGTTATGTCCCCTGAGGACCTGGATCCGGATTATGTCCCCAGGATTAGCAGACGAGGTCTATCCAGAGGTATACGGAACAGGAGCATTAGCAGGAGCAGAACCAGGAACCGAGGATGAGGTGATTGCAGAGGATTTCTCCTGAGTATATGTTTCTTATATGCTCAGTCTTGATACAATTAAACTCTTTTAAATTCTTGTTTAAATGAACAATTGTAACAGACTTGAATATCGGGTTGTTCCCCGATTTTAATTACTTGTGACTGTTGATGTTTATTTTCTTTTGTTGACATTGATATATTTATTCTGTGGATGAGATTAGCAGACCCTGATTGTTGTATTACAGCTTAAGTATGCCCTGATGGATCCATTAAATTGGGTTTGTCCATCGGTGTGTGCTGCTGGCCATTTCCACGTGTCTAGTCCCTCGATATTTTGGGACTGGGGCGTGACAAGTGCGAGTTTCTCCTAGACCGTATCATTTTTTTTGGACACGTCATCTCAGAAGATGGTATTTCAGTAGACCCGGCGAAGATTTCATCAGTAGAGACATGGCCAACCCCTACCAATGTTTCGAAAGTGAGAAGTTTCCTAGGACTTGCCGGATATTACCGGAGGTTCGTGGAGAACTTTGCAAAGATCGCAGAGCCGATGACCCACTTAACTCGTAAGGAACAGGAGTTCACCTGGACAGAGGAGTGTCAAAAGGCATTCGATGATCTGAAGAAGCGTTTGACTACGGCACCTATCTTGACCATACCTTTTGGACCAGGAGGGGAAAGGATTATGATGTGTCTTGATGCAGCATGGAAAGGTTGTAGCCTATGCCTCTAGGCAATTAAGGACCCACGAGAAGAACTATCCCACTTACGACTTGGAGCTTGCAGCAGTGATCTTTGCCTTAAAGCTCTGGAGACACTATCTATTTGGAGAAAGAGTAGAGATATTCACTGATCATAAGAGCCTGAAGTATGTCTACACTCAGAAGGATCTAAACCAGAGAGAGAGATGTTGTCTCGAGGTGATGACAGACTTCAAGATTGAGCTATAGTACCATCCGGGAAAGGCTAACATAGTAGCTGACGCGTTGAACAGAAGACCCATGGCATTTTTCTTGACTACACAGCAACATCTGTTGAGAGATCTAGAGCAGATGGGTATAGAAGTCGTTATGCTCGGAGTAGACGGACAGTTGTCGAGCTTTAAGTTGCAGTCGACATTAGTGGAGAGGATCAAGGCTGCTTTGCCAACAGATGCCATATTCCAGAGGCTTAGACAGAGGACAGAGGCTGGAATAGAGATAGGACTGCGTATACATGAAGACGGAACTTTGAGATGTGGAGGTCGCCTCTATGTCCCAAATGGATAGCTTCGGTAGGAGTTGATGACATAAGCACACAGTTTAACCTATTCTATTCATCTAGAAGGCACGAAGATGTACAGAGACTTGAGACAGCACCACAGGTGGCATAGAATAAAGAGAGAAATAGCTCATTTTGTGGCGAAGTGCCTGGTGTGTCAGCAAGTCAAGGCTGAGCATCAGCGATCTACAGGATTGCTTCAACCGCTCCCTATACTGGAGTGGAAATGGGAGAATATTACTATGGACTTTGTTACGGCCTTTCCGAGGAGTCATAATGGTCGCAATACAGTATAGGTAATCGTAGATAGACTCACCAAGTCCGCACACTTTTTATCCTTCAGAGTTGGACAATCTACAAAGGTCTTAGCAGACATGTACATGAGAGATATTATGCGACTGCACGGAGTGCCAGTTAGTATTGTGTCTGATAGGGATACGAGGTTTACATCTTACTTTTGGCGGAGTATGCAAGAGAGTCTCGATACTCGCCTGAAGTTTAGCACAGCGTATCACCCACAAACAGATGGCCAGTCGGAGTGCACCATTTAGACATTGGAAGACATGTTAAGAGCGTACATGCTTGATTTTAGAGGATCTTGGGAGGACCATTTGTATTTGGTCTAGTTTTCCTACAATAACAACTATCAAGCGAGCATCCAGATGGCTCCCTTTGAAGCGTTGTATGGCAGGAAGTACCGTTCCCCCGTATGTTGGAGCGATATAGGCGAGAGACAGATTCTTGGCCCCGAGTTGGTTGTTCGTACAGTAGAGAAGGTGAAGAAGATCCAAGGACACCTACGAGCAGCACAAGACAGACAAAAGTATTGGGCAAATGCGTATCGATGACCCTTGGAGTTCCAGGTGGGAGATCACGTATTTCTAAAGATCTCGCCTACTCGAGGGACTATCAGATTTGGAGGCAGAGGAAAGCTGAGTCTGAGGTACATCGGACCATTCGATGTGTTAGAACGCGTCGGAGAGGTTGCTTACAGGTTAGCCTTACCGCAGACTTTGGAATGAGTCCATGACGTCTTCCATGTATCTCAGCTGAGGAGGTATATACCGGATCCGAGCCATGTAATTGACCATTCAAAGATCACAGTCGGCCCGAGTTTATCATACCAAGAGGAGCCTATTGAGATCATGGACAGGAGCGAGAAGGTATTGCGAGGTCATACTATCCCTCTAGTTCGTGTCGCATGGAGGCACCATGCACCAGGAGAGTCGACTTGGGAACATGAGGAGGATATTAGACAGCGCTATCCCGACCTCTTCGAAGGACTAGGTACGTATTAGCATTTTTCAATTCATTCTGTAGCTCTTACCTTACGTAGGTTTTAATTTCGAGGACAAAATGCTCTAAGGAGGGTAGATTGTAAACCCCCTCGACCAATTTAGGGATTAATTTGAATTAAAGCTAGAGACTAGGGATAATTGGATTTAATTAGGATTAATGTACGACAACTATATATCTTATTATACCTCACTGTTGCTACGAGGTTGGAATGCCACACTAGCAATTACCTTCAACCCAATGTCACAAATACCTCCTAGACATGCTAGACTACCCATCTGACCATAGTGTGACTTTAAATACTCGTTAGTTCGTCGCATCTTAGCTACGCAATATATTCATTAATAAGAACGCCTTACAATTATTAATCTAATTAAAGTTAAGGCCAATTTCACCCTAAAGCAGGACCTAACCAAGCCCACGTGCACACTCTCATGTGGACCAGCCCCACCCCATTGAGCCCTGGCAGGTCCAAGTCCCGAGGCTAACCCATGAATTCCCTCCAATATAAATACATATTTTTCCTAACATTAAAACCCTAAGCATTCATTCTCATCACCACCTCCAACAAGTAAACCCTAGCCGAACCCCTACTTTTAACCTAGCACCCCTTAGCCGTCGGGTCATCACCTCGGTCCGCCTCCCCTCGACGTTAGACCACCACCAAGCCGCCTGCACAACCGCCCGTCCCCTCATATCAACTATTCACCTCAAACCTCTCGAACCCGCGCCCCTCCTTTTCCGACCAGACACCCGCCTCAAGCCACCACCATCCAAACCCTCGGTGACCTGACCACCCTTCTCGTCTGACTGCACCACCGCCTGGTCACTGTCGTCGTTGCCATCATCAACCATCCCCTTCATCAAATATCGACCATTACCAGCCCGACCAAACCGACCGGACACCAACCAACACCGCCGCCCGCCTGCCATCGACCCTGCCAACTCGACTCTGACCTCCCACGAGATCTGACCTCCCTTCCAGCGCCGTCCCCGCCGGTACCAGACCGAACCCGCCGCTGCTGCGACTACTACAGTGCTGCCGCCGCCGCTGCTGCCTTGCTAGAGGCCATCGGCCGGAGTTCCACCCACGCCGGAGCATAGCCGCGGACGAGCCAGACCCCACTCGGCCACGACCAGGTAATAAGTATCGTTCAATGGTTAACTTCATTATGCCGTCGTGTCGTGTCATTACATGGACACGAGTTAATTAATTGAAAACCCTAATTGTGGATATGTGTAGGCCTAATCAGATTGCTTAAATGACTAATAAGTAGTAATTAATAACTCAATAAATGTCCTCAAAGCATAAATTGTTATTAATGACTTGTAAGCCCATCAATAAAAACCTGGACAAACCAAGTATGCTGAATAAGGGAATGTAAGGACCATAATTTGTACTAGACGTAATGTAGTTTTCGTAAAACCATAAATTAGAACTAATGTCTCGAGGCACACGAACCAAGGACAGAACACGTGTACACCTTAGCTACATGCACACGTGACGCTGTATTCGATCAGCCGTGAACTTGCGACAGTACCCAAGAGTAGCGTCGTAGTCATGTGCATATTTTGCTTAGTGCCTTATGTCAGCATTGCTATATTGTATTGTATGTTTAGGGTCACTGGACCAGCCAGGAGATACTGCAGGAGCAGGCTATTGGCATTCACAGCTTCAGGACCCAGGCAAGATACCTTGCCATATTTACTGATTAAATTAAATTATCCAAATTGTTGTATGATATCTTGTTGCATTATTTTATACAATTGTGCACGTCCGAGATTGACTCGGGTGCAGTCGACGGATACGTCGATTAGTATACTTGACCTAGTCCTTAGCAGGCTCACCCTATTGGAGGATACTCTGATATCTTCCGAGACCTGACACTCCTACACGTTTGTAGTGACAATTTCATGTTTGGATGCGGGTTCGCGTGCTCGACTAGCTATCGACGCGTGTGACAGACATCACGGTTAGTAAGTAATTCAGGATTATTTCAGTGTAGAGACTTGGCATTTAGATACGGGGTATGCATGTCGAGTATTCGACTTGTATATCTATATTGGGCGGGAAGGACGACTAGTAGGCGTATGGGACACCCACCCCTTTATACTGACACAGCACTCGACGGAGTGATACGGACGTATTTATATATTACTGATACCACGTTCTGTAGAGTGTTGGACGTTACTTGGTAATATTACGGATACCACACTCTATAGAACGTTGGACGTTATTGTATTCTTGCGCCCGTGTTATAGGGGGCATGTATGGCATATACTAGCCGGTTGTCACATCTGGTGAATTACGTCAGTATATGTCTAGCCTACACCTTCCCATATACTCTTAGTTGTCCTCACATTGCATTTACTTAGATGGTTAGCACACCCCATTATTGTATTTATTTTATTCAGTATTTATATATGGCATGCTTCTATGTATCTTGTTACGTCCCTCTGAGGACCTGGTACCTTTCCAGATTTGGACGAGGCATATTATCCCACTGTCACGCCCCAGTCCCAAAATACGTAGGACTAGGACACATAAGCATGCCAGCCGCATGGATATGGCAACTCCAATATATGGAAACCAAATCCATACGTACGCTGTAATATGAATATAAAATCCACAAGTGGTATAAACATATGTCACAAGTCACATGGAACAATCTAAATCTCATCCACAGAAAATTAATATAAATGAATAACCAGCATCTATATAACTAGATCTCCATAAAAGTATCTAAGGATGATAGTTGGATGGAAACAAATCCACTACCAACTCGAATATAAGAACAATTAAGATATAAGTACATCACAATAACACCATATAGGAATACCAGCTAACAATTACGGTTTGAAGAGAAGACATCCTCGAAACATATATATCCATCCAATCTGTGCTCCTACAAATACCCAAGAACAGATACACCTGGCAGAGGACCAGGTCCTCAGAGGGACGTAACAAGATACAGAAAATACGAGCCAATTTGAATACAGTAAACATGCATCATATTTGAAAATAGATAAGTACGCTGTACAGGACAATCTATATGAATGCAAATAAGGACAACTTTTTGACGTATGGGCAAGGGTAGGCTACTCGATCTAATCCTCACAACCTCACGCTCGTCAGTGGACATCATCAGCTGACATACCGTGGGGGTAGCGACCCTCGAACTCCATCAATCGACATAACACGGGGGTAGCGACCATCGGACACGACCCACCATAGTGCGTGCTAGTGACCACGGTGTTACCAGAGTGGTTAAAAGCCCATACGCCTAATGATTGTCCTCTATGATACTAAGTGCCATGTGTGTGTCAATATCTCTAATACATAGTAATGACTGAAAGAAAACTACACATACAAGAATAAACAGAAATGCAATAAATATACAGAAATATACTAAGTATGCAAAATACTGTAAGCAATTTGGCAAGGTATCTTGCCTAGTAAGAAAGCTGCAAGGTGTACTGTCCAGAAGTCCAACACACAGGATCAAAAGCTATGGCCGCAGAAAAAATGTCTCAAGATGCTGAAATAAACAGCACCAACGTTCCCAGAATAAGAAAAATAGCTAAAAAGTACTTCCCTTTCGTCCAATTTGGACACAGGGGCAAAACGGTAATTTCGGGTAAAAGTGGGTCCACCTGTGGCCCACTTTGCACCGAAAAATGTGCCGAGGATAATAGTCTCTAAATGGGACAAACTATAGGTCAAACAACTCTAAATGTTAATACGAACCCAACGGTATATCCAAATGTGGATTCCGATGGGCCGAACACAATTTTGTCCAAAAGGTCAACTGTGGGGCCCGCCAATTGGCGACTTGGTCAATCATCTCAGAATTGTGTGAAAATTGGGTCACAGGACCAACGCGTTACCACGAGTCCAGTGGCACAAGTTTCGTCGTAATCTGACAAGCGTGCACAAAATATGCACGAGTTTCACAAAAGTTACGACACGGGGTGTGTCCGCGGATACGGCCTGATTCTGGCGCGCACACACGTCCGAATCAGTTCTCACAAATTTTTACATATCCAGTTACGCTGCGTGTACCATTCGGTATACTTGGTACACGGTAGGGCGGTCCCGTTTGGCGGAGCGCGCTCTGTTTTCTAACTTTTGGAAATCTGAAAAAAGTGGGTTCGCTAGATTTTGTGACGAATTTAATTCTACCCACAGCAGCTAATAATCTAGGGTTATTTAACAAAAAATAAACTAGGTCAAGTGTTCTACACATATAAAAAAGAATCACCGAATTCGGATCTCTGTGGTGGAAGATACGAACTCGGCAACATGGGTGGTCATCGCAGTTTTCTGTGATCCCAGAATTCGATCTGCTTGCGCCAACTTGAGCGCTGTTTTCGCCTATGGGTACACGTTGTTCGAGGGCTGCTATCATACTGATATGGGAGAGGGTTAAGGGGTGAGCATACCGATGAAGACGGAACAGCGTTTGGTTGAGCGAGTCCACGGAAAATAACTCTGGAGCGAAGGTGCCTCGAGTGGAAATCTGTAGTGCGCGGGGTCGCGGTCGTCGGGATTGGTTTGGACGGCCCGGCGGGGTTCTCTGGCTGCGGTGGCGGCTCTTTCTATGTCTAGATGAGAAGAGGAGGGTCTGAAGATTTTAGGTTTAGGATTTTATGAAAGATAAAATATATATATATATATATATATATATATATATATATAGGAATATGAAAGAGAGAGAGAGAGGGTTGGTCGCGGGCTAATGGGGCGTTGGGTCTGTGCTATGGTGTAAAATCCCCTTCCTAGAAAATCGTATATACCCTTTTAATTATTAATTATTAATTAAATTGTAGCAATTAGGTCTAAATAGGAGAAATATATTTTTAATAATTTTTATGTTAGGTGTTCGGGCACTTAGAGGACTTATGGGACCATCAGGAATTTTTCAGAATTTATTCCATGTAGGAGACCTCTTGAGCAATTGCTAGCCTAACGATGTGCAATACCCTAATCTATAAATTTTCTTATGAGTATATATATATATATGTATATACAAATATATATATATATATGTATATTTTAGTAATAGGAAAAGAAAGGATTAAGTAAAAGAAATTATTTAATAATAAGCTTAACTAATAATAATAATAATAATAATAATAATAATAACTTAATACTATACTTATATCCCCTTTAGCAAATGTCCCAGGGTGTCCCTCCATCCAGCAACTTACGCCAACAGGGACCCGCCCCCCAATTTGCATTGCATTAGCCCAGCGCCCTCTATTCCGATTCCCTTCGGCCGAATCCAAAACCCGCTCCTATTCACCCTCTCTCCTTCCCTATTAATATATATAATTCTCTCTCAAAACCCTAACCTAATTTTCAGACATCCTCTTCCCATCTAGAGCCGTCACCGCAGCCAGAGAAGCCCCGTCAAGCCATCCAACCATCCCGTCGACGCCGACATCGCGAACTGCAGTTTCCCACTCGAGGCACCTTCGCTCCGGCGTGATTTTCCGTCGACTCGCTCGACCAAACGCTGTGCCGTCTTCATAGGTATGATCATCCCTTAACCCTCTCCAATATTCGTTTTATAGCCAACCTCGGAAAACGTGTGCCCCTAGGTGAAAAACAGCGTCCAAAGTGGACGGACAGACAGAATTCTGGAATCGCAGAATTCTAGAATGACCACCCGTATTGCCGAGTTCGTATCTTCCACCACAGAGATCCGAATTCGGTGATTCTTTTTGATACCTGTAGAATACCTGACCTAGTTTAATTTCTATAAAATAACCCTAGGCTAATAGTTGCTGTGGACATAGTTATATTCGTCACAAAACTGCGCGCACCCACTTTTTCTGGTTTTCCAAAAGTTGGAAAACGGAGCGCGCCCCGCCAAACGGGACCACCCCGCCGTGTGCCAAGTGTACCGAATGGTGCACGCAGCATAACCGGACACGTAAAAATTTGTGGGGACTGATTCGGATGCGTGTGCGCGCCGAAATCAGGCCGTATCCGCGGACACATTTCGTGTCGCAACTTTTGTGAAACTCGCGCATATTTTGTGCACGCTTGTCAGATTGTGACGAAACTTGCGCCACTGGACTCGTGGTAACGCACTGGTCCTGTGAACCAATTTTCACGCATTTCTGAGACGGTTGACCAGATCGCCAATTGGCGGGCCCCACAGTTGACTTTTTGGACAAAATTAGGTTCGGCTCATCGGAATCCATATTTGGATATACCGTTGGGTTCGTATTGACATCTAGAGTTGTTTGACCCATAGTTTGTCCCATTTAGAGACTGTTACCCTCGGCACGCTTTTCGGTGCAAAGTGGGCCACGTGTGGACCCCACTTCTACCCAAAATTATCATTTTGCTCCTGTGTCCAATTTGGACGAAAGGGAAGTACTTTTTAGCTATTTTGCTTATTCTAAAAACGTTGGTGATATTTATTTCAGCATCCGGAGATATTTGTTCGGAGGCCATAGCTTCTGGTCCTGTGTATTGGACATCTGGACGTGATATTTTGCAGTTTCTTGCCAGGCAAGTATACCTTGTCATTGTACTGTTATTTATATTCCATATGTTGCATGCATCTTTATTTTCTGTTCTTAGTTCATATATTTTAATTTTTATATAAAATGCTCGCGACGGTGACGTCGCGATAGGTTTTTATTTATGTATTGCATTGACCTTGTTCATGAGACTACCCCATTATCATGTAGCACCATTAGGTTTCATTTGACTGTGACACATATTTTTATACGAGTTGTGAGTCTCATATAGATCACGGACGCACGTATTGACTGATCATCGGTACGTGTGGGACGTGCGTTAGGAATAACTGCTGTTAGAAACTTTGCATGCTAGTAGACTTGGCAGTTATTAGAGGTCCATGGACATAGCCTATTGTAGTACGGTGGTCCCATCCTTGTCCTTGTTTGGTTGCAGGATTGGGCTAGGGTACTAAGAATAGGCTATGGACCAAATTATGTCATGGATGTGACATGCTTAGAGCATGGGGTGGGGAGAACAACAAGTACCGCATTTGAGCTCCTTTACACTTTTCTCCTGTACGCCCGGATTCTCCGCTGGAGATACGGGTCATGATGGCCACTATATATTATGTACTATCAAGCGGGCCACCGGCGTTCAAAAGACGACGTGCCTTTTAGGCCCCTGGATCTTCAAAATAGAACTATGCCAAATCCCAGTTTTCAGCCAGATAGCTCACTTGTGGGAAAAGTTGTTCTTAACTGCATTCACTTAGACGGTTAGGCGACCCATTGGATATTTATTTCAGTACTTTATTGGCATGTGTTTAAGTATACTTGTTATGTCCCTCTGAGGACCTGGTCCGCTGCCAGGTGTATCTTTTCTTGAGTATTTGCAGGAGCACAGATCGGATGGCTATATATGTTTCGTGGATGTCGTCTCTCCGAGCCCATGATTGTAGCTGGTATTCCTATAGTGTGTTTATTGTGTAGTGGTGTTGTACTTATATTGTATATTCTTTCCATTCGAGTTGGTAGTTGGATTTGGATTTGTTTCCATCCAACTATCATGTTTAGATACTCTCGTTGAGATCTAGTTTCATAGATACTGGTTATTTATTTCTATATGATTTTGGTGGATGAGATTTAGATTTTTCCCTGTGACTTGTATTACATTTTATACCACTTGTGGATTTTATATTCATATTACAGCGTACGTATGGATTGGTTTCCATATATTGGAGTTGCCATATCCATGCGGCTGGCATGCTTACGTGTCCTAGTCCTACGTATTTTTTGGGACTGGGGCGTGACATATGGGAATAGGGGCGCTGGCTTTGTGGGAATGGAGAGGGAGTAATGGTTTGCTAAGTTGGGATGAGAATTGCTAACGTTTGCTGAAGGGATGCTTGGAAGTGCTTTAAGTTATTAGTAGTATTATTAGTTTATTAATAACTTCTTTTCTTTTCTTTTTTTCTTTTTAATTATATATATACATATATATATTTGTATATATATATATATATATATATATATATATATATATATATATATATATATATATATACTCATAAGAAAATTTATAGATTATACTAATGCACACCGTTAAGCTAGCAACTGCTCAAGGGGTCTCCTACATGAAATAAATTCCGAAAAATTTCTGATGGTCCCATAAATCCTCTAAGTGCCCGAACACTTAAAATAAAAATTATTAAAAATCTATTTCTCCTATTTAGCCGCTAATTACTATAATTAAATTAATAATTAATAAATAAAAATGGTATATACGATTTTTAGGAAGGGGGTTTTACACCCACAGTGTACGACCCAGGACAGGAGACGAGGTTCGCTACCGCAGAGGAGCTAGAGGTGTTACCGTCAGAGTTTTCGTGATCATTTGGTAGGCCTTCTGCCTAGGATTGGGAGCATCATTGTCTAGTCAGCCGATGCCCTAGTCATTATCTTTTATTTATCATTTCAGTATTTTATTTTGTCATAGTAGTGGGTTTGTCCCCACCAGACATTATTGGTTGTACTATGATATCTTGAGACTGGTGTTTATCTTCCAGTAGTTTATTTAGTACTTCTTGCTGTTTATATTATGGATGAGATTAGTTTACCTATTGTTGACTGATATTGGACATGTTAGTATTTAGGACAGCGTAGGACTCTTTGTTAGGATCCATTAAATTGGGACATCCTCGGAGATGTGACAGCTGGCTATTGCCACGTGGCCTGGTCCCTTGTATTTTGGTACTGGGGCATGATATTTCTTATTCACATGCTCGTATTAGTACAGTTATGTAACTGATACGATATACTCATGCATGTCTAGAGGGCAAGTACATTCGTCTACTAGACACTATATATCTCAATCCATGTAAAGTAGTTATGCGAAGGGCGAACCAAGCGCACCAATGTTAGCTAGACCTTAATACACTGATTCTAAAATGTACTAATGTATGCATCCACTAATACATATATCGTGAACAAGCTTGATAAAAGAATAAGTTGGCAAAACTAGGCCATAAAATAGCAACACAAGTCAAGGTAGTATATAAAATATAAATGCGCTAGATCATGATGAAATAGGGTACAAATAATTCAAGTTCACAAAACAAAACAAAAATAAGACTCTACAGTCTCTACAGTTGTAGTACTAACACCTTGTCTAAGCTGCTAGTCGACAAAATAGGGGTATGGGCCTTCAAGTTCTACCGTCTGAATAAACACTATCGTCTTATGCTAGTATATAGTTAATGTCGTTCAATTTTACTACACTAATATGTCAAGAGGACTATGTGATACTAGGTTGGGAGGCATACTACCCAACTTACAACAATTATCTAATACTGTAATAGTCTTAAGGGGATTCTACAAAAATAATATTGTCCTTGCAAATAAAGCATAAACACTTATTGGGGTTTACGAGAAGATCATCCTATTGCATTATATCGATAATGGTCACCTTAAGTTTTAATCATAGTGCTCATAGAATGAGTGTCAATAGTAAGAATGGAAGAGCTACTGATTCTTAAGTGAAAAGAGGATATACCTATATTAGGTTATGGATACGACTTACGCGATTTAAAACTAAGGGTAATCATCAAGTTATAATCTACCAGAACAACTCAAAACTATCAAATTCTAACTATCAAGCATAACTTTTCAAAGTTTAACATTGACAACTTATAATTCTAGCAAACTACATATCCTTAATATGAGAGAATTCATCTGGCCTACAATCAGAAGTGTCAGGTGGCACGAGTTGAAAGGTGAAGAAGGAAAAGCATAATTAGTCGTCGAACAAATAGCGAGCGCTAAGTTTTCAGAGGAACGAAATTGAATTTAAATAGAAAGTCTCTAGATAATGTCATGGTTTCCTAAGGGTAAGGTGGTATGCTAATATCTGTGTTCGAGGTTTGATCGAGGAAAATGTTATATTCGTTCCTCTTGGCCTCCTAAGGTACTGTCTGCTAGTATCAGGACAAGAACCTAAATTCATAGTTCTAAAATTCTATCTCACTATAAAGTTAAGTTTGGTCCTAATGTTAAATCTTGGATTTCTATTGGTTCCTTAATGCTAGGGTAAAACAGTGTGGTTAGATTTATAACTAACCCTAGTAGTGTCTGTACTACCCTCAAGTTATTCATAATTATATCAAAGGATAATGGTAAACCAATCTATAGATGAGGGATGCTAGCACTAGATATTCTAAACTTAGTGAGGTGTCAATGTCTAGCTGTATTCTTAGTAGGTGTGTTACCCTAATTATCATCCTATTAACAGGGATTCCTATATTCTAGTAGGGGCTATACTCAAGGAACTAATAGGGAAGCACATGAATCAAGCAAGATACAATTATTCAAATAGAATGGATTAGAAGAAATACGAGTCATAGTCAATTATGGATGAGATCCTATACTTTAATCCTATCTGCAGGCTTGCTCGGTATAGTAATGTAACCGAGACAATATGCTCTCGACCTGCATGGGCCACCACTAAAAACATGTCACGCCCCAGTCCCAAAATACGTAGGACTAGGACACGTAAGCATGCCAGCCATATGAATATGGCACTCCAATATATGGAAACCATAGCACACGTACGCTGTAATATGAATAACAATTCACAAATGGTAAACATATATCTCTCAGAGCATAACTAAATCTCATCCACATAAATCATATATAAATAAATGACTAGTATCTATGAACTAGATCTCAATATAAAGTATCTAAAGATGACAGTCGGATGGAAACAAATCCACTGCCAAACTAGAATATAAAAGCAACACAACAATGTAAGTACAATGACTCGCAACCACTGAGACTCGAAGAGAAGACCTGCTCGGAATATAAGTAACCAGTCTGGATCTGCACTCCTGCGAATACTCATGAACATCTATACTTGGAAAGGGACCAGGTCCTCAGAGGGACATAACAAGATACATATAAGCATGCTATAAAGTAAATACTGAATAAATAAAGGGGTGCACTAACTATCTAAGTGAATGAAAATTTAAGGACAACTTTAGTGTGCATGGGAAAGTGTAGGCTAGATATATGTTGACGTAATTCACCAATTGTCATGACTGGCTAGTATATGCCACATATGCCCCCATACAAGGGCACTGTATAATAATGTCCATCTCCGAAGAGCATGGCATATGTATAATATATCGTCCATATCGCTCCGAAGAACGTGGCATCAATATAGTATATCGTCCATATCGCTCCGAAGAACGTGGCATCAGTGTAGTATATATCGTCCATATCACTCCGTCGAGTGTGGCATTAGTGTAAAGAAAGTGGGGTGTTCCATACGCCTACTAGTCGTCCTTCCCGCCCAATGTAGATATACAAGTCGTGAACACGACGTGGACATCTCGTACAATTATGCAAGTCTCTATAGAAATAAACAACTAAGCTAAATACCGTTACACGTGTTGCTCACACCGATGGCCAGTCGAGTATGAGGCCCGCGTCCCTACATGAACTAACTCTGTGACGTGTAATGATACGTGTCAAGGCCTGGGGAGTCATACCAATAACTCCACAACTTTAGGTGGGTCTACTAGACATTAGGTCAGACACAAGTCCTAACGTCAACGCATTCGTTGACTGCACCCGAGTCTCTCTCGGACGCACACAATTATATAATATAAACATGCAAATAATAATGCAGAATTTAAACTATACAACAAGGCAATGTATACTTGCCTGGCAAGAGAGCAGCAAAATATAACGTCCAGATGTCAAACACACAGGATCAGAAGCTACGGACTCAGAATGAACGTCTCCGGATGCTGAAATAAATATCACCAACGTTCCCAGAATAAGCAAAATAGCTAGAAAATACTACCCTTTCGTCCAATTTGGACACAGGGGCAAGATGGTAATTTTGGGTCAAAGCGGGCTCCATATGTGGGCCACTTTGTACCGAAAAGCGTGCCAGGGATAAAGGTCTCTAAATAGGATAAATTATAGGTCAAACAAACTCTAAATGTCAGTACGAACTCAACGGTACGTCCAAATGTGGATTCCGGTGAGCTGAACACAATTTTGCCCAAAAAGTCAACCGTAGGACCCGCCAATTGGGGACTTGGTCAACTATCTCAGAATTGCGTAAAAATTGAGTCACAGGACCAGCGCGCTACCACGAGTCCAATGGCATAAGTTTTGTCGCATTCTGACGAGCATGCACAAAATGCGCAGGACTTTTACAAAAGTTGCGTCATGGGAGATTTTCTGCGGATACGGGCTGATTTCGACGCGCACACGCGTCCAAATCAGTTTTCGTAAAATCTCACACGTCCGGGTATACTGTGCGCACCTTTTGGTACACTTGGTACACGATAGGGCAGTCCCGTTTGGCGGGGCGCGCTCCGTATCATAATTTTTGGAATTTTGGAAAAAGTATATTTTTGGGATTTTTCCAAATAATTTAATTCTACATATAATAGTTAATAGAATAATGTAGATAACAGAAATTAAATTAGGTTAGGTGGTCTTCGCATACCAATAAGAAAAACTAAATTCGGATCTCTGTGGTGGGAGATACGAATCCGTGAACAGGGGTGGTTGCAACAGATTTTCTGAGATTTAAATGTCGTAGTTTTTTTCTCGACTTGGCATCGATTTTTACCTAGGTTTGCACGCTGTTCGAGATCAACTATCATACAGACATGGAATGGGGGATAGGTGAGGATCATACCAGTGAAGATGGGATCAAGTTTGCTCGAGCGAGGAGACGGGAAACGACGCGTGAACATAGCTTCGCTGTTGATCAGATTCTGACGCGGTACGTTGACGTAGGCGCGCGGGCTCGGCGGCGGGCGGCGCAGGCGATCGACGGCAGGGTCTGGGGCGACGGCGGTCGCGCGGGTCGGGGAGAGGGAGGATTAGGGTTAGGGTTTAACTGCACGAGCGGGGGGGGGGGGGGTGAATCTGCATGCTATCGCTGCTGCTATTTTCATTTATAGCGGGTTTAAAGCATAATGGGTAGCGGGTTGTATAGGATTTAGTTAGGGTTCATTAACCTTTATTTTTTATTTCTTTCTTTTTTTTCCTTTATTTCTTATTCCTTTCTTTTTCTAATCTCTATTTAATAAATCATATATATATATATATATATATATATATATATATATATATATATATATAAACTTCTAAAAATTATATTTGTGCATACCATTAAGCTGTCAACTGCCCACAGGGTACCTTACATGGAATAAATTAGAAAAAATTTTGATGGCTCTACAAATCCCCTAAATGCACAAACACCTAAAATAAAAATTTAAAAAAAATCTATTTCCTCTATTTAGCTCATAATTACTACAATTGAATTATTAATTAATTAAAAAGAAAAAATATAGTTTTTAGAATTAGGGGTTTTACAGATCACGAGGAATAATAAAATAATAAATAATATCTCATGACTAAAGATCCATATATATACTAGTCCATGTACTAATGTATGAGGAATCAATTAATACATTTCTAAATACTTGCATTATAGTAATTATCAAATAATAGAAACTATCAGAGAATGTAATCGTCTCAGGTCCAGAGCAAATGATGTCACTCGGTGTCCGAGCTGGTGCCACACAATCCTAGATAGGAATATCATGTCACTTGGTGTAATAAAAGAGAAATAAGTTAAATAATACACTAATATAATTTTAAGTCAAATTCTAGCTAAACTAGGTCCAACTAGGTTAATTGGTTTATATTGACTACTAACTAGTTAACACTAATTTATATTAGCTATACTAAGATATTCCTAAGTTCCTAAGTTAATATTAATTAGTATTAGTCAATACCCTTAGCTATATACTTACACTAACTAGTGTAACTTAATTCCTTAGCTAATATCAATAACTAATCAATAACTTATTAATGATACTCCCTTACTTAACTCACCAACAAACTACTGATACTGAGTTGTATCAGGTTCTTACCTACAACTCCTTCACTGATACACTTCCCATCTCTGATACTCTATTAGGCACATATGCCTGTACTAATCTCCAGGTTCATGCACAGTGCACAACCACACGAACTGGGTATCAGTCTTACACTTGCAGGTTCTTCCCTCTGATACTCCAACCTGGTTACCTTTCCTTTCACCTAGCTTCTGTCCCTTGTGTTTGCACTGCAGGCACTACCCCCTTACTAACTTATCATCTGACATCTATAGGTCCTAAATGCACAACTTATTCTACCTATACACTATAGTTCCCTGTGCACAACTCATATGCATAGGTTCTTATACCCCAGGAATTGACATACTTAATAACTACACACAGGTCTTGCACATCGAGTGCACACTATTTTTGGTTCATGATGGCACCCCACACTTACACATATCTATAAATACACTAAAACTAATACCAATACTAACACCAAAATAAAACCTGAACACCTATACTCCCTTCATTGCGATATCAAGCACAATCAACAACAGCTAATCAACCTTACCCATATCACATTCTCATTACAACTTGGTATCATAACTATATCCTAGTACACCACCCATACCTTAACTTAAATATTCAGATTCTAATCCTAAACATGAACTGACACCCCAAGGTTTACCCAAACACCCTAGCATTTGAATTGCTACTGCTCTTTCTATCTTAGTTTGTAATAGATTTAAGTTGACCCCAACTCAGCTACTCAACAAACTTTTATACCCTCTACTAATCTCAGTTAATGCTGGTACATAGATATCATACCAACTAATGTATATCTAACTAATACATATTAAATATTTGTTAACATATCTTGTACTAACTCGCCCATGTATATAACTTAACTAATTACTACTTAAAGTTATCAACTACTAATATCATCACTAACTAATTATGATTGAAACCATATCTAATCATAACTAACATACAAACTACTTACTATAAACTAACAACTAATCATTTAATATAACAAACTAACTATACTACTAACTAATAAACCCAATTCCCTTACTGCAGATACTGATACTGCAATGACTTGAGTGGTATCACTAATACCGCTCCTACCCTACTTTCCTGCAGTGCAGTGTTACTGCTCGAGCCCATCAACCTTCACACCCACCAGTTCTTACAGTCAAGAATATTGACCAACTCACTTGTTAACAGTAGGAACTGCTTGAGTTCCTCTCTGCCCACACTCCACTGCACACTTTACTTCTATATAACAAACCCAGATCCTACACACACTACACAACTGAGCACTACTCCCCTCCCAATACTCACCTACACACAGAATACACACTCTTCACACTGAGGATTCAGACACAGCACACTCACCCTCAATTACACCACACCACTGATACACCATAGTATAACTACTTACCCATATATATTACTCACAATACAATTACCTATATAACTATACCTGTAAAGCTATGAATAAACACACATCCTCATATTAACCCATTTTATCAAACACATAGAATACATACTTTAGGATACTCAAAGTACTCATCCCACATGAACACCAAAACCTAACTTATACTATAATAAACACTAATACACATCAATTACACTATTATATAACTAAAGTAACTTGCTATCATAAGAATTGAGGAGTAATTACACAAAACACCAAAAATAGAGTCCAGTGTCACACGTTATCATACCGTATCGTGATACGCCCTACTCGTATCCATTTGTGGACACGTAACTACCCTCATATAACCATTCAAACTCTAATTAGATCTAACAAATCTAATCACAAGCACTTGGTGTCCCATTCTCGGATTTCTCCAAAAATGGACATCAAACTCAATGTAGAAGTCACAAATTGGGTCAATAGGAGTCCAAACTCCTCCCTATGGGTAGCCCTAATGTATGGGTATAATCTACATGCTTTAAATCATCAAATAAAACTAATTAGAGGTAGAATTTTAGAATTTACCTATTGGAAGATGGATTCCTAATGAAAGCTCAATAGGACACAACTTTGGACACATGCACAAGCCAAACTCCTTCTTCTCCAATGCTCCTTGAAATACAAGCTTCTAGTCTCCTTAGATGGTGAGAATGAATGAGGTTTGGAGTGATTTGAGAGATATTGGTGGTGGAATGGATCAATTTGGGGAAGAACACTAAATGGGGTATAATTGGAATAAAGAATGAGAGAAGGGAGAATATCCCCTACTTTTCTATGTTCGGCCACCATTCCCTTTCCCCAAGCAATATGAAAAGACCCTTATACCCTATTGGGTTGTCATGAAGAAATAATTAAGGTGAAAGTTTCTCTTCCTAATGAGGGTTAAGCCTAATCCTCTAATCTAATAAAAATGTTAACTTAAGTTGGGTCAAAAGGGGAATAGTCTAACTAATTATTTAAATGGTCATGTCAAGTTGGTTAGGTCCACTAGAGTCATGTCTAATCAATAGTCCAATCTACAAACCAATAATAATATTAGTCACACACACACACACACACACACACACACACACACACACATATATATATAACATGCATTATATTAAATAAATAACGAAATTTTATAACACATTATTTATAATTATATAAAATGACAAAATTATCTCCATTCTAGAAATGTGGTAGTTACAACCTTGGCCTATAGATAATTTCCTTAGTATCCTAATCAAATACCTTAACTATGGCCAAATACCTTGGTTATGGGTCAATGCCTTAACTATGAGTTAATACTTTTGCTTTGAGCCAATACCTTATCCCCGTATCCTAGAATCTTATGCTGTATCATGATAACTACCAGATACCTTAGTATAACTCATAACTAAGTATCTTGAATACCTTAATATAAATAACTTAACTAACACACATAATGGAACATGGTACTACACACACACACTTAATACCCAATATCACAACACTAACCTTCACTCAACACACTACTTACTCACTAACACCTATCAATATCTTGACACTCTAATACCCCTCACTCAACCTTGGTACTTGATATATTGATATCAAGATACCACTTAACTATGCATACCCTTTAGAATACATTCTCACTAAAGCACACTTGACACAAAAATCAACACACTCAAATACCCCACTCTAACACACACTAACCCTATAAATACACTAGGATACAATTGTGCATCACTAACTTCTAACAGCTGCTGCTGCTTATGCTACTTATGTTGCTACTTATGCTTATGCTGCTACTATAAGCTGTTGCTTATGCTGCTGTTACTGTTGCTTATGCTGCTGCTGCTATAAGTTGCTGCTTATGCTGCTGGTACTGCTGCTTATGCTGCTGCTGCTATAAGCTGCTGCTTATGCTGCTGTTACTGCTACTTATGCTGCTGCAGCTGCTACTTATGATGTTGCTGCTGCTTATGCTGAAAAGTACTGAAAAGCTGCTGAATGTAGCAAAAGAGTTTCACCCACTTGTATTCTCTCTCTCACACACACACTCCCCAAAACTACATCAAGCACACTCTCCTCAACCCTAACACAAACACACACCAAAAAACTACCAAATATCTTCATAATACCCATATTAACACTTGATACAAATTGTCAAACACCTAACATGCACTAGTATCACACTACACCATGGTGCATCAAGATACTCTATTCCTACACCAACACCACCATGATACTAACCTCTAAAATACATGAAACCCTCTTAATATATAAATTATGATATATAAACATATATAATATCTAATTATCATGTAATTATAAGAAATTATACCTATTGGCTCAGAATTCCCAAATCTACCGACACGTACCACGATATATCATGATACGACCTACATGTATCCAATTGTGGACACATAGCTAGTATCCCAACCCTGATCTAAGTCCCATAGAACTAAATTAGCGTCATAACACATACTTGATGTGTCAATCTTGTAATTCTCCCAAAATAGACACAAAATACCATATAAAAATCATAATACATATTTAATTAGCCTAGAACTTGTTGCTATAGGTAGCCCTATGCCATGGGAGGGTTCATAATGGTCATATGCATGATTTGGAACATACAACGAAGGTGAAATTAGAATTATATCTTTTGGGAGATGGATTTTCAATAAATTATTCCCACGAACATGATCCGGACATGATCTCCTTGCCAAAGCTCCTTCTCCTATTGTTTCTTGCAATTCTAAGTTCCAATGCTCCTTGAGTGATGAGAATGAGAGAGAATGTGAATGAATTGAGAGGGATTGATGGAGGGATAAAGTGAATTGGGAATCTAGGAATTTTTGGATCTAAATTGAATGAACAAATGAAGAGAGAGAGAGAGAGAGAGAGAGAGAGAGAGAGAGAGAAAGAGAGAGAGAGAGAGAAGACCACTCTTATATGGCCGCCCTCCTTTTCCTCCTCTCCACGTCACCAACAATTGTCCACAATGTCCATACATGATAAATTATGAAGAATAATTAAGGATGGCTATTTTAGAAAGTTCCTACACTAATGCAAATTAGTCTTAATCCTCCTAATTAATTAGAGAAAATGGGTCTAATGGGCCTAGTCCATGTTGGGATCACTAGTTGTCCTGACAAGTCTAATTGGGTTCACTAGTGTCAAGTATAAATAATAGGCTAACCCACTACTATAAATAAATAATACAAAACACAAGTAAATATATGCATCACTCTAATTAATATAATCTCTAAAAATAAAATAACTATACCAAATTACTAAATTACCCCTATTTGGAAAAGTGAGGGTGACAAACGTCAACACTAGAGCTGTCGTCAATCTCTTCTTTAGCTCATCAAAAGCGGCCTGACAATCCTCTGTCCAGACAAACTCTACATTCTTCCTGGTCAGTCTAGTCATTGGCTCTTCAATCCTGGAGAAGTCCTGTACAAATCATCTGTAATAACCTGCCAGCCCCGAAAAACTCATGATCTTTGCCACTGAACTTGGAGTAGCCCATAACTACTCTGCCATAATCTTCTTTGGGTCAACTGAGATCCCGTCATCTGTCACCACATGCCCAAGAAATTCAACCTTCTCAAGAAAGAACTCACACTTTAAAAGCTTTCCATAAAGTTCCTCCTTCCTGAGAGTCTCCAAAACTATCCTTAGGAGCACTTCATGCTCCTCCGGTGTCTTCGAATACACAAGAATGTCATCAATGAACAACACTACAAACTTGTTAAGGTACTGGTGGAACACCTTGTTCATCAGGTTCATGAATACCACCGGGCCATTGGTCAACCCAAACGATATCACCATGAACTCAAACTGACCATACCGAGTTTGAAAAGCTATCTTCAGAATATCTTCCTTCTTTACTTTTATCTGGTGGTAACCTGACCTCAAGTCTATCTTCGAGAATACCTTCACTCCGCTCAACTGATCGAAGAGATCATCTATCCTCGACAGCGGATATTTGTTCTTGATAGTGAGGTTGTTGAGAGCCCTGTAGTCGATACACATGCGTAATGACCCATCCTTCTTTGGTACAAACAATACCGGAGCACCCCACGGTGATGAACTGGATCTGATGAATTCCTTATCGTACAACTCATCAACCTTCTTCTTCAACTCTGACAGTTTGTTATTGTTGAACCTATAGATGTGCTGTGATATTGGCTCTGCGCCTGGTTCCAAGTCTATAAAGAACTCAATATCTATGTCTGGAGGAAATCTCGACAACTCCTCTGGAAATACATCCAGGAATTTAGCTATCAAAGGACGTGACAGCTTATTGTATTCTACCATGGCTCCACAAATGATACCCTCGCTCTGCTCTGTTGCTCCTCTGGCAATCTCAAACTCTGGCTCTCTTAGCGGTCGAAATAACACTCTGCCTCTATGATAATCTATACTAGCATGGTGCCTATGTCACGCCCCAGTCCCAAAATACGTAGGACTAGGAACACGTAAGCATGCCAGCCGCATGGATATGGCAACTCCAATATATGGAAACTAAATTCACACATACGCTGTAATATGAAAATTAATCCACAAGTGGTATAAACATATGTCATAAGTCACCGGGTACAATCTAAATCTCATCCACAGAAAATCAATATAAATGAATAACCAGCATCTATATAACTAGATCTCAACATAAGTATCTAAGGATAATAGTTGGATGGAAACAAATCCACTACCAACTCGAATATAAGAGCAAATACAAAATAAGTACAACACAACAACACCATATAAGAATACCAGCTAGCAATCACGGGCTCAAAGAGAGGATATCCACGAAACATATATAACCATCCAATCTGCGCTCCTGCAAATACTCAAGAACAGATACACCTGGCACAGGACCAGGTCCTCAGAGGGACGTAACAAGATACAGAAAAGCGAGCCAACTTGAATACAGTAAACATGCATATAATTTGAAAATAAATAAGTACGCTGTATAAGACAATCTATATGAATACAAATGAGGACAACTTTTCGACGTATGGGCAAGGGTAGGCTACTCGATCTACCTCACAACTCACACATACGTCAATGGACATCAAAAATCGATATACTGCGGGGGTAGCGACCAGCGAGACTCCAGAAATTGACATACCGCGGGGGTAGCGACCAGTACGACACACGCCCGTAGTGCAAACTATATACTACGGTTTACCAGAGTGGTTAAAAGCCCATACGCCTAATGATTGTCCTCTCATGATACTAGGTGCCATATGTGTGTCAACATATCTAATATATAGTAATGACTGAAAGAAACTACACATGCAATAAATAAATAGAAATACAATAAATATAAATAAATATACTAAGCATGCAAAATACTGTAAGCAATTTGGCAAGATATCTTGCCTGGTAAGAAAGCTGCAAGGTGTAATGTCCAGAAGTCAAGCACACAAGATCAGAAGCTACGGCCTTAGAACAAATGTCTCCGGATACTGAAATAGATATCATCAACGTTCCCAGAATAAGCAAAATAGCTAAAAAACACTTTCCTTTCGTCCAATTTGGACACAGGGACAAAACGGTAATTTTGAATAAAAGTGTGGTCCACGTGTGGCCCACTTTGCACCGAAAAATATGCCAAGGGTAACAGTCTTTGAATGAAACAAATTATAGGTCAAACAACTCTAGATGTCAATACGAATCCAACGGTATATCCAAATGTGGATTCCGATGAGCCGGTCACAATTTCGTCCAAAAATTCAACCGTGGGGCCCGCCAATTGGCGACTTGGTCAACTGTCTCAGAATTGCATGAAAATTCGGTCACAGGACCAGTGCGTTACCACGAGTCCAGTGGCATAAGTTTTATCGCAATCTGACGAGCGTGCACAAAATGCGCACGACTTCCACAAAAGTTACGATACGGGGTGTGTCCGCGGATACGGGCTGATCCCTACGCGCACACGCGTTCAAATCAGTTTCCACGAATTTTTACATGTTCGGTTACGCTACGCGCACCGTTCACTACACTTGGTACACGGCGGGACGGTCCCGTTTGGCGGGGCACGCTCCGTTTCATAACGTTTAGAAATATGGGAAAAGTGGGTTCGCGGGATTTTCCAACAAATTTAATTCTGTCCACAGCAGTTAATAATCTAGGGTTATTTAATAGAAATTAAACTAGGTCAAGTAGTCTACGCATACCAAAAAGAATCATCGAATTCGGATCTCTGTGGTGGGAGATACAAACTCGGCAACATGGGTGGTCACCACAGTTTTTTCTGCGATCCCAGAATTCGGTCTGCTTGTGCCAACTTTGGCGCTATTTTCGCCTAGGATTTCGTATTGTTCGAGGTCTACTATCGTACAGATATGGAAGAGGGTTAAGGGGTGAGCATACCGGTGAAGACGGAACGACGTTTGGTTGAGCGAGTCGACGGAAAGCAACTCCAGAATAAAGGTACCTCATATGGAAATCTGCAGTGCGCGGGATCGCGGTCGTCAGGATTTGTTTGGACGACCTGGCGGGGTTCTCTGGCTGCGATGGCGGCTCTCTCTAGGTCTAGATGGGAAGAGAAAGGGTTTGGATGATTGTAGGGTTAGGATTTTATAAATAGAATTATATATATATATATATATATATATATATATATATATATATATATATATATATATATATATATATGAAAGGGAGAGAGAGAGAGTGGGTTCGGTTTTCATCCGCGGGCAAGGGGTAAAGGTCTGCTGTTGAATTTAAACAAAAGTGGCTCACTTGGTTGCGGGTTGGTTTGCTAATGCAATTAAAGGTGTGTGGCTGCTCACATGCAGCAAGGGGCGGATGGTATTAGTTTTCTAGGGAATGGTTAAGTAGTAGTAGTAGTAGTAGTGTTTTGCTTAGTAATGTATATTATTAATAGTTTTTGTTCTTAATAGTTTCTTTTCTTTTCTTTTCTTTTCTTTTCATATTTTTCTTTAAAGTATATATATATATATATATATATATATATATATATATATATATATATATATATATATATATATATATATATATATATATATATATATATATATATATACGTATATATACTCATAGGAAAAATCTAGAATTACACTAATACACAATATTGAGCTAGCAACTGCTCAAGGGGTCTCCTACATGAAATAAATTCGGAAAAATTTATAATTGCTCCATAAATCCCCTAAATGCACATATATATATATAAATACATATAAAAATTCTAAAAATATATTTATGCACACCATTAAGATAGCAACTGTCCAAAGGATCTTCTACATGGAATAAATTCAAAAAAATTCCTAATGGCCCCATAAGTCCCCTAAGTGCACCAACACCTAAAATAAAAATTAATAAAAATCTATTTCTCCTAATTAGCCACTAATTACTACAATTCAATTAATAATTAATAATAATAAAAAGTATATACGATTTTTAGGAATAGGGGTTTTACAGCCTACTCAACCAATCCATCCCGAATACAATGTCATATCCCGGAAGTGGTATTACGAGTAAGCACGCACTCAACTGTTGGCCTCCCAATGTAACTCTCCGATCCTTGTAAAAATTATTAACTAGGATAATGCCACCCTCCAATTGTGATCTTGCGAGTCCTATCCGAGGGTTTAGCCTCTAAAGGATGCTTAAGAGCAAAATATACAGATACGAAACTATGGAAAGCACCAAAATCAAAAAGTAAATGCTGAAATAGAATTTAGAAAGACTGAAACTAAAATTACGTCTCCCACTGGCTCGACCTCCTCGACCGTCATGGCGAATGCTCGCCCCTGGTGTGCACCTCTCTACTGGTGCTGGTCCAGGGCCACGTCAGGGAAGAACTTTTCCTTGAAAGGTTTCTTGAAAGCCTCCCAAGTAAGTCCTCGAGCGGTGAGCCTGGGCTCTGTGGGATACCATGTGAGTACGATATCAAACAGCTGGCTGTCGGTCACCTCGATCTGTAGGCTATCTGGAATCTGAGCCAAACGTAGCTTCCTCTCTATATCCTCCAACCAGTCGTCAGCATAGAGTATCCCCTCGGTACCCTTGAACTCTCGATATATCATCCTCTTGAAGTCCACTATAGTGCCTGGCCTCTATTATTGCTACAGGCCAGGATGCTGCTGGATAACTCTCTCCACTTCCTGTAGAGCCACCTGGTGAGCATTCTCCATGCGCTCTCCCATCAGCTCCGTCTGCGCTTGGTGCGCCTCTGCCTGAACATAATGAGCCTCCTCTGATACCCTCTGGGCATCTACCATGCCCTAGATCAAAGAAAATATCTGTACCCTGTCAGCAAGCATATCTCCCGAAAAAGAAAACTGTGGCGGTAGTAGTAGGTCCTCCGCACAACTGGGGTAGCCCTCTAGAAAGGTGGGGGAGGAGGACCTCCGAAAGCTGTCGAAACTACTATGTGAACAGGTAAAGCAGAAGGAGAAACTCCAACTGCCAGGGTGGCAGGTCGAGAGGTGGCAAACCTCTCTGAAGCTGCGGGTCCTGATCTTTGGAATCTGGTCTTCGACGGCATCATGAAGACAGATTGAACAAGAAGAAGTCAATTATGGCATAAGATATGATATCGTCAAAGAATGACAGTAATATTCAAAGAAAGCAAATATTCAGAATGGTAAGGATAACAAAATCAATAAATTAGAAAATTTTCTACTTGTGATTGTGTATACTCTCATCCTATATCCTATATCCTATAACAGGCTTGTAATAGTACTCTAAGTTTGAGCACTACTACGATATCGCACTAGTTGTAACTTATGACATAGAACTGCATGGGTCACCATAAAAACGTGTCATGATCCATACCAGAAAATTGGGCATGAGTCGTGGGTACATCCAGCCTACGCCGCAGTATCGACGGTAGAACGCTATCTAGGTTATAATACTATCTATCACATCTCACAATAATATATAATCTGTCAATGATCTCAACTCCATAAGGAGGACAAGATGAATAAAAATATAATGTCAAACCAATACTCAATCACGATAAATCTATAGGAAGATGAATGGTACGATAAGGATATGAAAATGATATAAAGGAGCTCCAATATATATGTTTAGAATAAGTATCTCATAAATAACAATAAGTCTAAGAGTCTAGATAACTCAATAACAACATAAGTCTCAAAATAGTATAACTCAAGACATCTCAAAGTGGAACAATCTCGATAAAATATAAATGCTTGGCTCTAAGTCACTACTAATGGATCCTCTACTGGAACGGGATCCTCCTAAAACTCCTTGATGTAACCCTCATCTACTCCCGGTCCATAGTAAGTAGGACAGAAGTCCTCTAAATCCTCTGAAAAATATATCCAGTAAAGATTGGAGCAAAATATATAAACTAACAACAGTTCAAATTATATTGATAAAGACTATAAAGCAGTGAGTAGTGACTATACATGATAGAAATAAAATACTGGAATATAAGAAAAACTAGAGAGTCAATCATCATATCATAGAGAAATAACTAGCAATGAGTACACTAGTAAAAGTAAGCAGTAAAAATAGATAGATGTGACTACTAGCAATGTATGAACTGGAATAAATGAATAGAAATACTGGCTAAGTGCCTTGAAATATTAGTTTGCTATGTGATCGACTTAGGACTAGGTCAGGCTTGTTATATATTATTAGATATGATATATGTGAGGTCAGGCTAACCATCTGGTTAGCTATGATGTGAGAAAAAGTTAGGCTAATCATATATAACAGGCTATGAGGCATGTAATATGGTTAGGCTATACCCTACGTGATATGTGGGATGAGCTATTATGCATGTATGATGGGGTATGATCACATAAATTGCTAATATTTCTCCGTTTCCAACTAGTATGATAGATCCAATCATGACCCCTCATGAGAGGTATCTATGATACTAGCCTGTGTATCAACTGTGTCAGGAATCAAGTATAATACTATAGAACTAGTATGATAGTAATCATTAAAATAACAGAAACTATCAGAGAATGTACTTGCCTGTGGTCCCGAGCAAGGAACTGTCAACTATGCTCAAACTATAGTCCAAGAGTCCTAAATATGGAATATCAATATTAAAGACTGATTTGAAATGATAAACATGTGCAACTAGCTTGTTGTGAAGTTTTTAGGCTACCTCTAGGTCCAAGTTAGGATATACTAGTTAATATCAACCTTATACTAACTAATACTTAGTCAATATTAGTTATACTAAATACTACAAGTACATATAACTCTTATATATATATATATATATATATATATATATATATATATATATATATATATATATATATATATATATATATATATACACCCATTTAGTACTAAGTGTTACTCTAACCTTAATACCTATAACTTAGCTATTCACAAGGCTAATAATAATACCCCAACATACCACATGACCTTGACTGATGCACTTTAGGACTGTTGATACTGCTTCCTTTACCACCCACCTATTTTGTAGTGCACCTACACACTTTCCCCAAGTCTTGAACTATCATTTGGTCTCAATCCAAGGTTACTAACAAACCCCCAAACTGATTACCCCAGCTAAGTCTCCTTTAAACACCGAACTGCAATATAGTTCAACTTTTGATATAGAGTATCAGTTTACCTCTTATATCCCATACTCAAACCTACACTACACTCCTCGAATTTTCCCTATCTAACACAATACCTGAGCCTTAAAGGCCTTGCAGCATGTCATGACCAGCACCCGGAATTTGGGCACGAGTACGTGAGTACGTCCAGCCTACGCCGCAGCATCGGCGGTAGAACGCTGTCTAGGTCAAGCACTATCTAAACAATCTCGCACGAGTATCCAACTCCATAAGGAGACACGGATAACACAATATAAATGAATAACATACTCAATCACATAACTACAACACGATAAGAAATCGAAGAAATAAAATAAACTACAACACAAGTCTAAAGTAAAATAATCTAACTTAACAAATATCCAAGTCTCAACAAAGTATGCCGGAGACAAATCCGGTACCAAATAAACTACTGAAAGAAACTAACTAGATAACTAGTGATTCCGGCTAGACCTCCCGGAATCACAACTAAACTACCAAGTCCAAGTCTGCAGCTACTCACCATATGGTCCATAAAGTGTCGGATAGCGGTCCTCTAAGGCATAGTCTGAAAAAATATTTCCAGTCAGGAAGGAGCAAAGTACATTTCTAATAGCAGTTCTATATCAATGATATAAGCTATGTAGCAGTATATAGATGGAAATATACAAGATACATGAACATGTACGAGAGATATACGATAAAGGAAATACTAAAAATACTGTAAGTAAATACAGGAAGGAACAATATGTCAATGAGCAAGAATACTATGACTAAGTGTGTGAGTACTAGCTTTAACATATGATCAGCTTGGGAACTTGTATAGGAATAATGGCCTGGCTAGTCATACGTGCGGTGTATGACCAACACTAACATGTGAACAAGACTTGTACATGAAGGGTATGATCACATATCTACACTAAAATACTCCCCACCCCGACTGGTATAGTAGATCAAACCATGGTACGCTATGGCACGGGATTCCCTTGGAAGGTAGCAAATCTCTCCGGAAATCAGTGTCTGTACATGCACAAGATAACAAGGGAACAAGACTTGTACAAGCTACACCATGAACAAGGAATAACATCTCATGACGAGATCCGGATATACCAATCCGTGTAACTAGCGTGTCGAGAATATGGATATTTACACTAGATACAAAGAACATAGGGGATATCATAAATAAGAAGCTAATTAGAGAATGTACTCGCCTTGGGTCCTTAGTTGGTAATACCAATGTCCTATCCCAGGGTATCGTCTGGATGATCCAACAGTCCTATAGATATATAATAAAATAATACAATATTTGCATCAGATGCTACACTATCACACAATAAAAAATATATCAAACTCAGGGGCTATGCCAGGTATGGCAATAGTCAACTAGGGTCAAGTGCATCAAGTTGCACAGGCGTCGTCTCTATGATTGCTGTGCAAGACAGACGGTCAAAATAATACGGGGCTGGCCAGTACGTCAGTGTACATGTGGCAGTCATCTAACAGTTCACAGGGTCATAGGTCATGTGTAGTTACGGGGTATCCGTATTTACACTCGGGTCATCTAGTACCTATATATATATAAATATACATATTATACTCATAATATATATATACCAATTAAATACGTACATAATATATATATAAGTGTATATCAATAATTTCGTACAAAATAGGTATGAGTGTATATACACTAATGGAATTATGTAACATATATACATATGTTTAAAATATACATACCATATATATATATATATATATACAGCCAATATTTATACGTATATGAGGAATATATATATATATACTGAATATATATACGTTTATATATATATATATATATATATATATATATACCAAGATAATATGTTTACATATACGTATATATGTATATATATATATACATACCAATATAAATATATATATATATATATATACTATATTTATATATATGCCAAAATACGTTTTATCAACATATATTATATACACACATATATATATATATATATATATACATTTATATACCAAATAATACTTATACTATATACGTATACAAGTACATATACACACATATATATATATATATATATATATATATATATATATATATACCAAAATAATATATATATATATATATATATATATATATATATATATATATATATATATTATTTTGGTATATATATATATATATATATATATATATATATATATATATACATACCAATATAATATATATATATATATATATATATATATATAAATAAATATATATATATATGTATATACATATACCAAAATAATATATATATATATATATGTATATACATATACCTAAATACGTATTTATATCTATACCAATACATACATATATATAATACTAATGAAGGAGGGAAGAGGGAGAGGCTCACAGTGGAGGGTGGTGGTCCGTCAGCAGGAGGAGGAGGCTGGCCGGAGTTGGGTGGCTTGGCTCATCCGGGTGGAGGTGGTTCTGGTGTAGGGTGGTGGTAATTGGATCGTCTGGCCGGAGCTGCAACAGGGAGCCGGAGTTGCAGGGAGTCGGCTGCGCTGCGGGGTGGTGGTACTGGCCACAATGGTGGTGGTTCAGGGGAATGGCTCGCCGTGGTGCAGCGAGGGGGCTCCGGGGGAGATGAACGGAGTAGGGGATGGTAATGTACTAGTGGTGGTGGTGATATGGTGGAGGCCAGCTATGGCAGTCGGCTGAGGCGTTCAGGCGGGGCGTTCAGTGGCGTTCGGCCGGAGAAGATGGAGGCTGAAGGGAACGAGGGGAGGAGCTCGGTCGGCTGTTGATGGTGGTGGAGAAGATGTTCGTGGTGGTCGGTGGAGGAGCTAGGAGGAGGAGCGGGTCGGTGCAGGGAGGAGTCGGGGTGGTGACTTGGCCGGCTGGATGTGGAGCTGAGGATGGAGGCTTCGCCGGGGTCGGGGTCAGCCGACCGGAGCTATGGCCGGGGTTGGGGTCGGTGAACAGTGGCCGAGGGGAGCTCGGTTTGATATTTCCCCCCTGTTTTTTATTTCAAAATAAAAAGGAGGAGAAGAAGAAAGGAAGAAGAATAAGAAGAGAAGAAGAAAGGAAAGGAAATTTGTTTCCTACGTTGGAGAAGAGGGGGGAGTGAGGTGAGAGGAGATGGGGGCTTTCCTAGGTTTGGGGATTAGGGCTTGGTTGGGAAGAGTGTGTGTGATGGGACATTAAATAGGATGGTGAGTGGGAAATGAGTGGTGTTGATGCATCCATTTTGAATGGGTGGTCAGGATTTGACATGAAAGAATTCCTTCATGTAAGGGTGAGGGTTGGGTTGATTAGTCAATATTGGGCTTCTCCATTGGTTTGAACCAATGGGGTGTTGACACCTAATGCAGTATGTGTAAATTAGCCCCCTTAAATTTGAGTATTTGTACAGACACAGGAAATGATAAAAAATTGGTGGGCGATTTGGTGTTTGGTGTTTTGTATGGGCTTAATTAATAGGGTACTGGAATTAAATCGGGATTAGTCAAAATGGTATCCCCAATTTAATTAGAAATAAATGCAAGATGTGTTCTAAAATTAATTAGGAGTATATGGAGCCAAAATTAGGTTGAGTCACAAATATCATTTGTGAAGAAGACTCAGAACAGAATATTACCCTAATTTGGGTTGCACAAAAAATAGGTCAAGATTGCCTCCAATTTCGATTGGATCGCACAACGATACAAAATTAGAATTTATTTAGAAATTAAATAAACGTTTGCGACGAATATTGTGCGGCTAAAATAAAGCACAAGAGAGCATAATTATGAATTACAAAAATGGTAGAATGGAAAGCGGGCACGTCTAGGGCAAGGTTGCGAAATTTGTTGGAAGGCAAAAGCTAGGGTAGCGCTCCAAATATCGAAGCAACGACAAGGCGCAACAATTAAATAAAATTAAGGTAATTAATTACAACCTCAATAATTAAATTCTAATAATACAATAAAAATTCATAACCCTACATTTCGGTCAGGTGTTCATCTAGTGGGCTTCTAGGTCAAGTCTACTAGCTCATATATTAATGAACACTGTATATATATAATATATTTAAATACACATCTCATACAATTACTAAATTTAAATACACATATCAAGAAATTATTTAATATAACTACCATAATATTATTAATATATAAAAAGTCAAAAATACTCCTATTTTAGAATGTAGTAGTGACAAGTCTACGCTCCTTAAAAGATTTTCGTCCTCGAAATTTAAATCCTCAAAGTAGTATTTTCCATCAAAATTTAAATTCGTCTATCCACCGAATCATGAAATAATCCACATTGTCATCTCACAAATTTTCAAAATTCTAAAATTATTGTATTCCCGAAAATCCTCGAATAAAAATCAATTTCCATTTTTATCACAAATTTTCCCTCCAAAATTTTAAGTTAATAATTAAATACTCAAAATTTAATATCCACTCCTCTAATTTAATTTCAATCAATGCATATATACAAAATTGAAATATCCTCCCAAAAAGTTTGAATTCAAACACTAATCCATCAATGATTTTACTTCTCAATTTAAATCCAATCGATGCATATTCAAAAATCTAAATCCTCATCCCGAAAATTGAATTCAAATACTAATCCATTAATGATTTTATTCCTCGATTCCCTTTTTTTCCACAAAATACTCAACAATGCGATACTTATGTAATCTTCAAATTCAACATTTATCACATAATTTTTTTTAAAATTCATATCTTGCAATCAAATAGTGATAATCTCCCAAATTTTCTCCAATTTTAATCATATCATAATCTTTCTAAAATTAATAAATCATCAATTATGCCATGTTAATTCTTGACTCTTCATTTAAATTAATGTTTATCCTCGAATTTTAATGATAATTTCAATCATATCTCAATCTTCGTAAAATCAATGATCCATCAATTCTGCTATATTAACTCCTTAACTCTTTATTTAAATTAATGCTTATCCTCAAACTTTAATCATCTTGTCTCTTTTGTCAAGTCATAACCTCTTCATAGATCTTCGTTATGGTCAAACCCCAATGATTATGGTCTAAAAAAAATTTACCTACAGTCATACAACATACAATCTAAAGAAAAACATGCATGGTTATGGTCTATTTTATCATGGTATTGCAGTCTCTGTCAGGGTGTACTACTAACTACATTCTAACAAGGAAATCACGAATACAACTACGGTACTAAGGGATCAATCAATCAATCAAATAGAGAGGAACAGAAGGAAGAAAAGAACAGAACCTACTAACACATTACCTGAAGTATCGGTCTCCTCGACCGTCATCGCAAATGCCCCGCCCTGCTGGGGTGGTTCCCTTCGCGGGTGCTGAGCGCTGAGCTAGAGGGCAATCCCTCATTCGGGGCCCTGTATCACCACATCGCAAACAAAGTCCTAGTCTCAATCTACAGCTCTCCCAAAGGTGACCTGGCTTCTTACAGAAATGACAAGTCTGCTGTGTCTCTCTCGGAGGCTGCTGTCGATCCTGCTGAACACGAACTGGTGCCTGGTACTGCTGTTGATACTGAACCATCCTTGGCAGTTGCTGAATGTGGGAACACTTGGCTGGTCCTGCGCTACCATTCGTATCTCCAAAAACATTATGACTCCTCTTAGGCCTGAGATCCAGATCCTCTTCTGCAATCTGGGCATCCATCAAGATATCCTCAAAGGTAGCGGTACGACGACCAGAAGTGCGTGACCTAATCTCTCTCGTCAGCCCCTTTCTAAACTTTCGGGCTCGATCTCTTGGGTCCCATATCATAGACGATGCAAAATGGCTCAATCGACAGAATTCTGCGACGTACTCGTCGACCGACACGTTTCCTTGGACCAAGTCATGAAACTGACTTTCCAAGGTTCCCAAGGCCACGTCAGGAAAGAACTTCTCCTTGAAAAGCAACTTGAAGGTCTCCCAAGTAAGTCCTTCGCCAGTGAGTCTCGGCTCCGTGCGATACCACGTGAGTACGATATCGAACATCTGACTGTCAGCGGCTTCTATCTTCAAGCTCTCCAGAATCTGGGCCAATCGCAGGCTCCTCTCTATATCCTCTAGCCAGTCGTCTGCGTAGAGTATCCCTTCGGTGCCTTTGAATTATCGAGGCATCATCCTCTTGAAGTCCACTATAGTGCCTGATCTCTGCTGTTGCTGCTGGCCAGGAAACTGCTGGTATTGTGCTACCCTCTCCAAAGCTTGGAGAGTCACCTGATGATCATTCTCCATGCTCTCTCTCATCAGCTCGGTTTGTGCCTGGTGTGTTTCTGCTTGCACCCTCTGAGCCTCAGCTTGAACTCGATGAGCGTCTGCCGTCACTCTCTGAGCATCTACCATGCCTTGGATCAGGGTAAACATCCGTGCCCCGTCAATGGGCAAACCTCCGAAAATCGGAGTCGGTGGAGGAGGAAGGTTGTCCATCACAGCTGCGGCAATCCTCTGAACAGGTGGGGGAGGAGGATCCCCGAAAAGTGCAGATACTCCCACATGCATCGGAGATATAGGAGGAACTACGGTTGTCTGTCCATTAGGTAGAGAGGTGGCAGACCCCTCTAGAGCTGGTGCTCCCACTCTCATAGATCGTGTCTTCGGCGACATCCTGAAGACAGATCCAAAAGAATCAATTAAGGCAATAAATACGATATCATCAAGGAAGGACAGTAAAGTTCTAAAGAAGCAACATTCAGAAGAAATAAGTACAACATATAAATAGATGGAAATATTCCTAGTTGTGATTGCATAGGTCAAAGATGCATCCAAGGTTTGATACCTCTATCCCTTTAGGTACCACAGTTCAACTACAAGCACACTCACTCCTAGCTTCCTTACCTACTGCAATTGTTGATACTATTTGTTCTTATCACTCAAGTGCATATCATATGCAACATACCATACTAAGTACTGCTCCCTCTAATACAACCCTAGATGGACACCCAAGTCAGTTTGCAGTGCAATCTCAGTCATGCTTCAAGCCAACAGATCCTTACTCATGCACCTCATCTACTCATATACTAATATATATCTCTTCTATTATAAAATTTTATCCTCAAAATAAAGTCCTTAAAACTAACTCCTCGAACAACTTAAGGTAAAAATGCATATACTCTCCTCAAGGTCAAATATTCAATACTGAAACGAAAATTTAATCCCTTCCAAAAATCCTTACAGCTTTGTCTAGGTTCATTGAATTGAATCTGAATCCTCAAAAAGAAATTTTAATAACAATATCTCAACTTCTCAAAATTCTTAAAAATTGTAATTCATTTTCAATCTTCAAATTCTAATTTAAATCCATATCTTGTAGTCCAAAAGCCCTAATGTTAATCTCTCTCACTGTCCTCATCAATATGTGTCATCAGATAATACTATAAATTAGTCCATAAATTCATCTTGATATGAAATCAAACTCTACAATGACACCAAGATCTTAATTTACTAACTGATCAACAAGAATCAAATTCAATATCAACAAGTAAGAACAGACGAAATCAAGGGAAAATAATTTAAAATGGAAATTATTATAAGATTCTCAGGGGTCATCCCAGGAATCTCTCAAGAAATTATGATTGAGTATTCGCTCTCATCCTAGTATCCTATGTCCTAGATTCTATCGCAGGCACGCAGTAGTGTAACAAAGATGCCACACTACCACGACATCGCACAACTTGCGAAGTCTGACCTGCATGGGCTGCCACTAAAAACGTGTTATGATCCATACCCAGAATTTGGGCACGAGTACATGAGTACGTCCACCATACGCCGCAGCATCGGCGGTAGAATGCTGTCTAGGTCAAGCACTATCTAAACAATCTTGCACGAGTATCCAACTCCATAAGGAGACACAGATAACACAATATAAATGAACAACATACTCAATCACATAACTACAGCACGATAAGAAATCGAAGAAATAAAATAAACTACAACACAAGTATAAAGTAAAATAATCTAACTCAACAAATATCCAAGTCTCAACAAAGTATGCCGGAGACAAATCCTGGTACCAAATAAACTACTGAAAGAAACTAACTAGATAACTAGTGATTCCGGCTATACCTCCAGGAATCACAACTGAACTACCAAGTCCAAGTCTGTAGCTACTCACCATATGGTCCATAAAGTGTCGGATAGCGGTCCTCTAAGGCATAGTCTGGAAAAATATTTTCAGTCAGGAAGGAGCAAAGTACATTTCTAATAGCAGTTCTATATCAATGATATAAGCTATGTAGCAGTATATAGATAGAAATATACAAGATGCATGTACATGTACGAGAGATATACGATAAAGAAAATACTGGAAATACTGTAAGTAAATGCGAGAAGGAACAATATGTCAATGAGCAAGAATACTATGACTAAGTGTGTGAGTACTAGCTTTAACATGTGATCGGCTTGAGAACTTGTACAGGAATAATGGCCTGACTAGTCATACGTACGGTGTATGACCAACACTAACATGTGAACAAGACTTATACATAAAGGATATAATCACATATCTACACTAAAATACTCCCCACCCCCGACTGGTATAGTAGATCCAACCATGGTACGCTATGGCACGGGATTCCCTAGGAAGGTAGCAAATCTCCTCGGAAATCAGTGTCCGTACATGCACAAGATAACAAGGGAAC